>CM055436.1:8273101-8441295 GCA_029228465.1 Salix viminalis | reverse complement strand
AAATTTATATATATATATATATATATATATATATATATTATTTTAATTTATTTCTAAACAAAAAAAATACTTTTAAAAACAAAACTCACTAAATCAATAAAAAATCAACACTTGGTAAGTGTTTAGTTTGCTCATCATGGAATGTACATGAGAAAAAAAATTGCAAGTGCATAGTAGCATTGGAATTCAAGTGTTACTAATTTTTTTCAAAAAACTATTCTAAGTTAGAAGTCACAAAAATTAATTGAAACAAACTGCTAGAATAGAACCTTAGTAGCTTCAAAATAATTGTAGATTGAAATGGTCTAAGAACTTGATTAGATACTCCAAGAGCACCATCAACTAAGTAACCCTTTCGAAATCACATTTCACTATATTTTCTCTGGCTACCCTCTTGACCAAGTTTCTATCTACTGGCATCAACTATAAGCA
Organism: Salix viminalis; assembly: GCA_029228465.1. NCBI lineage: Eukaryota > Viridiplantae > Streptophyta > Magnoliopsida > Malpighiales > Salicaceae > Salix > Salix viminalis. Next base: position 8,440,863 of record CM055436.1, on the reverse strand, counting down.
GATTCTTGAGGCAAATGGCATAAAGTGCCCGTTTGGTATTGCTGTGGCACCGGAGATTTGAGAAAAACAGTTGAAACACGTGTTTGGTTACTTGTAAAACATAGGTGCAAAGCATGGGTCCCACGTTCAATTTGTTTCGAAACGTCGGTGCATGAAAAGCAGCAAATTCAAACGTAGGTGCAAGGCATGGGTCCCACGTTCAATTTGTTTCGAAACGTCAGTGCAAGAAAAGCAACAATTCAATTTGCTGCTTTTCTTGCTGCAATTCAATGGGGGGCCTACTGGTATATATATATAATCTAACAATTAATTAAAATTTAAATAATGTTTATATAATATATGTTTATTAATATAAAAAAAATATATGTTTAATATTAAAATAATCTAAAAAGTAATTAAAATATAAATTATTTTTACATAATATATGTTTATTAATATAAAAAATATATTTTTAATATTAAAATAATCTAAAAAGTAATTAAAATATAAATAATTTTTACATTATATATGTTTATTAATATAAAAAATATATTTTTAATATTAAAATAATCTATAAATTAATTAATAGCAATATAAAAAGCATGATAACCAAACACACAAAACAATTTTTTTTCAACCTCAAACTCAACCACAGTTTTAACCAAACACTTCACAACTTATTTTGAACCGCAGCAAAAGTGTTTTTTTTTAAACTGCTGAGACAATAAAAGTAAAAACAATACCAAACAGGCTCAAAGACACCATGAGAAAGGAAGAAGAAAAAAGAAAAGCAGAAACACAGGAACTGCAACATCTCTGGATGATGAAGAATTTAAAGAAAACTAGTCAATCTGTCTCTTCGAACTAACTCTTCATTTGCCAACGTAATGAGCTCAAGCACCTGCAGAATGCAACAGACGTAATTAGAGATTAATATTCATTAATAATCTTGATTTCTTCAGGAATTATACTAAAATAAAAGGAATTTACCTTCACGCATCGAGACGTATTCATGCTCGTCCCACGGATCCGGGTTCCGTAAAGGATGTCCCTAACTCGATGCAATTCGCCACAACATCGCCAATATCCATCCCTCTCTCGAGGCAACTCTACGTAGCAAGCAACTCCTATCTTGATAATTGAAATCAGACATTCCATGGTTTTTTCCAGTCCAAGTATGGTTCATCCCGTGAGAGGAATGAATACTACTTTCCACATCTTCTGAGAAGTGTTGGTTCCACAACTTCGAAACTTCGCCGTGCAATGCCATTTCAAAGCATAATTGTGAAGGTTCAGCCCATCTTTAAACATGTCATCTCGTAGGTCTTTTTCCCCAAGAAACATCTCCAACAACAAGATGCCAAAGCCGTACACATCCCCATAAGTAGACACATCGCTGCCCACACCATACTCTGCAAAAATTCACATGAACAGATGCAAATAGTTGTTTACTGACCTTAGCTTAGATCATAAACCGATAAAAAAAATAGAACTTGACACCAATGAAAATACGCCTAATCGTACTCGGTGCTGCGATAGCCCAATGGTGCCTTTCAAACCAACGGAGTCGGGTCCGTCCCGAAGATAATTGATGGGAAACTTCGGGACGAAGCCTTGCTAATCCGAAGTCACCAACACAAGCAGTCATTTCAGCATTTAAAAGAACATTGCTAGGCTTCAAATCACAATGGACAACAGGTGTTTCAGCAGTGTTGGTGCAAATAGTTGAGCGCATTAGCTACATCAATTGAAATATTTAACTTCGAATGAGATTCAAACTTCTCATCTCTTGTGCGTTGTTTGGTCGATGAACTGGATGCAACCATTCTTCTAGACTTCCATTGACCATGAGCTCGTAAACTATAGCCTTAAAATCATTTCCTTGGAAATCAATGCTAGAGCATGAACTTACTACTCTAACAAGATTTCGATGCCCCGATGTTTACCAAGGTCAGCGATTCTCGCCATGAAACTCTTGGGAGCTCCTTTGCGTAAGAGGTTAAGTACCTTCACTGCAACACCCATCCCATCCGGAGGAAGGATTCCTCTGTAGACTGAACCAAAACTGCCAACGCCGATTAAACCGGCCGAAGAGAATCCATTAGTTGCTAGAAGGAGATCGTGGTAGGCTACTCTCCTAAGTTGTATCCCCCATGAAGATGTACCAGAACCCTGATTATCTTTTGTTTTTCTAAAGCAATAGAAAAGCACGGAAGAGGCCACCAAGATTACTACGAGCAAGCCCCCAGACATTGTGGCAATCAATATCTTAGTAGAAGATTTCATTTTTTTTCGACTCATGTGTTGTGCATCCGACAGATTCAACCGAGGTATACCTCCACAAAGCTTCTTGTTTCCTCGCCATGGAAATTACACTTGCATTGCCAAAGGCACCTTGCACGCGCACTCGACCTTCAAGGTCGTTAAATGAAAGATCGAGACTCTCTAACAACTTTAAGTCTCCCAAAAGCTTGGGAATTTTGCCACTCAAGTTGTTGTGAGAGAGATCGAGAACTGCAAGTGCTCTCAAAGAACTCGGAGACTCGGGAATGGACCCCTTTGAAAAAGATTCCCCTTCAAACTCGGAATCTCTAAACTTGCGCAACTACCAAGACTATGGGGAATCTCACCCGGATAACCTATTTTTTGGAAACATCTAGCTCACCAAGATGCACTCAGATTACCCACTTCCAAGAGAAGAGAACCCTCGCCGATGATTCTCGGATAGGTTCAAGGAAAATATTCCTGATGAGATATTTAGTAATTCCTTGGGTATGGAACCGCTCAAATTATTATTAGAGAGATATTTAGTAATTCCTTGGGTATGGACCAAAAAAACCAAAAGAATTAATACCAAATAAAAAATTCAAAAAATAAGAACCAAAATGAAAAATAAAATATATAATTAATTTCAATCAAATGACAAAATTAAACAACTAAAAACCTTGGGACCAAAACCAACAAAGATAAAAATAAATGCAGTGTAATTTTGTTAAAAAAATAAAAGAATAAGGACCAAAATGAAAAGTAACATATATAAGAATTTTCAATTGGAGGACAAAATTAAAACAAATTAAAACCTGCATAACAAAAAAATTAAAGGAACAAAAAAAAAAAACCAAAATAATAAGGATTGAAATGAAAACCAACATATATAATCAGTTTCAATTGAAGGGCACAATGAAAAAATCAAAATTTTCATTGAAGAAATCAAGAATAAAACCAAAATCAAAAGAACATGAACTCAAATAAAAACATCACAAACATTAAGGACTTACATGTATTTTCTGGTGGCGGCAGGAGAGAGAAAAGGGAGATAAAACTAAAAATCATCCACCGGTGATTCCCCGACCAGCATAACGTGACACACGCCGCACCGGGAGGCCGAGGACATGTCGGCGCACCAAGTGACATGATCAGTTTACAACGCCGCACACGCTGCCTAAAAGACATGTGTGGGGAATATTTCTAGTGCGTACATATGACGTGCCTACAGTGTTATTGAAAATTAATAATAAAAAATATTAATTTACCTATATACCCCTTGACCCAACAATAACCACGAAAAAGGAAAAAGTACTACAATGCCCCCAGCACCAGACCTTCATTTTTGTCTTTTATAGGGGTATTTGCATAGTTTTACTTACACGAATATGTGAAAAACCAAAAACACTCTCACTGTTCTGCGTAGTTTTGTCGGATCCCGGGAGTAAAATGGTTGTTTCATTGTGTCAAGAATTTCAAAATACTATACGTGTCCCCTGTAAATATCTACAATGCCCCTAGTTCTGAGGGTTAATTTTTTTGGCTCTAGGGGTAAAATGATAATTTTACTATATTGTCTCTTAGTTAGTCGTTAAAACAGTGAACTTAGCACCATGATAACATTATTTTTATAAAAATTAAATGAGGCTAGATAAGTGCATCAAAATCACTAATATACCCCTGGAATAAAATAATATAATGCTTGTTAGGTTGGTTTCTATTTTTATTCAGTTTGGACTTTTTTTTATGAAATTATTTTATTTTATTTTATTTATCTTATTTTATTTAAAATAAATGATATGCTTTTTATTTTTACTTTCCCTGTTAGGATGGTTTCTATTTTTTATTGCACTTTTTTAAAAAACAAATTTAAAATTTTGTGAGTGGAGAATGTCGCTCTTAATAGGGTCTATTATCCGACACCGTTTCCCTTTGGTTTCAAATAGTGTGGTGAGATCAAATTTCCCTTTTCGGTAAAAATAAATAAATTAAAGCCCTTCTAACATATTTTTATAATAAAAAAAGTTATAATTATGAAATACATATTAAACAATTTTTTCTTTAAAAAAATAACTTGATAATATATTAGAATATTTAAAAACAAATGAGACTATAAAATATCGATCAATCTGAGTTAACATATCAAATATATAGTTCTAGTAATGGGACCATAAAGATTGTAAAAGATAAATCAAAATAAATTATAGAGATCAATTTATTTCTTAATTTTTTACTGTTATAATTTTTTTATTTATTTTTTTATTTTTTCAATTTCATCCCTTAAAATATTATGTAATTTGATTTTATATCAACTTTAGATATTATTTTTTTTCTTATTATTTTCTTAATTGAAATTTTCCTATTTATCAAATTTGGTTTTTTTATTGCTTCTTATTTTATTTAAATAATTTATTAAATTAATTTTTTTTCAATTACATCATCTTTCAACTTTGTTTTTATCTAATCTATGTTTTTTTTATCGCTCTTTATTTTATTTAAAGAAATTATTTATAATTTATAATAATTTTATTTGTGTTTTTAGTTCATTTTAATGTGTTAATGTCAAACATAATTTTTTTAAATTAATATATATATATATATATATATATATATATATATATTATTTTAATTTATTTCTAAACAAAAAATACTTTAAAACAAAACTCACTAAATCAATAAAAATCAACACTTGCAAGTGTTTAGTTTGCTCATCATGGAATGTACATGAGAAAAAATTGCAAGTGCATAGTAGCATTAGAATTCAAGTGTTACTAATTTTTTCAAAAACTATTCTAAGTTAGAAGTCACAAAATTAATTGAAACAAATTGCTAGAATAAAACCTTAGTAGCTTCAAAATAATTGTAGATTGAAATGGTCTAAAAACTTGATTAGATACTCCAAGAGCACCATCAACTAAGTAAACCTTTCGAAATCACATTTCACTATATTTTCTCTAGCTACCCTCTTGTCTTGACCAAGTTTCTATCTACTGGCATCAACTATAAGCAGATTCTTGAGGCAAATGGCATAAAGACACCTTGGGAAAGGAAGAAGAAAAAAGAAAAGAAGAAACACAGGAACTGCAACATCTCTGGATGATGAAGAATTTAAAGAAAACTAGTCAAGTTCTTCATTTGCCAACGTAATGAGCTCAAGCACCTGCAGAATGCAACAGGATGTAATTAGAGATTAATATTCATTAATAATCTTGATTTCTTCAGGAATTATACTAAAATAAAAGAAATTTACCTTCACGTACTGAAACGTATTCATGTTCTCCATGGATCCGGGTTCCAGAAAGGATGTCCCTAACTCGATGCAATTCGGCCACGACATTGCCAATATCCATCCTCTCTCGAGGCAACTCTACAGAACAAGCAACTCCTATCTTGATAATTGAAACTAGACATTCAAGGGTTTTTCCAGTTTCAATATGATTCATCCTGTGAGAGGAATGAACACTACTTTCCACATCTTCTCGGAGAAGTGGTGGTTCCACAACTTCGAAACTTCGGCCGAGGCAATGCCATTTCAGCATAATTATGAAGGTTCAGCCCATCTTTAAACATGTCATCAGTAGGTCTTTTTCCCGAGTAAACATCTCCAACAACAAGATGCCAAAGCTGTACACATCCCCATAAGTAGACACATCGCTGCCCACACCATACTCTGCAAAATTCACATGAACAGATGCAAATAGTTGTTTACGACCTTAGCTTAGATCATAAAGCTGATAAAAAAAATAGAACTTGACACCAATGAAAATACGTCTAATCGTGCACGGTGCTGCATAGCCAATGGTGCCTTTCAAACCAACGGAGCTGAGTGCGTCCCGAAGATAATTGATGGGAAACTTACGGGACGAAGCCTTGCTAATCCGAAGTCACCAACACAAGCGATCATTTCAGCATTCAAAAGAACATTGCTAGGCTTCAAATCACAATGGACAACAGGTGTTTCGCAGTGTTGGTGCAAATAGTTGAGCGCATTAGCTACATCAATTGAAATATTTAACTTCGAATGAGATTCAAACTTCTCATCTCTTGTGCGTTGTTTGGGCTGATGAACTGGATGCAACCATTCTTCTAGACTTCCATTGACCATGAGCTCGTAAACTATAGCCTTAAAATCATTTCCTTGGAAATCAATGCTAGAGCATGAACTTACTACTCTGACAAGATTTCGATGCCTGATGTTTACCAAGGCTGCGCATTCTGCCATGAAACTCTTGGGAGCTCCTTTGCGTAAGAGGTTAAGTACCTTCACTGCAACGACCATTCCATCCGGGAGGAAGGATTCCTCTGTAGACTGAACCAAAACTGCCAGCGCCGATTAAAGCGGGCCGAAGAGAATCCATTAGTCAGCTAGAAGGAGATCCTGGTAGGCTACTCTCCTAAGTTGTATCCCCCATGAAGATGTACTAGAACCCTGATTATCTTTTGTTTTTCTAAAGCAATAGAAAAGCACGGAAGAGGCCACCAAGATTACTACGAGCAAGCCCCCGGACATTGTGGCAATCAATATCTTAGTAGAAGATTTCATTTTTTTGGACTCATTTGTTGTGCATCTGGACAGATTCAACTGAGGTATACCTCCACAAAGCTTCTTGTTTCCTGCTATGGAAATTACACTTGCATTGCCAAAGGCACCTTGCACGAGCACTTTGACCTTCAAGGTCGTTAAATGAAAGATCGAGACTCTCTAACAACTTTAAGTCTCCCCAAAAGCTTGGGAATTTTGCCACTCAAGTTGTTGTGAGAGAGATCGAGAACTCGAAAGTGCTCTCAAAGAACTTCGGGAGACTCGAGGGAATGGACCCTTTGAAAAGATTCCCCTTCAAACTCAGAAGCTCTAAACTTGCGCAACTACCAAGACTATGGGGAATCTCACCGGATAACCTATTTTTGGAAACATCTAGCCCACCAAGATGCACCAGATTACCCACTTCCAGGGGAAGAGAACCTGTCAGATGATTCTCAGATAGGTCCAAGGATAATATTCCTGATGGGATATTTAGTAACTCCTTGGGTATGGAACCGCTCAAATTATTATTAGAGAGACCCAACCCCAACAAGTTTCGGCAATTTCCAAGATTGGATGGGATACTTCCATGTAAATTGTTGAGTTGTAAATAAGCTACAATTAACGATGTCATATTGCCTACAGATGAAGGGATGCTGCCTGAGATTTTATTATCATCTAGATATAAATAAACTAAATTTTGCAATTTACCAATAGAACTCGGTATCATGCCGCCCAATTGATTTGACTCCAAGACCAAAACAGCCAAGCTGACGAGATTTCCAATCCCATCTGGAATTGTTCCACGTATTTGGTTTCTCCCAAATGCCATAATCCTTAAGTTTTTGGAGAAGTTGCCGAGTATTTCAGGAAGTACCCCTCCTAAATGGTTGGCATATACATCGAAAACTTCCAAAACGGTGTTGTTTTCCAGGGGATAGAGAAAACTGAGGTCATCGTCCTGGCCACTTCCAAGATCATTGTAACCAATTGACAGGCGCCGCAAGTTAGGCAAGCTTCCTAGGCTAGGTATTTTCCCAGTGAAGAAGTTGTATGTGAGTTGAACAATGGAGAGATTTGAGGCATTAGAGATTGTCATGGGAATCAGCCCACTGAAGCGGTTTGTGTAAACCAGAAGGATTTCGAGATTTGGAAGGGTGTGGCCCAAGTCAGGAGGCAGAGTCCCATGAAGTTGATTCGCAGGCACAGCAAAACCAGTAAGAGTAGAGAGATTGAATATGGAAGGAGGGATTGTACCACTCAGATTATTGAAACCGAATGAAAAGCTTTCTAATCTTTTCAATCGCCCTATACTATGTGGAATAACTCCTTTCAAATGATTCCCCTCCCCACGAATATCTACGATAGACGAAAGGTTTCCAAATGAAGCTGGTATTTCGCCGACCAGATTATTCCGTTTAAAAATGAGTACTTTCAATTTTGATAATGATTCTAGCTGTTCGGGGAAGCTTACCGGTGAGATTGTTGCCCTCTAAAGCGAAGGGCAATGAGATTTCTTGCAGACTTGAAATGTTAGCGAGGGATTTCACCGCTAAACGAATTGTTACCCGACCTCAACATTTGTAGCCGAAAGCAGACGACCCAGTTCTCGGGGGATACTGCTGCTCAAGCTATTGTTTTCCGAGGTTCAGTAGCCTAAGGAAACTCAAGTTGCCAATGGAGGGAGATAGGCGCACGACGAGTTTATAAGAGTGCGAGGTCAAGCTCGACAACTTCGGCTGATGGCGTCGTCCACATGTAACACCAGACCACTCGCAGAAGTGGAAGGATTCGTTCCACGAGTTAAGAGCACCAAAGGGATCATCTGTAATTTGAGCCCTGAAAGCTAGCAAAGATAGCTTGTCTGTCTCATTTCCTCCGTGTAATGTGAAGGCAAACGAGTTCCCAATCACTTGCAACAAAAAGATCCACAGCATGCCTGAATTCATGCTTTTTTGGTAGCTTTCTCAGTTTGATGCATCTACACAGGGGAAGAAGTGATAAGGTAAAATGACAATATAATTGTGCCTGCTAAAATAATCAACAGCTCGAGCCCACAATGCTGTTGACTTGGACGCCATTTTCGTGGTGCTGAGCTCTGTGAAAATGAAGGCCAAGTCCCTCTAACACGTTTTCTACCGTGCAAAGACTGCAAGGAATCTCCATTTAACGTGGACCAGGGTTTTCAATCCGCCAAACTATTATGTTGAAAGATATTATTTAGTTTATTCCTGAAATTTTAGTTTATATCAGTATTCATTTTAAAATTGAGTTTTCTTTTTTCTTCGCTTTGTTCTTTGTTTTTTAGTATTTTTTGTTATTTTTATATGTTCTTCAGATTAGATAAAAAAAAATTACTCATATTATTTATTTTGGTTTTTTTTTTTTTTGTTTGTTTGCTCTTTTCTTAGAATTTATGTTTTTTTTATTCTTCAAAATAATTTTATGGTTTTCATTGTTTATACATTAATAATGATATATTAGTCATTGTTTTTTTAATTGCTTTCATGTTTGCTCTTTTGTGACAATGTTTTGCTTCTTTTTTTCGGGGCAATTTAATAATTTGTATTATATGGGCAGTAATGGTGATGATAAATTTAACTATTATAATCATGATAATAATATTTACGTACCAATGGATTTTCAATTATGTTTTTTTTTATAGTTAGAAAATCAACGATTTATTTTTGTTGTTTAGTTATTGCATGTTTTTTATAATTGTTTTTTTCTTAATCTTCTGTTATAATTTATTATTATTATTATTTTTCAAAATAATTTAATAATTTTTATTGTTTAAACAGTATTAATAATGATAGTGGTGATAACAATAATAATTTATTACAGTGATTGTTATGCTTATAATATTAATAATTATGGCTATGATGTTAATATTAACAATAAATCATAAAATAATATTAAAAATATCAACGATAACAAATTTTATTATAATCCAAACGATTATAATAATTATGTTCATAATGATAATAATATTAATTTTGCTTATTTCCTTTAATTATTTTCATTTATTCTTCAAATCAAATAAAAAAATTTATGTTGCTAATATTTTTTTAGATTTTGTCTTGAATCATAATAATAACAATGAAAATAATAATTCAAATAATTTATCATTCAATGTAGTATTTATTAAGATCTAAGTTTTGCAACTTCTCTATATATAATATTTTAGATATAATATCTCGGATTAATGATTTGGAAAAATTATGGGAGTCAATAATGTCTTTAACTTTTTGAAAATAATAATTCAACTAATTTAATGTCGAAAAAATAAACATGATACCAATTGAATTATTAGCCAAATAGTTAAAACAAGCTTAACAATCAATTAGTTTGCTATAGAAAGCAAATGACTCATTTTTAATGGATTTTATCAGTTGCAGTTTTACTATCTACCAATTGAATAATTATTCAAACAAATAAAACATGTCCAACAATCTATCAGTTTGCTGCAGAAAGCAAATAATTCATCTTTAATGGATTTTATCAATTGCAGTTTTACTGTCGCAATACATTTCATGCATATTCTCTGTGTTGTCTGCAAAAATAAACATGATACTAAATGAATGATTAGTCAAACAGTTAAAACAAGTCCAACAATCAATCAGTTTGCAGCAGAAAGCAAATAACTCATCTTTAATGGATTTAATCAATTGCAGTTTTAATATCTGTCAATTGAATATTTAACCGCATAGTTAAAGCAACAATCAATCAGTTTCATTGCTAGAAAACAAATAACTCATCTTTAATAGATTTTTATCAATTGTCCGCACATAAATCGCCCGATGAAGTTGTGTTTAATTTTTCATCTTATTTCTATAAAATTTTATTATTTCACACTAGTATTAAACACAAGAAATTGTTTTATAATTAATTTTTTAACATTACTTAATAAAAAATCTGTTCAGGTGATTATTTTTGCCAAATATATAGCATTATAAAAAAACTAATTTTTTTTACATTTTAAAAAAATATTTGTGCCGAAACACAAGGAAAGTATCTCGTGTATATATATAAAGTAAATCATTATGGATTATGATTTTCTTCTTCTTGTTCTCGGGGTTTTTTTACATTGACCCCTAACTTTTTTTTCATTATCAAGAAAATATTATGTTACTCAATTAATGCTTGATTTAGCAAAATAAAACTTAATTTCATCAATTTAAAAGAATTAAAGTGTCAAGACTAAGTTCGAAGCTTGAACATTCCAACCCCTATATTTATACATGATGTGTGTGTGTGTATAATAATAATAAAAAAAAAAACAAGGATTGATTTGTATAATTGGAGAAAAATCAATGCTTTTTTAGTTAATTATAATTTTATTTTTTACATTATATTTATTTAGGAATTGGCTTCATAGTTTGTTTTGGTAAATAATTGGGAAAATTCCACTATAGATTGATCTTTGGTTTGACAAAACAAATAAATCTATGTTGAAATTAACGCTTAAAAGATCAAAATAAACAAATATGATAGGATAGGCAGAGAAACTTTTCTAATGTATGCATGTGGAGGCAAGCAGTTGCACTCTAGAGATGCGTGCAGCTTGCAACGAAATCCACAGCTTGCAATAATACATGGAAGATATGATTTTTTTTTAAAAGAAAAGAATATACATTGTTAATATGAAAAAGAAGATTGATAAATTTAGAAGCTCTTTCAGACTTCATGCAGCGAGGGGTGTATGACACGCAAAAGCATTATTGTTGAAGCTAAATAAATAAATAAATAAATGTGCAAGGGATCATAGCATAGCAAAAATGATAGTAATTAATTAACTACTCATTAAAATAAAATGATATTATATTTTTTTAACGGAAATTACTAGGGGATTCTGCTACATTTGGTGGGTTTTATAAATTGTTTTTAAAAAATTGATCATTAGCGGCTTTTTTTTATATATGATATTTTAGATCTAATATCATGTAAATAAAAAAAATATATAACGTGAGATGTAAACAAAAGCTGGTGGAAAAAATTGAGCCAAATTATCTTTAATAAAAAAAAATATACTGGGTCACTTGCCCTGCAAGCCGTCACAACCGAGAACCAAATTTTTATAACATGTGAAAAAAAAATGTTAATGGTACTTGTATTTTTTTATGATGATATACATCTAAGCGAAATAATCAACCTATAAAACATTTGATTATTTAGTTTTTTTTATATATTTATTATATTATGGATAAGACGTTTAAAATAATAATAACAATTACTTTTAAGGTATTGTTTTTCTTAAAAAATATGTGAGGTTGATGATATTATTTGATACTTGTTTAATATTAATGCCTTAAAATAAACAGATAAACTATGATTTGTTTTAAAAACAAAATCAAATTAATTAAACTTTAGTATTCTGAAATACTTTTAATATAATAATATGAAGAATAAATCTTCAAAAAAATAAAAAAAAATTATTTTTTTTATAACAATAATGATTGTGGCAGTTATGACATTGTCAATAATAATCATAACATTAATTACTTACAATAATAGTTATCATGACAATTATAATAATTGTGACAATTTAACAATCATGATAACAAAAATGAGAATAATACTTGAAATAATTAATTGGTCGATGCTATTTCTGTTCAAAATTGACTTTTACGGCTTTTTTATGTATGATATTTCAGATTTAATATTACATAAACAAAAATATATATGAAGTCAAATGTAGATAAAATGAGTGGGAAAATTGAGCCAAATTTTCTAAAATGAAAAAATATTTGAGTCACTTGCCATACACTTCACCGCAACCAGAACCAAATTTTTTAACATGTAAAAAAAAGATAATGGTCCTAAATTTTTTTTATGATGCTATACATCTGAGCGAAATAATCAACCTACTAAGCTTTTGGTTATTTAGTTTTTTTATATAGTCATTTTATTATAGATAAGACATTTAAAATAATGATAATGATTATTTGTAAGGTTTTTTCTCTAAAAATAAATGAGGCTAATTATATATTGGGATATATTGTTTAATATGAACGCCTTAAAATATACATAAAAAATAACCTATTTTTTTATTAAAAAAAAATCTCAAATTAATTTAATCTCGGCGTTCTAAAATACTTTTAATATAATAATATGAAAAAATAAATTTGAAAAATAAAAAAAATAATTTAATTTCTTTTTAAATAAAAAACACTTTAAACTAAAAATATATCAAGCCACACATAAACAAAAAGCAGTTAAAAAAAAACACAGATAACAAATCACTAATAACAAAAGATTCACTATACATGCACAAAGAGATAGTTTCACTCTCATTTCATGTCATCAAAGCTAAACTTATTCTCTCTTTTTTTAACACAAAGTGCATTTAATACAAAGATAAATAATAATAAAAATTAGAAGTCAAAACTAAGAATATAGATATATAAATACAAATAAAAAATTAACAACTACCCTAGAAAGACCAAAGAAATAAAAGGATTGAAACTAAACCAAAATATAAAATATTAAGAACTAATAATTTTAGTTTTTTTTCTTGCTTCCTCTTATGTTAATGTTTTTGATTTTTTTCCCTCAGAGTAATTTAATAATTTTTATTATTTTAGCACTAATAGTAATGATATTTTTAGATGTTAAAGCTTCAATGTTGTTGTTATTGTTATAATAGGGTGTGTGGATGTGTTTCATTATATCAAACCTTGCATGTATAGATGCTATATTTTATTTTTAAACTAGCAAAACCTATTTAATCCCAACAGTTATAAAAAATTATTTACTCAGTGCATAGCGTAGTGCTTGGGACAATTTAACTAGTATCTCCTAAAGTAGGACAAACTAAATGATAAAAAATAATTGAAAGACCATACTAATATAATATAAAAAATACAGGGGACCAAATAAAATACTATCATTAATTAGAAAAAAGATTAATGGTTTTCAGGAAATACACGTGTAGTAGTGTTAGAGATGGTACAATGAAAGCACCAAACAAATCATTGACCTCAAGTGATAAAGCTTTTGTGGCTCTTGACTAATGAAGCCAGTGACAAGAACCACCTCCATTCAAAAGTCCTCATTAGTTTTAAGTGATAAAGCTTTTGTGGTACTGAATTTTTTTTCTATGGATAATTTAATAATTTTTATTATTTTTGCACTAATAGTAATGATATTTTTAGATGTTAAAGCTTCAATGTTGTTGTTGTTGTTATAATATGGTGTGTTGATGTGTTTCATTATATCAAACATTGTATGTATAGATGTTATATTTTATTTTTAAATTAGCAAAACCTATTAATTATTTCAATCCCAACAGTTATAAAAATTGTTTACTCAGTGCGCAACGTAGTGCGGGCAATTTAACTAGTATGTCCTAAATAGGACAAACTAAATGATAAAAATAATTGAAAGAAATATAATATAAAAATACACGGACCAAATAAAATACTATCATTAATTAGAAAAAGATTAATGGTTTTTCGGGAAATACCTGTTGTCGTGTTAGAGATGGTACAATGAAAGCACCAAACAAATCATTGACCTCAAGTGATAAAGCTTTTGTGGCTACTGACTAATGAAGCCAGCAGCAAGAACCACCTCCATTCAAAAGTCCTCATTAGTTTTAAGTGATAAAGCTTTTGTGGTACTGAATTTTTTTTCTAGGGATAATTTAATAATTTTTATTATTTTAGCACTAATAGTAATGATATTTTTAGATGTTAAAGCTTCAATGTTGTTGTTGTTGTTATAATATGGTGTGTTGATGTGTTTCATTATATCAAACATTGTATGTATAGATGTTATATTTTATTTTTAAATTAGCAAAACCTATTAATTATTTCAATCCCAACAGTTATAAAAATTGTTTACTCAGTGCGCAACGTAGTGCGGGCAATTTAACTAGTATGTCCTAAATAGGACAAACTAAATGATAAAAATAATTGAAAGAAATATAATATAAAAATACACGGACCAAATAAAATACTATCATTAATTAGAAAAAGATTAATGGTTTTCCGGGAAATACCTGGTGTCGTGTTAGAGATGGTACAATGAAAGCACCAAACAAATCATTGACCTCAAGTGATAAAGCTTTTGTGGCTACTGACTAATGAAGCCAGCAGCAAGAACCACCTCCATTCAAAAGTCCTCATTAGTTTTAAGTGATAAAGCTTTTGTGGTACTGAATTTTTTTTCTATGGATAATTTAATAATTTTTATTATTTTTAGCACTAATAGTAATGATATTTTTAGATGTTAAAGCTTCAATGTTGTTGTTGTTGTTATAATATGGTGTGTTGATGTGTTTCATTATATCAAACATTGTATGTATAGATGTTATATTTTATTTTTAAATTAGCAAAACCTATTAATTATTTCAATCCCAACAGTTATAAAAATTGTTTACTCAGCGCGCAACGTAGTGCGGGCAATTTAACTAGAGATGGTACAATGAAAGCACCAAACAAATCATTGACCTCAAGTGATAAAGCTTTTGTGGCTACTGACTAATGAAGCCAGCAGCAAGAACCACCTCCATTCAAAAGTCCTCATTAGCTCTAAGTGAATGACGATGACATATATCTGGCATGACATGCAGTCGTTTAATATATAGATTATTCAATTTCTTATTCAATCTCTTCACCAGTCTCAAATTTCTAGCATGATGGTTTTGGTATGAAGACCATAATGCCAGCAGTTTTCGGGTAATTGATTCAATTTCACTCGATCACATATTAATTTTATGTGAATCTGATTTTTCTAATTAGCACATACATATATATATTAGCCACTTACGCAAAAAAAAATATTAATTGTGTGATAAGTTTTTTTTATAATATAAATTTGGGCAAAATAATAAACTTGTGCAGGATTCCTGCGAAATGTAACTTTTCTATAAAATATATGAATTTTAAATTGATATAAATTTATCTATTTGGTAGGTTTCAATGAAATTACTAGCATAAAATTATCATCATCATTAAAAAAATAAGAAGATTCCGATATCGAAATTATTAAATTCACTGTATTAAGATTAATTTATTATATAATTCAATTTAAACTAAACACAACAAATAAAATATAAATTCTGAAAACACCTGCAATAATCAAATAAAAAAAAGTAGTTAATTTTCTATCTAAAAAAAAAACATCATTGAAAATCCATTCCTATATTATCGTCATTATCATTACTATAATAGTTAAATTATTATTAATATTATTGCAAACAATTAAAATCATTAAATTGTCTCAAAGAATAAAAAAAAGCAAAACATTGTTACAAAAAAATATTCACTAAAATTACCATTATTATTGCGCAAACAATGAAATCATAAAATTATGATCCGAAGAACATATAAAAAATAATAGAAAACACAAAAAAAAATAAATAAAGGGAAAAAATAAAGAAATATTAATTTTAAAATGATCACCACCATAAACTAAAATTTCAGGATTGAATTGAATAAAAATAAAACTCCAATAAAAAATAAAACAAAAAAAATTAAAAACAAAAACTAAAAAAATAGATGCATAAATACGAGTAAAAAAATAAACATTGTCCACTAAGGACCGAAAAAACCAAAAGAATTAATACCAAATAAAAAATTCAAAGAATAAGAACCAAAATGAAAAATAAAATATATAATTAATTTCAATCAAATGACAAAATTAAACAACTAAAAACCTTGGGACCAAAACCAACAAAGATAAAAAAAAATGCAGTGTAATTTTGTTAAAAAAATAAAAGAATAAGGACCAAAATGAAAAGTAACATATATAAGAATTTTCAATTGGAGGACAAAATTAAAACAAATTAAAACCTGCATAACAAAAAAATTAAAGGAACAAAAAAAAAAACCAAAATAATAAGGATTGAAATGAAAACCAACATATATAATCAGTTTCAATTGAAGGGCACAATGAAAAAATCAAAATTTCCATTGAAGAAATCAAGAATAAAATCGAAATCAAAAGAACATGAACTCAAATAAAAACATCACAAACATTAAGGACTTACATGTATTTTCTGGTGGCGGCAGGAGAGAGAAAAAGGAGATAAAACTAAAATTCGTCCACCGGTGATTCCCCGACCAGCATAACGTGATACACGCCGCACCGGGAGGCCGAGGACATGTCGGCGCACCAAGTGACATGACTGACGGTCAGTTTACACCGCCACACAACGCCGCACGCGCTGCCTAAAAGACATGTGTGGGAAACATTTCTAGCGCGTACATATGACGTGCCTACAGTGTTATCGAAAATTAATAATAAAAAATATTAATTTACCTATATACCCCTGACCCAACAATAACCACGAAAAAGGAAAAAGTACTACAATGCCCCCAGCTTCAGACCTTCATTTTTGTCTTTTATAGGGGTATTTGCATAGTTTTACTTACACGAATATGTGAAAAACCAAAAACACTCCCACTGTTCTGCGTAGTTTTGTCGGATCCCGGGAGTAAAATGGTTGTTTCATTGTGTCAAGAATTTGAAAATACTATACATGTCCCCTGTAAATATCTACAATGCCTCTGGTTTTGAGGGTTAATTTTTTCGGCTCTAGGGGTAAAATGATAATTTTACTGTTGGAATCCACAGTAATCTGTCTATGTACACTGTGAATCGTCCACAGTGAAATGGCCACGCCTCTTATAGAGCCTGTTTGTTTCTGCATTTCAAAAGTTTGTTTGAAAAAAAATGAATTTTTTTTTACTTTAAATTAAAAAAAATAATGATTTTAGATAATTTTCATATGCTGATATCAAAAAATTTTTAAAAAAATTAAAAAAATATTTTTAAAAATATTATCGATCACACTCACAAATAATAAAAGAGTTATATATATTCGGACGCAACTTTGTTAGAAAACGAATTGTCTAGTAAGTTTTGTAGCGATTTCAGTGGCACATAGAATCCTTCTTGTAATTACTATATTGTCTCTTAGTCGTTAAAACAGTGAACTTAGCACCATGATAACATTATTTTTATAAAAATTAAATGAGGCTAGATAAGTGCATCAAAATCACTAATATACCCCTAGAATAAAATAATATAATGCTTGTTAGGCTGGTCTCTATTTTTATTCAGTTTGGACTTTTTTTATGAAATTATTTTATTTTATTTTATTTATCTTATTTTATTTAAAATAAATGATATGCTTTTTATTTTTACTTTCCCTGTTAGGATGGTTTCTATTTTTTATTGCACTTTAACTTATTTAAAATAATTTATATAATCAATTTGTTTTTAAATTCCATCCTCTTAACATTTTATCTTTATTATTTTAATAACTAATAATATTTTAAAATTTCCAATTCAACTATAAAAAATTAATAACAGAACATTTTTCATGATGAAACAAGTACCTGAAAAGAAAGCAGCTTGCACACATAACGGAAACAAATTTCTATACAGACGGCGACCACAGACCAGTTACGGTAGAATGCAAAAGGATAGAAGTAAAGGAGGGGAGGTAGATTAATGAAAACATTTTTCATTTCTAATGGAAAAAGTCACCCACGACAAGCACATGGACTCTGGATATTTTCTCTTTTACCAAAATACCCATGTGCCCAGACCTATTAAGATTGTACACCGCACACAAGCTGCTCTTTCTCCCCCCGATGACTAAAACAGAGCCACAGCAAACACCCAAAGCCCAAGCCCAAACCCTAAGCCCAGTCCTCCAAGCCCAAGCCTCCTAGCCCCTGAAAACCATACCCGAACATCGTCCACGACCGGCCCACACAACGAGCTCATATCATCAGTCCTGGTGTTGTAGTACACGCTATAAAATGCAATGCGGGTCCTTTCAGCCTTCGCTGTGAAGTTGAGATTTGCCAGCTGGAAGGTGGAGTTGGAGTCGGGCGTGTAATGGATGTTTTGGGCCTGATCGCCGGCGAAGGCCATGATCGCCAGCGGCTGCTTGCACTTGTCCTCGGCGTGGCCCAAGGCAAACGACATCGTGTAGGGCTTGTTCGGCGTCGTCTCAACCATTTGTGAAATTATGCCTTCCTTGCCTGAGAGCAATTCGATGGCACGTTTGCCTTGCGGAACCGAGTAATGATAGGAGTCGATGTAGCGGACAGCCCTGTTCGATTCAACAATCCAACCGGGCAACGACGATGTTTCCTCGTCCAGTTTGGTCGGGAGCAGGACTCCGAGTGAAACGTTGGCGAACATCCAGGGACCTTCCTCATAATCACCATTGATCACTGCATTGTCTGAGGAGAAAAAAAAGAAAAAAAACTTCAAATCATCAATCTAGGCATCAAACATCGCCTAGGTAGACGTGCCTTGAATTCTTGTAATGATCGCATGTAAATTCAATTTGACCCCACACATTGGATGCTCAAGATCCAAATCAAAACGTCAAAAAGCACGAGCCGAAGCAGGTGGCGGAGAGAGTGGGTGTAAGGAAATTCAAAAGAGAAGGAAAAAGCGGGATTGTACCTTTGGGTCTATCAGGAATGAAAAGCTTTTTGATCGCAATATCATCGATGATGGGCCCACAAGTGGGGTCATCCTCCATGCCGGGATTCGTGAAAACCAGCCTCACTTTATCCTCCGCTGCCTCAAAAGCCCACGCGTAAGGGTCCCACCCCTGCACATTATACAATGTCTGCAGGTCTATGGTCTGCGATGCAGGTGGCACTGACACGTTTAGTGATTCCAGCTGTGCGCACGTGCGAGCCGCGCTGAACGTCACCGAGTAGGTAGATCCCTTCTCCACCGTCAATTCCTGGCTGATCTCCGCGTCATTCCCCAGTCTCACTGCGTGCGCACCTCGTGGTACGATGAGGATCATCGCACCTTGTTTTTGCCCCGAGGACACCAGCTCTACGGTGCCGTTTGTTTTCCACCCTGGAATCTCGGTGGCCCCCTCAACCAGGGCCTCGTCCTTGGGGAAACCGGTGGCTGGTGGCGTCTCAAAATCACCGTTCGTCACCAGCCCTGAAATAACAACAAAAACAAAAACAAAAAATTACAAATCAAAATTCATCTTTCCTCGAAATTATTAATTAATTTAGTGTTTTTTTTTACTTTCTACTACAGGGTACGAATAGCATGGATGAGATTATTGGTCTATGGAGGGGACCCAGTTCAGATATAAATAATATTAACAGCGCGAGGACAAAGCGCAGACATATTTCAATGTCTGCTTAAGCGTTTTTCTACGGTCAAGATACAGTCAAATCTTGGCCCACGATACAGAAGGACGCGACAAATCAGAAGATGCCACGCCACCGCCCTCACCAAACAGCAAACAAACAGTAGCCAGAAGGATACATAATATCAGATCAATAATGAATCTCAGATTTTTTTTTCTTTTACTGAGAACAGAAGCCGAAGCAGAGAACAATGCCTCAGAATTGAATCATTCCTTCAAAAACCATCTCAAGCTTTGCATTATCAGGGTAGACAGAAATAAAAAAGCAAAACCCATGATGATAATCTTATCTGATCGAGAGCCTCTGAAATGACAAGTGGGAAACTCCTGTCAGGAAAAAACAAGAAATTATTTATTTTCGATTTTTTAGGGCTTTGTTTTTGGTTACGACGACGACAAAGTGATGATGGGATGTGAACACTCATAACACCCAATCGAAATCAGATGCCGCGTGAAGATCATGGACCCTACTACACCGTTTTGGCCCATCTTTAGTTATTGTTCTGCTACCCTGGTCTCGACTCTACCAAAACGAAGGAGAGTCCTTCCCCCTTTTTCAAGGTTAGTGATTTTACAGGCGCTGGGACATCAAAAAAGATTGTAATAAAATAAAATAGGTGTAGCCCCATCGTGCTTTACCGAAAGAACCCTTAATTTATGCCAACTTGAACTCATTTTTGGCGGCAGAATGTTCCCACTTTGGTAATTTTACTCGTCTTATATTTATTTATTTATCTTTTAAAAAGAATTTATTGTCGATATCAGCAAACTAAAAATAACTTTAAAATATAAAAAACTCAAAAATGCAATTAATCGGCGATGCCAAACACCACGATAAAAAAAATAGTTAGGATTATAATAAGCAGTCGAATAAACTATGAACTGAAATGAAGAGAGGATTAAGCTAGAAGTTTCATTATTCCCCTGGAAAAAAAACCTCACAGGACCCTTAGAAACCTTTTCTGTAAATAACTTGGTTTGGCAGATGGAACTCGTCGACTCCATCGTCTCGCATGAAAAATGGTTTCAACAATCGTCCATGAATGCACAACAAGCCCATGGAAGGAACAAGGCAACTGCCACAAACTACTTGTTTGTACAGCAACATGTAGAAGGAAACTACTAATATCCTTCGAACATAAGGCGTCATTGCAGAAACAACAAGTATCCCACAACTAGAATTATAACAATCCTTCAAACATGAGGCGAAATTGCAGAAAAATCAAGTATCCCACAACTAGAATCGTGTTTTAAGTATGGAGAGTATATGCAAATCAGATCTCAAAAATAGCAATAGCCCATAAAGCATATATAAAAATCTACCAAACAAGAAGAATCCACTGAACTAATAATGGAGTAAGAGCAGAGGTATGAAGTTGTTATTAAGGTTTGAGAGAGAAAAGAAGGACGAAATGGAAAGGGAATAAGAAAGAAAACACTCACCATCTTCTCCAAGTATTGCAGAGGCGAAAAGAGCAAAGAAAAGCACAAGCAAAGTGAAGCATCTGCTTCTGGTTGAGCTTTGAAACATCTTCTTGGCTGCTAAGTATTCTCTTTCTCAATCGCCCTTTCTGTGAGAGTGCGTTTGCCCTGGTTTGCAGAGGGAGAGGGTGTCTTTATATATCCAAGATTCCAGCTTTACCGTCCTCACTCTTCACTCTCACTCTCTCTCTCTTTAATCTATTATTATTTTTTACTATTATTATTATTATTTTGGCTTTAGCGCGAGTAACGATTATTTGACAAAAGGGGGTCCTTTCATACTTGAAGAATAAGGGAAGGCAGGGAATTGATAATTTTAAGTTGATTTCCCGTGTTTTGAGAATCGTGGTCCGCCGTACTTCGACAGTGTTTAAGGCCTCGTGACTTTTATTTATTGGTAAATAAAATAAAACAATAAATAAAAAAAAATGAAAAAAAAAAGAAGAAAACTTTGATGTCCGTTTCCTATTGGACCCCCCTTAAAAATACTCATCACTGTAAAAATAATTGCAATTACCTTTCCAATCCCAGTTGCAATGAAACTATTCTTAGAAGTGTTATCTTAGAAGTGTTATTATAGTTGATACTGTTTTTAAAGTGTATTTTATTGAAAAATATGTTAAAATTATTTTTTATTGTTTAAAAATTATTTTTAAAATGAAAATATCTAAAAACATTCAAAAAATTTAAATTTAAATTAAAAATTAAAAAAATTATGTTTAAAAAAAAAAAAAACCTTTAAAACGACATGAAAAACATGTCCTTCAACGCAGCATATGGCGTGAAAAGTGAGATTTTAATGTGGAGAGGATGTTGTATCTTGGCAGATCTTGTCATTAAATTTGATAAAGGCGACCTCAGTCTAGGGGCACTGCTTTAAAAAGTGGGTGCAAAATGAAAACTTATTTATTTATTATTTTTATTTCTGCTGAGCCCTAGCATTTGCAGAGGATGATAACCGGAAAAAAAAAACAGAGAGAGAGAGGGGGGGGATGAAGACGATGCTAAAATATTTCTCATTCAGTAAGCAAGTGTTCCATCTTACGACCTCCTCATATTACAGTATAAGCTAAAACAGCTCGGGGTCATTGGTACTGTAGATATAGAGACATTTCACTGTGGACTGGCCATTTCTCGGTCGTGCATCGCGGCTGTTCGTCTGCCTTTTTTTTTTCTTCTTCTTTTATGAACAGTGTACCGACACTTTTAGCCCCGATAATAAGACAAAATAGTGTTCGGTCTGCGTGTAAAAAGAGCTGAGGGCAAGGGTCACTCATGTAATTGCACGCGTACGGACCGGTTCGGTCCGCTGCAGTTTTTTTTTTTAATATATTTAAAATGGCTAATTACGGTTCTGGGCCCGCATAAGACAAAAACCTTTCTTTCGGTCCAGGGGCTGTCCGGTAATTGACCACATTTTTTCATTTTTTTCCCGGTTATTGTCAGTGCGTGTGAATCACGCGCCAACCTGTTTCACGCCCCACGCCCTATTCTGGTGGCGCGTGCGGCGTCATAAGGTGGACGGAGACGAGCTTCCGACGGACAGAGCGGTTCGCCTGGGCGTCTTCTTCCTCCCGCGGTGGCGCGTTTACCCTAAAAATGCCCGTGGACGCGCCGGGGACCGGTTAAAGCTGCCGGCCACGTTTCTCTCTCTCTCCTGCACGTAAAAGTGCAGAAGAGTCCCCCAATTTGTGCACCTTTTTACTTCAATCCCTTGACTTTTGATTTTTGTTTTTGTCCTGATTTTGGTTGCATAAGTTTTGATTTAGTTCGATTGGGTCCTCCGGTTTCAATTGATTGGATGTCAATGTTTCAATTCGGTCCTCCTTCTTTTAATTTTCGGATTCGGTTTAAATTATGCAATAAATACAGTACATAAGTTTCGATTTCTTCAATTGGATCCTTTGATTGAAATTGATAATATATTGAATTTTCATTTTGGCCCTTATAGTTTTAATTTTTAATTTTCATCCCTTGATAAATTGATATTTGTGTTTTATTTTCCATTATTAACATAATAATAATAATAATAATAATAATAATAATAATAATAATAATAATAATAATAATAATAATATGTGTTTTATTTTCCATTATTAACATAATAATAAGAATAAGAATAAGAATAAGAATAATAATAATAATAATAATAATAATAATAATAATAATAATAATAATAATAATAATAATAATAATAATAATAATATATTCTTTTTCTTGCTTACTCTTTTGTTAATGTTTATGAGTGTTTTTTTTTTTCGGGATAATTTAATAATTTTAATTGTTTTTGCAATAATAGCAATAGTCATTTTATATGTAATATTACTGGAGATAAAAGACAACTCAAGAACAACAAATAAACAAATTTATCTAGGTTATCTACAATTAAAAAACGATACAAGTCACTTTTGTCTCCATTACACTGTTCCTTTTAAACGGCAAACAAGTCATTATTATATATTTTAATATTTATTGCATATTATCGCCTAAAAGTATATAAAGAGATAAAAAAAATGACCTCGGATTTTTGTGATTAACAAAATTAATATCAGCATTCTTAAATAAATTTAATATAATAATATGATGAAAAAATCTTATAAAAAAAAATTTTGACTTTGAATTTTAATTTTGTGCTCTTTTGTTAAAGTTTATTTCTTAAAAAAAATCAAAAAGTTGGATTTTTAATATTTAACATCTAATATTACCCGAGAAAAAATACAACTCAATAAAACAAAAGGTAAACAAATTTGCCTAGATTATCTACAATTAAAAAATATATAAGGCACTTTCCGTTTCAACTACACTGTTCTTTTTTACCGGCAAATAAATAATTATAGCACGCAAAAAAATTATATTTATTTTTTGAAAATAAATGTCAATATTTTTATTTATAATGTGTAAGATCTAATATTATTAGGGGAAAAAGGCAACTAATCTTTTTTTTTTACAAATTTACTTAGGTTTTCTACAATTAAAAAATATAAAAATCACTTCCCATTTCGATCAAACTATATAGTATGTGAGACTAAATATATGTGTTTAATATTTATTTAATAGTCTCGCCTAAAAATACATAGACAGAGAAAATAAATGACCTACAATTTCTTGAAAAAAAAATTTAATATAAGTATTCTTAAATATATTTAATATAATAATATAATGAATAAATCTTATAAAAAAACAACTTTGTCTTTAAAGTTAAATTTATATTTTAGACTATTTTTTTTCCTTTTCAGAAACTGTGACCTTTTTTCCACATATATTTTTTATTTTTTAGTGTCCAAGTCAGTTGTTCTTTTTTTACCGGGTTTCTTTTTTTGTTTTTTTTTTACCAAAATATCCGTGACAACAAATTTCTAATAAATCATTTAACCTTCTTAGCAAATTTTCTAACAAATTTTATCAAAAGTTTTTTACCAATAGCAATATTCAATCACATTTTGGTTTAAAAAAACCCTTTTTAACAGACTTTATCAATTACAAGTATACTAATTAAATATTAAAATAATAAAATACAACATTTATAAAATCAATCAATTTTCTACATAGATAAAAAAGCCCAGCGAAGCGGGCAAATCAGCTCGTCACAACTAATACATCAACCTACTCTGATATGGCTAGAATCGTGACATCCATGCCACGTAAGGGAAAGGAAACCACACTTGGTCGCGGTGGTTGTTAGCATCCCATGATCACATAATGGAGATTTTATTTTGTTATCAACCCTGAAGTTAGTGATTATATAATTTTTTAGTGGTTATATTAATAATTATATGGTTTGAACCTGAGATCACAAGAAGAGCATTCTCTTGAACCTATCACTTGGTTACCTACTAAATAATTGCATATTCCTTTGTTTTTTTTATGACTAGGGTGTCCGGGTTAGTTTACATACACCACAACTAATCTCCGGACTCATTGAACATCCTGCAAACTTAGTGAGCATATAAGACACCGCGGGGGTGACAAGCGTGCATAGTGGGACTTGAACCCTGGTGCAAAGGAAGGAAACAAGTCCCTTCAACCGCTAGGCCAAAACCCCACTTGCGCATATTCCTATTTTTATGTTGAGTAGTGGACGTTGTTATTCACTTGTTAACTACTTGTAACTCTCTCAAGCCCAAAGCCCTATAAAAAAGTTGATGGTATATGATTGAGAGGGATGATTATGAATGAAAATAAACATTTCCTCTTAAATCTCTTTTTTACTTCTCTACAAATTCTCTTTATGTAATTGATACACATCAATTTGATATCAGAGTCTGGTTCGGCTCCTAGAGACACAAGCTAAAACAAACATGAAGTTTTCAAGCCAGGTGAGTGAAACCTTGGCTCGTTACGAGTCTGAAATCAACCAAGCAACCACAACATCTATCAAATGAACATGATCCTACAAACGGTGGTGGTTGAGTTACAGGCCCTTCATTTTGTCTCTAGAATGTTGTTGAATGAGATGTAAATTCATTTTTAAGCTGAAACATCAAACCACTAAAGTTCAACACAGCTAGACCTAATTCCATCCACCTAACCTGTCATCCAAAATTTATCATTGAAAGATTTTTGAATTCCTTGCTTTCTCATTGATTTGTCTGTTGAATTAAATACATTGAATCCCATTGTTTTGTCTGTTGGATTAATACAGTGACTGGATTATAACTGAGAAAATGCTTAGTCTATAGATAAATACATGTTAAAGTAAATGACATATTTACATGTTCTAATACACCCCCGTAGTCAAAACTGGAGGTTGATGAACATTGAGACTATTCCGAAAATCATCAAAGAGTTGCAACGGAAGACCCTTAGTGAAGATGTCAGCAATCTGATAACGTGAAGGAACGTGTAAAACACGAACTTGACCACGAGCGACTTTCTCGCGCACAAAGTGAATATCCATTTTAGTGCGCTGATGTTGGATTGGGTTGCCAGAGAGATAAACTGCACTAACATTGTCACAATAAACTAAGGTAGCTTTCGAAACAGGACAATGTAACTCCAAAAGTAAATTGCGGAGCCAACATGATTCAGAAACAACATTATCCACCCCACGGTACTCGGCCTCAGCACTAGACCGGGACAAAGTAGGTTGTCTCTTGGCAGACCAAGAGATTAAGTTATCTCCAAGATATACACAATACCCAGAAGTCGACCGTCGTGTATCTGGACATCCACCCCAATCTGCATCAATATAGGAAAGTAGATCATGAATCGAAGATGGATAGAGATGAAGACCAAAGGTACTAGTACCCTTAATATAGCGAATGATACGCTTCAAGGCAGTCATGTGTTGAGATCGGGGATCATGCATAAATAGACAAATTTGCTGAACTGCATACGAAATATCTGGTCTGGTAAAAGTCAGATATTGGAGAGCACCAGCAAGACTGCGATACTCAGTGGGATCATGATAAGGATTTCCTGATGATAGATTGAGTTTGGCTTTTGTGTCCACCGGTGTAGAAGACGGTTTGGAAGAGGACATACCAGCCCGCTCAATGATTTCTTCTGCATACTTTTATTGAGACAGAAAAATACCCTCTGAATGTCTGGTAACTGAGATGCCGAGAAAATAACTGAGAGGCCCCAAATCTTCCATAGCAAACTCCGAGCCAAGCTTAGACGTAATGAATTGGCGAAGAGTAGCTGAAGAAGCTGCAAGAATTATATCATCCACATAAAGAAGAATATATGTTATAGCATTTCCCTGATGATAAATGAATAATGAATGATCTGAAACACTGTGAGAAAATCCCAAGGTAGCAACATAATCAGCAAATCATTGATACCAAGCACGAGGGGCTTGTTTAAGTCCATAAAGAGACTTCTTGAGCAAGCAAACATAATCTGGGTGTTCAAAATTGCGGCATCCAGGAGGTTGATGCATGTAGACCGTTTCATCGAGATTCCCATGTAAAAATGCATTTCTTACATCTAATTGATGAAGACACCAAGATTTCGATAAGGCAATATTGATCACCGTGCGGATGGTAGCGGGTTTGACAACGGGACTAAGGGTGTGTTTGGCATTGCTTTTGCTTTTGCGATTGAGGTTGAAAAAAAGCAGTTTAAAAAAAAACACTTTTACTGTGGTTCAAAATAAGCAGTGAAGTGTTTGGTTAAAACTGTGGTTGAGTTGGAGGTTGAAAAAAAAGCAGTTTTGGGTGTTTGGTTACCAATCTTTTCATATTGCTTTTAACTTGTGAAATTACTTTAAAGGGTATATATATATATATATATATATATATATAATGTTTTTGGGTTACCAAAATTACTTGTGAAATTTTTTAAAATTATTTTTTTATGCTAACTATTATTATTATTATTATTATTATTATTAATTAAATTAATTAATAATAATAATAATAAGTATATTATTATTATTATTATTATTATTATTATTATTATTATTATTATTATTATTATTATTATAAAACCCATCCCGTACTAGAAACCCCACACACACACACATCTCCCTCCCTCTGCCTTGCGCCGCCCACACACAGACACTCATCTCCTCTCTTCCTCATCTCCTTATCATGTCCTCATCCTTCTCTCTTCCTTCTCATCTCCTCATCCTCCTCTTCACTTTCTTCCATTGTTGCTCACCTCGACTGAAACCCATCTGCTGATATGGAGTTTGCTACGATGATGAAGGATGGTACAGACTGGAGAAAAGCCTCAAGGCAATAATAACGGGAAAGATTTCTAAGCATAATTTTAAGGAGGGATGGATCTTGCAGGTAACCGTTTGAGGGCACAATGGAGAAGAAAAAATCAATCATTATTGTTTGGTCTATGATCTGCTTTGTGACCCCTCCCCTCTCTGAAACCGCATGCAAAAAAAATGAATCGCGATTGTAAAAGCACCAAAATCCTGCTTTTCATGGAACGTGGTTTTGCTGATGTGTTAAGGTGGGGTCCACCAAAATGTATCTGCTTATTTTTTTTACCAAACACCAAAACACCCAGAAATTGCGTCCCGTTTGGCAAACGTGGAACGCACCACATTGCCAAACGGGTGCTAAAAGTTTCCCCGCAATCAATACTTGTTTGCTGACTGGCACCATCACCGACAAGGCGCTCTTTATACCGCTCAAAAGATCCATCAGAATTCTTCTTGTGCTTGAAAATCCACAAACTTCGAATGATATTAGCATTAGACGGACGGGGTACTAAGTCCCACGTCTTATTTTCAATAAGAGCATCGTATTCGTCTGTCATTGCCATTTTCCAATTTGGATCATGTAATGCATTAATGGGATTAGTAGATAAAGGAGAGATGGATTTGGCGGCTGAAGTATGGAGGTTAAGAAGCTGACGAGGTTTAAAAATGCCATGTTGGGATCTAGTTGTCATTTGTGGAGAGTGAGGTGGAGGAGCAATCGGAAGAGGTGGGGATGTTGCCATTAGTGGAGGAGGGTTGGGAGAAGTATTGGGTGCGGTAGGGGAAATTAATGGGATAGGTAAGGGTGACCGAACTGGAGAAAGAGGACTTGAAAGAGGGGATTGTGTGATTGGCTGAGACGGAGGGGTTTCGGGAGGAGAGATTGGAGGATTAGGAGAAATGGACGGAGCAGGGGAGGGAGGAAGAGGTATAAGACCTGTATCCAGAAATTCATAAGATGAAGATGTAGGAGCATGTAATTTAGAGAAAGGGAAAATAGTTTCATCAAACGTTACATGCCTTGAAACAAGAATTTTACGACTCGATAAATCATAGCATTTATACCCTCTATGATTTGATGGATATCCTAGAAAAACACACGGTATGGACTGAGCTTGTAATTTATTTCTAGAAGTGGAGGGAAGAAGAGGATAGCATAAACACCCAAAAAACACGAAGGTGAGAGTATGACGGGTCTCGTTGATATAGAATTTTTGTGGGTGTTTGGAAAGCAAGCTTTTTGTTTGGGAGAATGTTAAGGAGATAAGTAGTCATTTGAAGGGCATGATGCCAAAAAGAGGGAGGTAGGGAGGCATTAGCGAGAAAAGTGCGAATGATGTTATTGATGGTACGATTTTTTCTTTCAGCTTTGCCATTTTGAGATGATGTATGAGGGCAAGAGAATCGAAAACTCATTCCATTATGTTGACAAAATTTGTGAAATTGTCCATTGTCATATTCTGTGCCATTGTCACATTGGAAACATTTTATTTGTCTTTCGAATTGAGTGTGAATATGATTACGAAAGGTGAGAAAAATGGAATGCACTTGAGATTTTGAGGCAATGGGAGAAGTCCATAGAAAATTCGTGAAATCATCAAGAAATAAAACATAATACCGATGACCACCCGAACTGAGTGTGGGTGATGTCCAAAGATCACTATGCACAATATCAAAAGGAAATAAAGTGCAAGATAGAGAATCATAAAAAGGTAATTTAACTTGTTTTCCAAGAGTACATGACTGACAAAGAAAATTATCCGGAAATTTGTTAAAAACAATTAAATTGTTCTTACGAAGAGAGCTTAAAACAGGAGCTCTTGGATGTCCTAAACAACTATGCCATAATTCAGGAGAAAAAGCAGTGAAAGCAGACTGTGTTGAAAAGCCAACGGAAGGACTGGTGATAATTGGATATAGGTCACTAGAGCTGTTACATCTCATTAAAGGCATCCCCGTTGGAAAATCCTTCACAGAAAAACCAAAAGGATCAAATTCAACCGAGGCATTATTGTCAATGGTGAATTTGCGCACAGACACAAGATTTTTAATTAATTTTGGAGCATGCAAGACATTGTTCAAAATAAGGGAAGAACTAGGGTTAGGTAATAATGCATTTCCACAACCTAGAATAGGAATTTTATGGCCACTACCAACAGTAATATTACGATTTTTGCTCATATTGAAATAAGACGTAAGATTACCTCCGTGCGCGGTCATGTTTGATGTAGCTCCAGTGTCCATGTACCATTGATCATCCGGGGGAACCATGGAGAGAGTGTGCATAGCTGCTTGAATATCAGTCGGAGCATAAGAATTTTGGGCCTGCGGTGGTGTGGCTGCCATGTGGGCCTGTGGGGGCCGAGGCCCAAGCAAGCTGGGCTAGCGCTGATAAGTGGGCTGCGGGGCTGCTGTTGGATAAGGGCATGGAGGCGTGGCCAAAGATGGCCAAGGCCCGGCCCAAGGGGAGGCAGCCCATGGCTGCCAATAAAAGGCGGCCCATTTCTTCCAAATAGGGAAAAATCTTGTGTCTGCCACCACGGGCCACGCCCAGAAGAAGAATGGTGACTGCCACGGCCACCCAACGATCGTCCCCTGTGTCTGCCACCACGGGCACCACCACCACCACCACCTCTTCCACTACGGTGGTTGGGGGTCCGATTGAGGTTGTGGGTATGGAGATTTGCACTGTGGTTGTCCACTGGAGCCACGAAGAAGGCAGAGGTTGAGGGATTTTGGGCTGCCTTCTTCGTCCTTGCCGTCTCCTCCAGAACCAGCATCGACCTAGCTTTGTAGAAGAGGGGGAGAGTGTCGCCATGGCAAATTTGTGAACCCACTCTTGCATAGGCGTCGGTTAAGCCAGAGAGGAGTTGTAGAACTAGACGCTCGTTGGAGACAGGGGCGCCGACATTGGACAGCTGATCGGAGAGGGATTTGAGGTGTTGACAGTATGAAGATGCATCGGCAAAATCTTCCATCTGAACTTTGGAGAACTGTTCCAGATAGAGAGCCCTGGAGTTTTTGTTGTAGAAGAAGATGTCCTTTAGGCCTGCCCAAGCAAGGGCAGCAGTAGAGTCTCTCTCAAGAATGGTGTTGAGGAGGTCTTCGGAGATGGTTCCATAAATCCATTGCAGCACAATGGCGTCAACCCGTGACCAGAGAGCTGGGTCTGTGGTTGAGGGAGACGAATCATGCTTCAGTTGTTCTGCCGAGGGAGGAAGAATGTGGTCAAGAACTTGGTAAGCTCTAGCATAAATTTTAAATAATTCTGACCATGTGATATATTGACCCTTTTCAATATCTAAAGTGATTTTGATGAATGTGTTGATGTTTGATACTGCAAGAGCTGGGTGTGATGGATGAGATTTGGGAGGAGTAGGAGAAGAAGGGGAGGTTGCTGCAGATATTGATTGGTCTGCCATGGTGGTTGTGTGAAGAAGAAGAAGAAGACAGAAAAAGATGGAGATTGAGAAGAAGAAACGGCAGCTAGGGTTAGTGCTCTGATACCATGAAAGATTTTTGAATTCCTTGCTTTCTCATTGATTTATCTGTTGAATTAAATACATTGAATCCCATTGTTTTGTCTGTTGGATTAATACAGTGACTGGATTATAACTGAGAAAAAGCCTAGTCTATAGATAAATGCATGTTAAAGTAAATGACATATTTACATGTTCTAATAATCATAAACCTAACATCCTCCATTCCAATCAAATTGCCGACCGAAACTACACACAACTCAAATTGTCATTTCTAATATTCAATGGGGCAGACCCAAAGGGATGGATATATAAAGTCGAGCAGTACTTCAAATTCAAGAATATTCATCATCGACATAGAGTTCAACTAGCTTCCTTTCACTTGAAAGATAATGCCCTCAAATGGCACTGTTGGCTAAGTAAATTCCGGGGACATTTCAAGTGGACAGAATTCACCAAAGTTATGCTACATTGTTTTAGATCGATATACTATGAAGATCATTCAAAGGCCCTCATTCGCCTTAAACAAACCATTACTATTAATATTTATCAAACCAAGTTCGAGAAGTTG
Source organism: Salix viminalis (assembly GCA_029228465.1). Taxonomy (NCBI): domain Eukaryota; kingdom Viridiplantae; phylum Streptophyta; class Magnoliopsida; order Malpighiales; family Salicaceae; genus Salix; species Salix viminalis. The sequence continues at coordinate 8,408,748 of CM055436.1, read as the reverse complement.
TCCCAACACATTGATGACTTACCAAAAAAATACTCGGTTGGTTGCGTGACAAGATTCAATTGGATGTCAAAGTTAAACAGCCAATAACACTATTGGATGCGATCAGAGTTACAAGATTGGTATAAGATTTAATCCAGTTGCAAAGAAAATCCACTTTAGTTTTTCTAATAACAAGAGTAGGAACACACCAAAAAACAACACCAACACATCAGTCGACCTCTTAGGACCACCACCCATCACAAACCAAACCAGACTTCACCAAGAGGTTTTAAGAGAATTACTAGCCAAAGGCCAAAGATCGGTGAGCAAGAAGCTTATGTTTTTACTATGATGAAAAATTCATCCTAGGAGATAGATGGCAATGCCCACAACTCTTCATGATATAGGCTAATTCCACTAGTAATGAATTACAAGTCAAAGATAACGTAGTAGAATTACCAAACACATAACCAATTCCATAAATCTTCTTCTATGTAATTTCAGGAACTAATCACCCTCAAACAATCCGAGTGATTGATAAATTAAAAAACCAAGATATTACCTTGATTGATGGGGTGACACACACAACTTTCTTAATCAATCTATGGTGTCAAGGTGGGGCTGCCAGTTGCATGACAAGAAAATTTGGGTTATGGTAATTGACAGTGAAAAGATTGAGTGTAACAGATGATATTTAGATCTTGTGATGATCATTCAAGGGTGCACCATACAAATAGATTTTTATGTACTTTCCAATGGCTGCTTGTTAGGCAATACTAGTTATGTTCATATTCCTAATGCCCATGTAAGGTATGCAAGCATCACCATCACCATTAGATGTTTCTTTAACCACTCACGACTTATCAAGGAATCTTTCATGTTTTTGCCATCACAATGGATTCATTTCAGAAAAGTTTTCCTTAATTGATATTGATATGCTCATCTTTCTATAAACCATTCATATATATGTTTATGCATAACATCATTTGTTCAACGTTTGATGTTTTATGAGATTAAGAAGTTTAATGGTGAGAAAAACTTGGATGATGTGACCAAGGACCATGTTTGTGAATGATATTATCTTTTTAAGGGTTTGCTTTAATTTCCTTCTCTTCACTTGTCATTGGTTTTATCCTCACATCTTGGATTTTCCCTTCTTTTAAAGCTCATTATAATATTCTAACTTCAACCATGTTTTTTAAGAATTATTTTAAGGCATTGCAAATTATATATCTAAAAAAAGAAGTCTTGAAAGTATCCATAAAGATAAAGATCATTTTATTTCCAACCAAATAATGGTTGACTTATGAAAAAGTCTTTTCCACCTCGAGCATATTCTCAAATATTTTCATCAGCTATTTTCTCTATACTTCACAAGGTTATTATGTCAATGGCTAATTTTGTTCTCTCAGAACATTTTCTCTCAATCTATGATGATTATGGTTTTGGTGGGAAAACAAATTATGAATAATGGTTTTCTTAGAAAGCCCCTTTTATTATTGTTAACATTATTGTGATCCAATTTCTTATCCTCATTTTATTTTTTAAAATCCAAAAATAGACAATGAACAAACAAATAATAATATATGTTGATGTATTTGTGTTGTTTTTGGTATTTTCAGCATACTTTAAAAAAACAATAAAAATATATAAAATAAAAATTTTGTTTTCAAAATGCATTCTGTTTTTTATTGTGCTCATTTAAAAAACATTGATATTCTTAAGTCAACATCGATGTTGAATTTTTCAAAATAAAAAATACAAAAATATCTAGATAAAGAAATCAATGTTATAAAGAAAAAAAAATCAAAGCGATTTTGTGTTCCTATAACACCAAACAAGCGAGACAATTTGGTAACCATCTATAAATAGATGGTTAAACACACAAAGGATCATTTAAAAAAAAATCAAATCCCACACTTTTCTCTCCAAATCCTTCCCCAAACACAACATAACAACCGGCCACCAAGACTCCCTTCCCAGTTCCCATGGATAACCATCAATCTTAGCCAAATATATCCATCTTCACCCACTACCTCCTCCCTCATGGCTAGCTCCTCATTCACCATAGATGTCACCGCAAATCCAGACCTCCATTGAAGCAACATTAGCCTCTCTTTAGAAGCATGTTGTCTAGTTTAGATCCAGTAGTTTCTTCTCGCTCAGCTTCACCGCAAGCCATCCTGTAATCTCTTCTCCAATTACAAAGCTTCATCTTCTTAAGTTCCTAGAATGTTTTATTAGCCTAACATAGCTCCAGCCTTATTAGCTTCACAACACGACAACATTTCCTCTACACCAACAACAATCCAGCAGTGCAGTGCCGTAGACCTTTAGCAACATCTTAGCTCATAGAATGTTTTATCCATTCTCTTCAGCGTTCTAACCTTTTCCTGCAGCTTAACATTGTACAGCAATACTGATTGCTCTCCCAAAGCCAGAGTAGCAGAGTTCATGAGCAACAACAATTGTTTATTCTCGGCAATGGATGGAGTTAGCTCCTCAGCACTAGCAACATTTATGAGTCCCTCTTAGATCGTGACCAACAACCACTTCTAAAAAATTGGGCTTTTTAGTACAATCTGCTTCAAGCTTCTCTATCTCTTTCTACACCCTATATTCTGTTGTGATTATTATGAATGTAAGGAATGGAAACATAAACTTGAGACGTTTTTGTGCAATATCCTTAAGAATATTTTTGGTGGGATCTTCTGGAAGCACGTGAATACACAAAAACAACTTGAAAAGAATAAAGACCAGCAAATGAAAAGAAGAAAAAAGTGTTTTTCGGATTGTATTTTGTTTTTTTCGGATTGTATTTTGCTTGAAAAAACTGCATGGTATGTATAGGCTACCATGATGTAACAATCATATTTGATTTTATTATGAAATTAAAATGGTTGTTACAATAATTTAAAATATAGTTGATATAAAATTAAATTATGATGACAATTATATCTCAAAAAAATAAACAGAAAATATTTTAAAAATTTTAACTGTTAAAAATAATTTTCAATGATTATAAGTTTAATGTTTTCAATTTAAGGGTCATCAAAATATTTTAACAAAACAACAAAATTTTTAGAGAGTATAGGCCTTGTCTCGCGCGCAAGGGAGGGATGAATCAGAGGTTTTCCTCTTACTCGACTTATCCTTATGTACGTGAGCTGACTCTAATTCTTTTACTGGTTACTATCTCATCTCAAGTTTTATTATATAAACACTTGATAAAAGTTTTGTTTTCCAATATGAAATCCCAAGTTCTATATATACTCTTTAAACTCAAAAATTTATTGAATTTTACCCATATGGGATAGACTTTTAAAATATCTTTTATAACTTTTACAACATATTCTACTTCACTATCGATGAGTTCTTGGGTTTTTTTGAGAAAAAAACTCAAATGGGTCAGCCAAATTGTAAACTTTTTCTTATTTTTCTTCGATTAATTTGTACACTTTTCTTCATATAATGGCATAACAGGTTGGATTTTTCAAGTACTGTGTATTACTACTAGTGAGGCAAGTTGAGCTAGGTAGGTCCGGGATACTCTTCACGGAGTTTGAGTGCTTGTGTCTTTTGTTTGTTCGGTGTTGCTGTAATGGTGTTTGTATATAAACACGAAGTGACATCCAAAGTAAGCATTAGTTGTACCGGGCATGTTTGTGATCCCGGAAATTCTTCGCTTGAATCGGGCGACAAAGTTGCAACTTCAACAGTTCGAGTCGACAACTAAACTTGGTTGAGCTTGGGTCTTGAGCCGAACTATCCCAGCCCTTGGGTTAAGGATGTGTTTGAGAAACACACCTTTATGTCTTTCTTTAAATTTTTAATTTCTTTTTTAATTTAGTATCTAGCCAAACAATCCCTTCAAAAATCAAAAATAAATTTAGGGATAGTTTTGAATTTATTTGTGAGTTTTTCACATGTTTTTTCAGCAAATTTGCTTAGAATTGGGCTATAAACTTATAAGATGAAATACGAACTTGGTATTAAAAAATACATATTTTGTCTGAAATTTCAAAAAAAATCCAAAAGCTCCCTGATATTAAAAAAAATGTTTTGTCAACATGTATATGGCCAAGTCTCTCATACATAGATTGTATCAATAAATTTTTTTTTTTCAATACATGGGATTACAAAATTATATATATATATATATATATATATATATATATATATATATATATATATATATATAATATTCTTTATTTTAAATAAAATAGTTTTTTATTATCATTTGTTTTATATATTCTAAATATTTTTATCAAAAAATTATTTTGTTTAATATTTGAGATTATAAACTTATATGTAAGATGTATTTTTGGTATTAAATAAAAAGACAAATCCTTTTATTTTTGCATGTCTTGAATTTAGAAAGGCTAAGTTTTGACCTGGTAAGTTAGTGACCACTTTATTGAAGAGGTATTTTCTTAAATCTTAGACAAGGTAACAACTAAAAAACATAACAAGACCTTAGTTTATTTACAACAGATAACAATGTAGTTTACTCTAAGTAAGATGTTTTATGGGTGATACATCTTCTTTATTCACAACTTGCCTTTCTTACCCAGACTCTCACATACCAATAAGTTTTTTATTGATCATAATACTAAGTAGTAACATCCATTCCCTTGGTTTCATTGATGAAGGATAAGAATTTCTTGTTCTTTTCACCCACATCCCTTTCACGTAAAATCATGTTTTGTGAGGACTATCACTACTAAGCCGCATACATGTGACACAAATTATGGTGGATTTATCATATGGTGATTAGGGTTTTCAATTAGTGTTTTTTTTTTTGTTATAGCGTTGATGGGAGTGATGATGAATAATATTTTTTTTTCTTTTCCCCCCTATTTTTAGAACAATTTCTCTCTGCCTATAGTGCCTATGGTTATAGTGGAAAAGATAATGATTTCTGTTATTTGGGAAACCCTTTTTACTATATTTTAGGGTTCTTCTCTTCATATTTCAGTTAACATTCTAAAAAAATAATTATAGTGGATGTCTCTTATGGTGGGCTAAGCTTTTCTATTAAGGTTTTGGTCGAAGAGATAATGAATAATATATTTGTTTTCTCTTTTATAATATATTTTCTCTTTTGTCCATGGTGATTGGGATTTTGATGGAAGAGATGCTAAATAGTATGTTTTATGTGGTGCCCCTTTTTTTCCAACATTGCACTCATTTATTTATAGTCCATAGTTTTTTTCATCTTCTTTTTACTTGGTCCTTTAGTAACTCATTTTTGTTTTGGTCTTTTATTTCTCTTGTTTTGCACTTTAGCCTCTTATTTATTTTGCTCCTTATTACGATTTGCTTATTTTTTCATATTTTAAAAAAAGCAATGTTAACATCAATTCAATAAGAAACCAAGAATTAAGAAATGAATGCAATTGCATTTAATGTCAATTCGATAAGAAACCAAGAATTATGAAACGAACATGGATATGTCAAAAATATAATTTTTAAAATTGAAGTTTTTGAAAGACATCAACAAGAAAATGTTGTTGAAAATTACAGAATGAGTTTGCGAATGGTCAAAATGCATTGAAAATACAATGCTTGTTTTTTTCTTCTTTTTTTTTGGATTTTTGGTAGATATTATGTATTAAAAATCAAATAAGAACATCTAGTTTATGGATTTTTTTCATTTGTTTTAGTATTTTGTTCATGACTTTTGACCTAAATGTGAGGATATTACAAATCACCCCAACTTAGAAAGCTTGATTAAAGATACATATTACAAAGAACTAGCCACACTTATTAGGGGTTGTTCCAAACCTCAAATTCCATGGTTTAGACCTTTATTTTCATAGTTTTTTTTTATCATTATTTTGGTAATTTTTCAAGATATTTTATGGTATTTTTATTCCTATTCTACTTAGATTTTATGGATTTTCTTGTCTTAGAAAGTATTTTTTATTTGCTAAATTATCAAAACTTGTATTTTTTAGTAAATTTTCCAATTCCATGACTTGTTTCTTATTTTGGATATTTACTTATGCCTTGTAAATGTCAAATTTACATGCAACTGTGACCATTCATTAATTTCATATGTTAAGACAGAAAGTGAAATTAGTTTATGATTCTATCCAAAAGTTCTACCAACTAATGGTAATAAGAAAAATTGTATCGCTTAAGGAGGAGTGGTTGATGTATCTCTAATTATTGGCATATCTTCTCTCGTATTCTTTAAAAAATAAAGTTGCATTAAATAAAAAAGAAGTAATTAAAGATATTGAAAGCAAAAATTTAAAGAGTCATATAAATAATAGAAGATCACCATACATACAAATAGAGATAACACTACCAAAAAATCAGTTAATTTTTACGAAAATATCAATGGAATTTTTCTGTTGTGATTTGGCTGATAATATTAGTAACAGAACGTTATTGTCACCATTCCCTTTGGTATTTACCAACGAGTATTTCCATTGATATCTCACAAATACCATTACGATAAAAACAATATATCAGTAAATATCAATGGTAAACACCGAAGAAATTATAGTGAGATTCAAAAATAAACTTCATATTATAATATGTCAAACAAACTTCATAAAATTAAGGTGAAAAAATAATAATGGAAGAATAGCAAATTATGCTAAAGCAATATATATAGGTAAGATGTCGTATTTTCTTAGTATTCATTTGTGAATTAACTGCATGCGGGCCTCATTGATTTCTTTTCCAAAAAACTTGATTTCTTTCTCAAAGTCATTGAAATTGGTAACCATTTTGTCTATTTGACTTTGTTGCAAACTTGATGGTGATTGGAAACGACTTTGAATGTCCTTGAATTCTTCAAAACATTTCAAGGCTTCTTCTCTAGGGTGTTGTGACATTATATGAATAATAGCCTGCAAGGAAAATATTTTATAACCATTGACAATTAAGGGTATTGATATACATTTATATAAAATGTTATCCAATAAGTTTTTAATCTATCATGGTATTATTTAGATTTCTCGGAAGAACAAGAAATGATGTTAAACCAATTATTTAGTATTTAGAATTTCCTCCTATTTTTTTTTTATCTAGAATTTTCTACTATTGTGTATATATATATCATAAGTAAAAAGAATAATATATAAAGAGTTAAGTTATTTATATTAGTTTATAAAACATTTATAAGATCCTTATATAAAAAATAAAATTCAAATATAATAAATCTTTTTAGATCGATTGGTCACAATCTAGTACAAGTGATTGTTCTTATATACTATTTATGGGTCACACTAAATAATTCAAGACTATCTATTTAATCTCAGCTATTGCGAGAGTTGAATATTTTTTAGAAATAAATAAATATATAGTAGTTTCAGCATGTTTTTTTTTTTTTTTATAGGAAATCCCAAAAAAGAGAGTTGAAGAATGAAGTTGAAAATATTAATATTCAATAAAAAAATAACAAATAAAAAGACTTGAGGTAACTAGAATTAAACTTTCAAACTTATGATTTGGCTCACGCATCCCATTTAATTATACACCAAATAGATGAATGAGCTTTTTTAATATAAAAAAGTTAAAAATATAAAATAAGGGTTGTGTGTGACACTAAATTTAAAAAAAAAGTTAGTCCCTATGTATTGTATGCCCAAACATTCAATTTTCAACTCATTTTTAACTCAAAATGTCTAAAAAAACATCATAGATACTTTAATAAACTCATTAATGGTCTTTAAAAAACAAAACAAACCATACAAAGACTTGAAGTCAACTGAAACCAAAAATCTTCTCGAGCATAGATATGGTTTTTTAGGCAATTATAAGGTTAATAAAGCCTGAGTGTGAATCCCCTCAGCAAATAGAATTCATTAACACCGAGATTGACTATTTTGATGGTTGAGAAGAGTGTCAACATTGTGTTTCTCTCTCTATTTTGGGGTGGACATGTGGCTTCCTCCAAGTTTCTAAGGTGGCATGTAATGGTTCTAGTTATGGGGTGGACTTTTTATTTTCAAAAAATTGAAACAAAAAGGACTCTACACAATTGAAAATTAGGGGAAAACATGCATCTCTTTTTTCCTAGAAAAGAAGAAAACAATTGAGGAAAAGAAGAAGAATTGGTTTAACTTCTTTTAGAAAATAGAAAAAATTGAACAATCTTTCACAAAATCGAGTGTCAACCCAACGATCAATTTTTTTATATATAATTTCATGAGAAACCCGCATTGAACTTAGAAAAAAACCATCAAGATCAATTTCAAATAAAATCAACGTGAAAGGATCAAATTATAAAAAACAAAAGTACATGGATGAAATAAAAAAAATAAAAATAAAATTGCATAGTGTGAAGCTTTAGTGCCAATTGTTGTGGAACTAAAGTTGCCTAGCTCTTTTGTTAATTGTAGTTTGATTGATTATTTACATGTTACCGAGCATCCTCGATTAGCAAAATCTTATTTAATCCTAGCACTCCCTTTAAAAAAAAAATGATTTGAAATGTTTTTTCACAAGCTATGGGTATATAAAACTATGCACATTTCTAATCTCAAATGTTTCTATCTGTGAGGGGATCGATTAAGGGGCTGTTTGACATTGCGATCGGAAAATGTTTATGAAAAAATTTGAATTTATTTTTTATTTTAAATTAAAAAAATTTAGTGTTTTTAGATTATTTTGATGTGCTGATGTCAAAAATAATTTTTAAAAAATAAAAAACATCATTTTGATGCATTTCTAAACGAAAAACACTTTCAAAAACAACCACAATCGCACTCCCAAACAGGCACTAAATGAGTATTATATAATCCTTTTTAGGAGATTACCTATAGTTTAAGTCAGTAGATTGAAATCAAGAGAAGACCTATTGGCATTAGAATTGACCCTGCTTGGAAATTTATATGCATCTCTAGTTTATATCAAGTGAGGTGGGTGGCTAGAGAAATGCATGCTCGTCAGAGGTTGGTGTAAGAACATGTTCTCACCTTGTACAGTGGACGTCTCGCGTCAGAAATTTCTTCATGTCTCAGGCATTCGCAGGCTAAAGCCTTTCCGAAGTCTCCCTGGTGAGAGATGGATCAATAGAGAAATTATTAATTAGCAGAAAGGTAGCAAGATTATATGTCATTTTATTGGGTTTTTGAAACTGCGTTTCAAAATTGTTTTTGAAAAAATAAAATAAAATAAAATATTTTTATTTTTTATATTAAATAAATTGTTTTCTGATATTTTTAGATCATTTTTACGTGCTGATGTCAAAAATAATTTTAAAAAAATATTATTTTGATGCATTTTTGAATAAAAAACACTTTAAAAAACAACCACAACCATAATCTCAAATAAACGGACAATATAGAGCTAGAAAGTGTAGCGAATTTAGCAGCACCTTGTAGATATGCATTTCGACAAGAAACATTTCAATCTCATAACCTTCATGTGATTTCCCTTCCTTTCGGGCCCTTTCCAGTTCTGTTTCGAGTATTCTCACCGCAGCCTCATCTTTTCCACTCATTTCCAGCTTTGCAACGACACTCTGATGACATGCAAATGAACAAAAGTTTTCAAATCTCTATTTTCCCCCCTTCTCCATGGAAATCATAATATGGAAGCATGGTACTAGTAAAAAAAATAAGAGTTTTATTACATCAGCAGCAGAGAAGCCTAACCTGCAGATTCTTAAAATCAGGATGTTCTTCTGCCAGTAGATCCCGCAGCTGAATTTCTGCTGCTTCAAGAGATGCTTCATCTTCTCGAGCACGATGATAATCCACCATTCTCTCCAAGGCCAGTTTCCCTCCATGGAGAGCTCCTAAAGACATGGATCTTGTAAACACAGCACGAGCCTTGTTCTTTCTCACGCATCCACGCTTTGCACAAGCCCATCCGATGTAAACGCTGGCAAAGATTACAGTTATGGTTGCTGCCATCTCTCCATATTTGTTCTTCACAGTGAAGCTGTTAAGGAAATTGTCCAGGCTCGCATCTATATTTCTCTTCAAGGAACCTTTGAAGAAGAACATTGCTGAGAGCTTGTGATTCTGCTATTGCCTGTGATCAGAAAGAAATTGATCTTGATCAGCTAGTAATTTTGTTTCCAATCCTGGATTGGTGGTGCAAATGATTTGATCAGTTATTTTATAAAGCCGAATATGGAGAACAGAAAATGAAAGCTTGTTCGAGACAAAAACAGATTACTGTTCTTTCTTCGCTGGTAGGTGGGTAAAGAAAGTAGCAAAGTAGACAAATGTTACTAAAAACAAGAACAAAACATATACCTCTCCGACATACGAAGGAACAAACATTCCCCCTTTCATTTGAATTCTCTTGGAAAATTATTTATCTTCGAAGCTATGCAAGTTCTAATACCAGGTTACCATAAGGCAGAATTGTCTTTTCGCTCCACAAATAAACCTGTGCAGCAGCCCAGCTCCCTACTAGACTTTGTTTTTTCTCACCTTTCACTTGTGTTTGCATATATAACTAAGTGTTTTCCCTCACCCGAAAAGTTTTCCACACTTTCTCCCATTGCGAGACAAACGGAATACATAAGTATAAAAGGGATATAAATAAGCACACGCTATATACGGGAAAACTCTCAATTTTTTTTGATCTCGTAAACAACTCATGAATTTTGCTATACTCAAAACTCAGGAATAGCTGAGAATTCGATTCATGAATTTTGTAACTCGTTGTCAAATTCCATCCTTTCATGCAATTTCTGTTCTTAGCCATCTTTGTGTGGCATTAGTGCCCCCCTCACCATAGAGACCCCGACTAATCAAATAAATAAAAAGCCAAAGCTTATTCGACATTAATGCCTAGCAACTATATATGCCTTGACAGAGAAATCTACTGAAGATGCTGCTTTCCGTGCACTTCTTGAAATACTTTCTTTATTCTCAGATATTTTTATTTAAAGCTCAGCAAGCGAATCAAGCTTTATGAAACTCCTGAATCCCAAACCACCATGGCATCTATGCTTGGCGTTGGCAATGGAAACCCACGTTCGATGCCGCCATACTTTCCAATCCCAGAATTATTCCGTGGAGTAAACTTCAAATGAAAAGAATTGCGGTGAGAAAGTTGTGAGAGCCGCAGGGCGGCGGCCGGAGCTTTCTCTCGGTATAATCGGCTGGAACTTCAGGCTGAACCCTAAAGCTAATGCAGGTCACAGGGAATTGTACCAGAAAGCTCCACAGGTAGAAGAACACTCATGGATGTGACATCGGACATGGCTTCTACCGGAGCGTTGAACGCAATTGCTCCTTTTGAGCTGGTCTTCAATAAAAGATGTTAAGAAGATCAAGGTCCACTTCTTTATTTATTATTATTACAGATTGAAACTTTTATTGATATCCAGACAAAATAACCAGGTTGTCGTTTCTAACTAAATGTTCAATTTAATAATAAAAAAAGACCGTTGATTTTTTTATATTATTCTTATTAAATTGTATGCATTACCCTGTATAATTATAAAATTACCGATTGACCTTGACCCATTTGCCTTAAGTTTTTGAATTATAATATTTTTTTTTGATATAATCTAAGAGCATTAATGATAAAACTACGACGGTTAGATCTTGTCTTCTTACTCAATTTAATTAAAATAATAAAATAAAATAAAATATAAGATAATAATTATAATTTTTATTTTATTTTATTAAATTAATAACATGTTAGGAAGAATTCATAAATTGAAATAATTAATTTTTCAATTTAGAATTAACTAGTCTAGTTATTTTTCTAGAGGATAATTGCAATTATATTTGATAAACTAAAAAGTGGTAAGATTTTGAACCTTTAGACTGATACATGTATATCAATCTCATCATCTTATTTCATGTGAGATATTCTTCTATGGACTTGTTTCCCTAAAACTTTCATCAACCCTTCATCAACCCTTCAAGTTATATTTAGTTTATTGTAAACCCATGTTTTTAAACCTAAAATACAATATCTTTATCCAAGCTATAAACCTAGTGGAGCATTGATCATTATTATGATATGTGTAGATGTGCATGAAATAAGAGTAAGGGTGTCTGAATTGGTTGTATGACCATGTCTATGAAGCATGTTTTCATTCTCATTTTGTGATTTATATTATTGATGTATTGAGAAAGCGAAAGTGGAATATTATAAATTGTTCACATTCTTAATTCCTTTTAAAATTCTAAAAAAAAGTTTGTTCAGACACGATATACACAAAAATGTAAGGGAAAAATGTTCCTTTTTAATGATCTTTTTCAGTATATGAGCTTTAGATGGTTTAAATGCTTTAAATTCATATTGAAAAAGCTAATAAATAGAGTGATTGGTTTTAGATGTCTTATATATTCGAGCTTTAAGTTGATTTATTTTACTCTAGTAGTTTAGATGGCTTGTAAGATATTTTCCCAAATATTTTCCACCATGATCCTGAGCCTCATTACAATCCTTGAAAAGTCCTTAGGATTGATGCCTAAATGTACTCATTATTTTTATATTTTAGTTTAGGATTCCAATGGAGGCATTAATGACAAAACAAAGTTAATTGGTTTATTTTGCACATTTTCATCTTCTTTATTTTCTTTTTCTACTTTATTATTTTCAGGTTGGTACTATGTAACTAAGTTTTATTTGGTTGAAGGAAAAAGAAGTCCCAATTAAAAAAACTGTCTGATATATGATTGTCTTGTTTTAATATTTATTTTTTGTTTTAAGTATTGAATACTCTTCTATGCCTATTTTCTTGATTTTCTTATTTAATTCGTAGAAGATTTGCTAGTTTATTATTCATTTCAATCTACTATAAAGTAAGATATCAAATTTGTAATTATTCTCTCTAATCTATGAAGCAACTAAGGTTTTATGATTATCTTCACTAAAAATCAATAAATATTAGAAAGAATATTCGACTAAATTAAATGCAACTACTTGTTCTTATATTGTTTAACTTAAAAATGTTTTTGAATTTAAGAAATAAATTATAAATTTAATTAAATTAACATAATTTTAGGCTAAAAAGTCATTTTCTTCATCTTGTAACTATTTAAATTCTTTTGTAATTGAATAAGAACTTAACAACTAATTCTTTTTAATACTATCTAATACATTTTTCAAATCTTTTATTCAATAATATTTGACAGATTATAGATGAAATTTCTAACATTTGCTACTTTATCATTTATTATAAAAAATATGCAGCCATATGCATTAACTTTGTTTAAGAAAAAAAAACATAATTGCTTTAATTAAAGCATGGTAAAATGAAACAGATTTTATATGGAATTAAAGAGTCATGAATGGAGACTGTTGTTACTCATTTTAGACCTCACATGCTGGAAATGACGTACACTCTTTTGGAACCAAATGCAAGAATTTAGCTCATAGTTACTAGACGATTGACAAAAATAGAGAATAAAAAAAAGTTTTTTTGGAACCCTATCTTTGTTGCTTTCTGCTTTTTTCTTATCCTACTCCTTTGCTCGCTAAAATCATCATGATTATTAAACTAATTAGAAATTTTCATAGAGTTAAATTCATTCTTTTTTATGTAGTTTTTAAGGTTGGATGAATCCCTCAGAATTTGCATTAATTTTGTTGTTGTCGTCATAATTCTTTTCTAATACCAAATTGTTCAAGAATTGATATGAATTTTTATTGAATCATAGAGCTCACTTTCTTATGTCAAATTCTTAGTCAAAAGGGGATGATCGACATTGTCAATTTCCAAATCAGATCTGGAGATTTTTTTGACCGAGCAAATTATGGGCAGATTTTGTTCTTGAAATCAATTTTGTCTCACTTTTGATCCTTCATGAAACTTGTATTCCTGCACGTGTAGATGAAATTGAGGTTTTGAATTACCTGATTTGGATACCAGAATTGTAAGATATTCCCGTTTGAATGTCCAGTGTAAAAGCAAAAAATCCTGTCGTGATATGTACTGTTCATCGTCACTTTATATGTCCAGTCTTGTTTGGTTTTTAACCAAGCAAATTGCGAGCAGATTCTGTTTTTCAAAACAATTTTTTCTCACTCCAGATCCTTCATGGAAGTTGTAGTCCTGTATGTATAGATGATTTTGGATTTTTGAATCGCTTGATTTCGATATCAAAAGCTCAAGATACTCTCATTTGAGTGTCTAACATAAAAGAAGATAATCCTGTCACGAGAATGATTCTAATCCAAGATTTGTATTTGTAGGTTTTATTCGAGAGACCCAATTTAATGTTTCAAGGATTAATTGGGATAACCAGATAGCAATTTAAATTTGGGAAAAGTTAATTAGTCTCATTGAAAAACATGGGGTCTGGTTCAGGAAAAAAACGTCACAATAATTTTTGTTACTCAACTGTCGCACAAGGTTATATTTTGTTTCTTTTTGCAGAAATAATGATTTTTTTTATTACTATTAATTTTTTACCATAGGTTTAAAGTTGGATAAATCTCTCTGAATTTGCACTAAAAAATTATTTTGTCGTTGCCATGAAAATCCTTTTTTTCAAAACAGTTTTTACAAAATAGATTACAAGTAGATTTTGTCCATCAAAATGATTTTGTCTTACTTCGGTTCCTTCATGAAAGTTGTAATCCTACACGTGTAAATGAATTTGGGGTTTTTCATTGCCAAATTTGGATATCACAATCTCAAGATATTCCTGTTTGAATGTCTAGTATAAAGGCAGAAAATCATTTTCTTCAAAACAATTTTGACCAAAAAGATTACAGGTAGATTTTGTCCATCAAAGTGATTTTTTCTCACTTTGGGTCCTTCATGAAAGTTGTAGTCCTGCATGTCTATATTAATTTGGGATTTTGAATTTCTCTATTTGGACATTATAATCGCAAGATATCCTTATTTTAATGTCCAGTATAAAAGCAAAAAATCCTTTTCAGCGATATTATTGTTCATCGTCACTTTGAAACAATCTCTTCCTGCAACTCCTTTCCTTTTCTCCACAACTTCCCATTTGGTTTTCATGATTTTCTCACTTAATTTTCGAGCTGCAAATCAACATTTTTCTACCTTAAAATCACAGAATATCAACCAAAATATTTATTTTCCTATTTTGTTTATCTAATTGCAGAAAAAATATAATTTTGCATCCTAGATTAAATGCACTAAATCTTCTTTAAATAAGAGTTATATCTAAACTATGTATACCCTTCTCCTGTTGACCTGAGAGAAAGGAAGGGAAACAAAAAGAGAAAAAAGAGATGATAGAAGAGAAAGAAAAGAGGGAAGAGTAAGAGAGAGAGAGAGAGTCTGCCAACAAGAAAAAAAGTTGTCAACCCTTCCCCCTTCACCTCAAGCTCTCTCTCAGCATACAACTGCCAATAACAACCCTGATTAGACTTCCTCTTGTCATCCACCACCAGCTTTGTAAGCGTCTGCCATTGTCCCTAGAAGCAGTGGTCACTGGTTGCGTAGGAGTTCCAGCAGAATCGCTTTTGCCCGTCGGTAAGCCCTCATGCATTCTTCTTCACTTTGCATTTTAATTACTATTTACATGAATTATAATTAACCTGAATAGTAACTAAGGAGGCATGTATGAGACAGCTCACACATGCCTCTTGTTTGCTTCGGGTCACTTGGTTTGACCAAGTGACCCAACACTCTTAATTTTTTTCTTCTAAAAAAAAACATAAAATAAGAGGAAGGGATTTATGATTTTTCTGGCATATTTAGTTAAAGGTATGTATTTGATTTATATTTTTAAAAATATCAATCTCAGTATTTAGAATACTCTGCTTTTTTCAAATAGCGATGCAACAAATATTCATATATACCAAAAACAAATGTTTTCATGCAAACGACCAATACACTAACATATCTTGAACATTCATTTTTTTTTAAAAAAAAACAAATATTCAGAGTTTAAAAGAAAATGTGTTTTAACATGGATTTCATAACACACAAAAATTGTTTTCTTGAATTTTTGGATTTTACAACATGTTTGTAAATTCCAAAGGATATTGGCCAATATTCTAAAAATATATAAAAATCTTATGTTTTTTGGGATTCATATATTATTCACTGTTAATATTTGGGTAAAGAAATTTCATATGGTTAATATCCAAAACATTAGTAGGGATAATTCACTATTATTCATCTGTTATTATTTGGATAAAGAAACCCTAAGTAGTAAATATCCAAAATATTTTTCCAAGAATAATAAGTCATTATTATTTAATCAACACATCTATGAAATAAGCCTTGATTATAATTGGGGACATTCTAATTTTCAATTCCACGGTTTACGGGTCATAAAAGTATGAAACACTAAGGCAAAAATTGGCTTTTATAGCGCTTTTAATTTCCTTAGATTTCAAAATTTTTGTTCTCTTTCCTTGCGATTTACGAGTAGCGAACACTTGAAATACTAAAAGGAAAAAATGAGCTTTTAAGCCCATTGAATCTCCTTAGATTTCTATTCTAATTGTCTCTTAATTCATAGATTGTAAATTTATCGTTTAAATTTTTGTTCTTGTTCCTTGTGAACCTATCTTAGGAAAATTGATTAGATAACACCAAGCACCTTACTTTAGGTAAGGCGTACTAGAGGTGCTAAAACTATCCATTTACGCACTCAGCCCCTTGTTTTAGAATCTCTAAAAGACTAGTTAGGTTTTCTAGTAACCATAATACTATGTGGTGACTCTCTTTTTTACAAAACAAAAAACCCCAACATGAATCCCCACTCCTGGGAAGGGTCACTGCAACGTCGTGCTCTCGCGAACAGTGTGACAGAGACGATTCATATCTTTTTGTACAACTAAAATAAAAAAATTACATGGTAAATCTATATTAGTTATCTTGTTGGTGACATTCTTAATGATGTCGTGTTGCAAGAAGATTCAAATCTCTCTCTATAGAGGGTTAAAAAATGGTTTCTCTCTCATTATTTTAGGTTCGGAAAAGCCACAAAAATTCTTCGTTGTGAATTTTATCTCCATTAAATCCTTATCTCTCCATTAAGCTCCAAAAGTATTCAAAACTTTAAAAAATTAGTATTTTTTCTTTCAAAATCTCTCTTAATTGTTTTTATATAAAATAAGGTATCGTTTAGAGAAAATAAAATTAGTGCTTGTATTTGTCTCAATTTAATAAACAAGCTAATTTGACAAAAAAAAGCTTTGTCTAGTTTACTCTATTTTCATCTAACTCATTTGACCCTAACCTAATTGAAATAAATTATAAGAAAAAAAGGGAGGAATTCTTCATATAAATATAGACCTTATTATTTACAATTAAATCTAATAGAATTGAATTAAAAAAGCCACAAATAAAGGGTAATGGAGTTAAAGTTTGTTAAAGAGTTGATTCACTAAATTCACATAAAAGGGATTGTTTTTTTAAAAAAAGAAAGAAAAGAATACGACAATTTGTATAGAATTCATGACTGAAAATAGATGATAGAAAGACTCATCGGAGAATTATGAAACTTTAAAGACCCAATTGTGATAAAATAAAACTACTTAGGGACTTTATTGAATATATTAGAAAGTGACAGCTCATTCAAATCTGCCCCCTTTTGGAATATTAAAATACTAACCTATTAAAAATCACTATTATTTAAGCTCAATTTTAATTGACGAGTTAACTCATTTGAGTTTGCTTTAAATTAGATTTTAAAATGAATAGATAGGGGTTGAATTAATTTACTTGATTAAATTTGATTTAATTTTTATAATCACCCTATCTAAAACTTTTTCAAAATTATAGATTTTTTTTTTAAAATTTCAGATTTGTATTTTTTTTAAATTAATTCGAATTAATCTAAATTGGATTTGCTTTGAATCTGCTTGATTTATTTATGATAGTAGTTGGTTTTCTAATATTTTTTTAAAATATATTAAAATAATATTTTTTTAATATTATTGTAGCAAAAACAATTTTAAAATATATAAAAAATAATTTTAAAAAAATCAATATTGTTTTTAAAATATATACCACTACAAAAACATACCTGTCTAAAACAGAGAGGGTCAGACAGACAACTATAGATTATACTCCAACTCGCAGCCCCAGCCGAGAGAAAGGAGAGAAGAATAGATCTTTTTGTTGCACAGATCTCTCTCTCTCTCTCTCCCCCTCTCCCTCTGGTGTTTCTCTTCAGTAAGTAAGTGATGGCCGATGAACCTTCTCCCACTCGCTGGTCTTTTCAGGTACCTCCTCCACCTTCGCTTTCTTCCCATTTGTATGAAAGTTCACTCTTTTTTTCTTCTTCTCACATAGCTATTTCAGGTCAAGATGGATTTCAAAGTTGCGAAAAATTGATCTAAAAAAACACATTTATTATTTTGTTTATTTAAGTTACCAATGTGTGTTCTTAGGATTTTAAAATATTTTATGATGATAAGTTTGGGAGAAAGAAGGCGGCAGCAGAAGCAGCACAAACATCATCGGAGTCGCAGCAAAACGGTCAAGCAACAGCTGTAGCATCGAATGGAAATGGTTATGTCAAGAACCCATCGGACATGGCCATTTATGAGCAGTATAGAAACCAAGTATTACTTCTACTCTTCTCTGCCTTTGTTTCTTCTTCTTTAGCTAATTTTGCAATGTGAAAAATGAATTTGTTGTAATTTGATGTCAGGATAGGAGCTCCAACGGAGTCTTGTCTAATGGAATTAATGAAATGCCGTAAGTGAAGTGTTATTTTGCATGCAAGATAAACTGTCTTTCGATCTGAGAATCCGCTGATTTTTTATTTTTCGTTTTCCAGTCCAAAGCCTTTGCTTCCTGCTTTTGATTCTGCTGAAACACGCTCTTTAGCAGAGAGTTTATGCAGGTAATTGGTAATCTGTACAGACTCGCACCCAATGAATTGTCTGTTGCATTGGATGGTTGTTCGATGTCATATCTGTATAGTCCAGGTTCCAAGGGGTTTACATTTTGACTCAAATGCTCTGAATGTTTTGACAATGAATATTGATTTATTTTGCACAGGGATATCATTCGCGGGAGTCCAGATGTTAAGTGGGAAAGCATTAAGGGGTTAGAGAATGCAAAACGTTTACTGAAAGAAGCAGTAGTCATGCCGATAAAATATCCCAAGTGGGTCATGTTAATATAAACTTGTTTACCTCATTATCTTAACGCACGCATTTATTTTAAATCTCCTTCTTTTATGGTGATTTTGCATTTTCCATGTTAATTGAGGGAGACAAATTTGAAAAGTTTTCTTCTTAAACGTGGAGCATGTCTTGACAATTTTGCTGGGCAAGTTTTCTTTTTCCTCTCTGTTTTTGAAGAATGAAATTGAAAAGCACCAAGATCTGAGCTATTGCTAAAGTTACTTCATTCAAAGACTGACTGGATAATTTCGTTGTGAAAAGTTTTCTTTTACATGTTGTAAGATTATGATTTTGATGTTCTTGGGAATTGAGTTTTGCTGGACACCTCTAATCATGCTTATGCTGTATCTGTATTAACGTGTCTTTCCTGTTTGGAAGTGTTCCATCACAGAAATGAGTATTTGTTAACATTACATCACTGTGCTTTGCTACCATGGTGCCTTTTGCACTCAGAAACTGCTTCATTTAGGTCTTTGAAGTTTTCTTTTCACAGTTAACCTGATCCTGCCTCTTACAGATACTTCACTGGTCTTCTGTCGCCATGGAAAGGCATTCTTCTTTTTGGCCCTCCAGGGACAGGGAAGGTTTGTGAACTTTGTATTTATTGTTACTAGTGTTATTTTATCTTTTATTTCAGTTATACAAATTATTCCCATCCCTGTATAGAACTTGTGCCGTGAACATTTTTAGAAATGTACATATTTTCTATGTTTTTTTAATGTGTTGGTAGGTGTGGGGTTGAGATTTTTTCATATGATGATAGTAATCAGGTAACTATATTTAAACTTGGATCACCTTTGTAAGATTTTTCCCCTGTATTCAAATTTGACATGGGTTGTAAACTGTAATGATATAGTTGCAACAAAACAATCCTTCCTTTTCTTTTTTTGGTTGGAAAACTGTGAATTATTAGGAAGAGACCATGTCCTTTTCTGTCATTCACCTGAAAGTCGAGAAATCGTATTGGATAAAAGTTGGTATTTGGCATGTATGTGGTTGCACCTGTTTTTCTCTGTGACTGATATCCTACTCTATTCAGAGCAATTATTTTTATGGCTTCAGAAGAATATAGGAAAGGAATTGGGGATCATTAATTATGTGAACAAGAGTATAAGAGACAATAACGTGCAGATCTCCCATTGACTAGAGACAAAGTGCCCCATATGACAAGGCCAAGAGGTCATGCACGAGAAGCATGTTTTGGATTTCCATTACCTGTACTTTAAATGACTGTCCTACAATGGTGCTCCTCCCTTCCCAACCACCATGCAGCTTCTCTTATGAACTCATCTTGTTGTATACTATCACCTGTCCATGGAAATGTGCTTGTCAAAAGTTGTCTTTGGAATTGAAATGTTGTATTCTGCCCAATGGCATGCTTAAGAGTTTCTCTCAATTATTACAGGAGAAAAGTTCTAGATTAATAATAATAAAAAAATGGTTTGCCATCTCTTGCTGTTTCTTGAGCTTGCTTTCTTCCAGTGAAATTTTTATTGCTATGTAACTTTTGATATCTATGTTTCAGACAATGCTCGCAAAGGCTGTTGCTACAGAGTGCAAAACCACATTTTTCAATATCTCAGCATCTTCCGTGGTTAGCAAATGGCGGGGTATGTTTGGGAACTTTTCTAAGATCATGTTTAGAATATAAAATATATCAAGTACTTTGTATGGAGAAATAAAGCATGACTGACTTTTTTTTATGTGATTTGTGATGATACGGGTTTCTAGGCCTAAGAGGATAAATAATATCTACTTCTTGTCCTGTTATGCACTACCTGTTTTGTTGAACAATGCTATTCTTTTCATGCTATGCAATACCTGTTTGGTTGAGCAATCTGCTTTACTTATTTGAGGTTTTCTGAGTGATGGAAGGATGATCGCTTCTATCATGAATGAATATTTGTTGTGACAAACTGTTACAGTGATGGGAAATTTTTGGGTTTGAGCATCTTAGGAAATTCAGGCTTATTGTCCAGCAGTTTCATACTATTTCTATTTCCCTGCAGGTGTCAACTACACAATGTTTTGGATTAGTTATCCTTTGGCATGAAGAGTTGTTTTGATTAGCAATCCTGATTATATTATTGATATGATAAGGGGGAATAAGTTGCTAGTTTGTGGTGAAGGGCTGATTAAGTCATCAAACTAAATAAAGTTGAGACTTGCATAAACATTATGATTTCTAAGCCTTCATATCTTATGAATTATGAAACTGTTTGTGAAATGTTTTAAGGTGAATTTAATGAATCTCTGTCCTATATGGAGTGCTTTTCTTTCTCAACTCCTGTATGTTGTTAGAACAAATGGTCATTGGAAACTAATTGACCAGAAGAAAAATAATAATGAAAACAATAGAAAAAATCCAGGTGACAGGATACGTAGGAAGTTGGTTCAGATTGTAGAAACTCATGTATGAAAGCCACACAATGGATTTGAATTAAGAAATTCAAGATAGGTTTCCTAACTTTTATGATATGATGATGGCAGATAACGAAGCCAAATTGCTGTCTTATTTTAAAGGTCTTTATTTTCTGACCTATGTTTTCTCCATGCAAAAATACCTAAATCTTCCAATTTCCATTTTGTTGCTGTAATTCTACATCAGATTGAAGTAAGGCCAACTACCACCATTATTCTGTTCTTGTACCATTGTTCTTCTTGTCATCGATCAACAAATGTTTGAGGGAAAGAAGGGAATAAATTTTTTATTTAGATATAAAGTATATGACTTTTCCCTTGCTCTGCAAAACCATTCCCTATCACAGTACTGAAAGTGAATCTGACTCAGTCTGTGCATGCTGCAGGTGATTCAGAGAAATTAATAAAGGTGTTGTTTGAGCTTGCTAGGCATCACGCACCATCAACTATATTTCTTGATGAAATTGATGCTATTATCAGTCAACGTGGTGAAGCTCACAGTGAGCATGAAGCAAGTAGGCGTTTGAAGACCGAACTGCTCATACAGGTGATGTTTGTTTCCTTAAACCTTTTTCTTTGTACATATGCATTTGCACATTCATGCTAGTGTATGTATGCCTCAATATGTGTGCTTATGCATTTATGTTTCCAATCAATATACCCACAAGTGCAAAAATATTTTCTTCCAACTCCTGTTAAGACAATCATTTGTCACTTATGATTACATTTACTCTCAACTAAAGTGGTCCAGCATAATTGTAATTTCAGGCTGTACTCCTTAAAAATAGGTGAAAATGCATAAGCTAACTCAAGTCAATTTACAATTTGGTGATTTTTTGAACTAGAATATCTTGCATTTTCTTCTGTCAGCAGCTTATACTTCAATCATATTTTTTGCATGGCATAAAATTTTAATTTGGGGCTTGCTTCCTTTTACTGTCAATGTGTTGACACCTCTCCATTATGGTTTCTTGGTTAGTGTAGTTTGCATGTTTATGGTCTCCCAGGTAGGATTTTTCCTCATTCCAGTGATGCTAATATCTTCTGCTGTTTGCTTATGGTGGGAAAGCAGAGCCAGTCTTGATTTTCCATGCCATGTCATGAGTTAAACTGAATTGTAAACAGCTCTACTCATGGTGGCAAACATCTGAAATTGAAGTGCAAAAACTTCAACCTTGATCACTGAAGTACAAGCGGTTCAAACCCCTTAATACTTTTGTTCATTATCCATTGTTTGTATTTATATTTGTATATTTTGCAGTTTTCCTTGGAAAGATCGTGCATATCATTTACTGATTTGTTTCTTCTAACAGGCACTGCAGAGTAGTTTCCCAATGAGTACATGCACACCATTGCAAATTCATGGAATATTTTTCTTCTCTGTTTAGGCAACACTATTTTAGTAGCATCATCTATAGTTAATGAAGTTCAACGCCATAATTCTCTTTGTTGAGCACTCTTGTGCTCCAGTTCCAAGCACTGGCACTAGTACTATTGTTAATGTCATTTCATGGTGGTTCTGTCATGCATTCATTCCCCTACCACTGTTCTGATTCTCTTGATACTTAATCATAGTTACTGATGTTTCCTAATGGATATGGTCGGGTGCCGCATTTGACATTACAGCATTTCACTAGTTCCATTGCATGTCATCTCAAATTGTATCTCAATTCAGAAATGAAATGATTTATAATTTCTTCAGCTTTTTGGCATAAACTGATCTATTTGATTAGATTGCAGATGGATGGTTTGACTCGCACAAAGGAGCTTGTTTTTGTTTTGGCGGCCACTAATCTCCCTTGGGAGTTGGATGCAGCCATGCTCCGGCGTCTTGAGAAGAGAGTATCCTTCGATATTTTCTGCTAAGCTGCTAAGCTTACTATATAGTGAGCAGAGTTAGATCTAAAACTATTTTTGGACAGTGAGCTAAACTTAATGGATTGTGCTCTTGACAGACGAGAGTTGCAAATCCTTCAATTTAAAGTGGAAGGTTGCACTTCTGTTCTTGGTTTTTGAGCAGTTCTACTGCAAAGCAAGAGATATTTTGCAGTCTTTACATGTTATTAGCACCACCACCTTTTTTTTTTTACCATCTTAGCTTTTGCTAAATTATGGCTTAAATCATGCTATGTTTGGTGGGCATTGCCATCAGTTACCTTTCCCTCTTGTTCTTGTTATTTAGCTGTGAACTTTTTGTCTGATGGCAGTGTCATGATATAAAACAAGGGAGCATAACATGTTGCTAATGCTTTGTGTATCATTCAAATAATTTTCCGTTGACCATGTAAAACCAAAGATTCTTGTACCCCTTCCAGAACCAGAAGCTAGAAGAACCATGTTCGAAGAACTTCTGCCATCACAGCCTGATGAGGACATGCTTCCTTATGATTTAATGGTGGAAAGAACAGTAGGATTTTCTGGTTCAGATATCCGGCTATTATGCAAAGAGGCTGCCATGCAACCATTGAGACGCATAATGACACTCCTTGAACACAGAGAGGAAATAGTGCCTGATGATGGTAAGTGACTTCTATCATATATTTTCTTATGGGAAACCCAGAAAATGCTCTAATAAATGTAAAGTAACGATGAGATTGTTCTTGTATCCCAAGGGCTATCCTCTTCTTGAGAATGACCATCTCACCAAAATAGATCCTCCTTTACCTTCCTCTGTCGTTTCTATCCCTGTCTGTACAAGCTCTCTCTTATCATATCTTATGATGCTATCAGCCTTCCCTTTCAGCTATCTTTGTGAAGCATGGCTGCTTTAAAGGTGAGTTGAGATGGAAACTTAAGGTGTCTTTTCTTTGGCAAGTCTGTACGGGAGCTTTGGTGATATTCTCACAGTAACATATCTTCTCCATGAAAGGGGAAGTCAACTTAGGAAAAAAGGATGTTGTCAACTCCTCTTTTTTTTTCTTTCCCTTTTTCATTCTTAGTGCTAGGTAACCTATGCGTTCTCATCCATACCAGTTTCCCTGAAGGAAGAGAATGTGATGGGCTAAAAGAATTGACACCTTTCCTTGATCTTTACCATGGCTGATACGAACAACTTATCTTGTTCTTATTTGGTTCCATAGCGCAACATTTTCAGCCAACTTTATTGAAGAGCACTTCATAATATACTGTCTTGATTTACATTTTTGCTTGTGGAATGTGTATGTGCAATTAGTTTTTTTATCATACATGGACTGAACGTTGTGAGCCTGCAGAGTTGCCAAAAGTTGGGCCAATCAGATCTGAGGATATAGAGATAGCTTTAAAGAACACAAGGCCATCTGCTCATCTTCACGCCCATCGCTATGAGAAATTCAATTCTGATTACGGAAGTCAGATACTCCAATGAAGGCATACAACGTCAATCATCCTTCGGAATGATCTTCTGTTTTTCTTGTATTCTCACTGTATAATCAATATTGCAAAACATTTGTGGTCAGGAGATAGCAGTTATTATCAGGGGGTGATTATTATTGAAGTAATTAATTTGAATAACTTCCAAATTGCTCAATAAACAATGTTGCAAGCAGCATATGCAGATGCTGATGCTGTAATAATGTGTAGTTTCGTGGGAGGTTTTGCTGAAATTGTTAGTGTTCATCGAGTCTTTAGGATGTGCTTCTGCTAGTTGCTTAGTGGATTGAATAATTCCTATTCTTTAGAGTCAAGTTGTTTATTTCCTAGTCTCTTACCACGTTAATAGGAATGTAAAACGTGGGTTGCATTTTCTGATTTTGCTATCTTTGTAAGGCTATATATATATATATAGTCAGTTATGCTGTTTAAATAAAATTGAAGTGCACATTCTCATATAATGCATATCCAATACCAGCAGGAGCAGGAGCAGGAGCTCCACTCGCTGAAGCACAGAAGGTGATTGATGATGCATAGTTGAAGGATATGAAGGCAAAAAATTATCTTTCACGATCAATTCTGGAAACAATCTTGAACAAAGATACATCCAAAAATATTTGGGATTCATTGAAGTAGAAATATCCGGAGAAGTGTAACAAGCGCATCGCCAAGCTCTCCAAAAGGAGTTTGAGATGCTGAACATGAAAGTGGGCGAGACTATGAACGAGTATTTTGCTCATACTCTTGCCGTGGTTAACATGCTGAGAGTCAATAAAGGAATGATGGATGATGTAGCAATCATCGAGAAGATTTTAAGATCCATGATATCCAAGTTTGATTATGTGGTGTGTTCTATCAAGGAGTCAAATAATTTGGTTGTACTTACCATTGATGAGTTACAAAGTAGTCTTCTAGTGCATTGAGAAGTCTAAAGCGTTCATTGCTTTCAAGAATCGTGTTGAAAAATATATTGGTTTGTGTATAAAATGTCTTCGTACTGATCGTGGAAGTGAGTTCACGTCACTTGAATACTTTGATTTGTGCATTGAAAATGGTATTCAAAGACAACTAATAATTGCATACACCCCCCTAACAAAACGATGTAGCAGAAAGAAAAAATCAAACTATAATGAATATGGTTTGAAGTATGCTCTTGGAGAAGAAGATTCCCAAAGTATTTTGGCCCAAATTTGTAAATTGGACAATTTACGTTCTTAGCAAGAGTCCAACACTTGTAGTAAAGAACAAAACTCCAGAAGAAGCTGGAGTGGATTCAAGCCTTCAGTAGATCATTTCAAAGTGTTTGAGTGTCTATCTCATATTCATATTCCTGATTGCAAAAGGACAAAGCTCAACGACAAAAGTATAAAATGTATTCTGCTTGGAATTAGTGAGGAGTCTAAGGCATATAGATTGTATGATCCCATTTCTCAAAATATCATAATTAGTAGAGATGTGGTGTTTGACGAAGACAACAACTGGGAATGGGGCAAAGATCATGAGGGAGTTACCGTGACTGATTTGAATTGGGGCGAGAATGACACAGAATCAGATGTAACTGAACCAGTTGCAATTGTTGTAAGTCACCATTAAACTAAAATTGACACACAAAACAATATTGCAAGTAGAGATTAACCAGATACAGCTGTTGCAAATCAACATGCAATTGAAATTAACGCACATACCAATACTGACAAAAGTAATTGCGATTCTTTAAATGAAAACAATTCACTTGAGATTCGGGAACAACGGTTTAAAAGGCAACCAACTTGGATGGGGGATTATATGAGTGGAGAAGGCTTATTTGAGAAGCAAACATATCATTTTTAGCTATGTTTGCAACAAATGATCCAGCTCAGTTTGAAGAGACACTAAAAAATGCAAAGTGGAGAACAACAATGGATATGGAAATTTTAGTAATAGAGAAAAATGATACTTGAGATTTGACAAATTTACCTACTGGGGCAAAGATTGGTGTAAAATGGGTGTATAAAACAAAATTAAATGAAAATGGTGAGGTGGAGAAGTACAAAGCCCATTTGGTTGCAAAGGATTTCACTAAAAAATATGGTATGGACTACACATATGTTTTTGAACCTATAGAACGATTGGAGACAATTCGATTGGTAATCTCTCTTGCAACTTATAAAAGATGGACGAATTTTTAGCTTGATGTAAAGTCAGCCTTTCTACATAGAGAAATTAACGAAGAGGTTTTCGTGGAGCAACCTCCTAGTTATGAGAAGAAAGGGAAAGAAAAGAATGTGTACCTATTAAAGAAAGCTTTATACGGAGTCAAACAAGCTCCACAAGCTTGGTACAATCGAATAGAGTCATATTTTGCTAAAGAAAGGTTTGAAAGATATCCTTATAAACATACTTTGTTCATCAAAGCAGGAGAAGGAGGTAAAATTCTTATTGTTTGTCTCTATGTTGATGACTTGATTTTTACCGGTAGAGATGAGCATATGTTTGTCGAATTCAAACATTCTATGATGCAAGAGTTTGACATTTGACATGATAGACCTTGGAAAAATGAGATATTTCCTTGGTATAGAAGTAATACAAGGACTGGAGGGCATTTTTATATGTCAAAAGCGATACACCCATATGGTGTTAAAACGGTTTGATATGGATAAATGCAATACATACATATGGGCATCTCATAGAGCTTCATCTTCAAACAACCAAGAGACTTTTGAGATATCTGAAAAGGACTTTGATTTTGGGATATTTTATATACAAGGTGGAGATGAGAAATTGATTACCTATACAGACAATGATTACGTTGGAGATATAGATGACAGAAAGAGTACTTCAGGTTATGTTTTTCTATTGGGTTCAAAAGCCATTTCCTTGACATCGAAAAAACAATCGATAATCACTTTGTCTACCACTGAATATGAGTTTGTTGCAACTTCATGTGCTTGTCAAATTGTTTGTCCAAGAAGGATTTTAAAGTTTTTTAATCATGTTCAAGGTGGTGACCACCAATTTTTTGTGACAATAGCTCAACAGTTGAGCTTTCAAAAAATCCAGTATTACATGGTCATAGCAAACATATAGATGTCAGGTTCTATTTTCTTCGCAATCTTACTAGAGATGGAGTTGTAAAGTTGGTTCATTGTCACACTCAAGAACAGGTTACAAACATACTGACTAAGCCATTAAAGCTGGATGTTTTCGTGAAGCTAAGAGGTTTATTAGGGGTGTGCATAGATCCAAACATGAACTGAATAAACTGATATTCAGTTTAAGGAAGGATGTTGAAATTGTTAATGTTGATCGAGTCTTTAGGATGTGCTTCTGTTAGTTGCTTAGTGGATTGAATAATTACTATTTCTTTCTTTGTTACCATGTTAATAGGAATGTAAAACGTGGGTTGTAGTTTCTGATTTTGCTATCTTTGTAGGACTATATATATAGTTGGTTCTGCTATTTAAATAATATCGAAGTGCACATTCTCATAAATTGCATATCAAATACCATATAAACTCTTTCAGGTTTGTCTTTTGTTGACGAATCAGTGATTTATTTTGTACAAGTTTTATTCTTATACAAAATATAGGTCTTGTACCCTACGATGTTCCTAAAAAAACTTTATGTTAATTAGATTGTACATTCAAAAGATTACCATCAAACTGCGGGAAGTTAAGTCATGCTACTCACTTATCCTACAACTTTGGATGTTAGACGTAACCTTTCCACCCCTAGTAAATCGTAAAGGAATCCTGCAACTTTAGGATCCATCTAGTCCACTGGCCTGCACTGGGTTTTAAAATATTTTTTTAAGAAAAAAACAGTAAGGGGGGATTTTTTGGCCAGTATATGTCGGTATAATTCAAATTTCTGGACTTTGTTTCTTGCATGGCGTAACTTTTCAACCTAATTATATACATAACCTATTGATTGATTTTTAAATAGAAAAAAACCAAGAAGATTTTTAAAAAAGTTGGAACTATTTTGGTGTTTTTATGGTAAAAAAAACTTAATGTTAACCTCTCTAATCTTATAAAACTATTTAACACACAATGACAAAAAAAAAATTCTAAGTTGAAACCCAATGATTTCCTCTTTCTTCTCCAATAAAAAGTGAAAAAAAAAGGTAAATAAAATTTAGTACAAATTTAGTTTTATGGAATTTAGTTTTACAAAAATGAGCACCAAATTTGAAAGATTGAAAAATCATAAGGGGTAAAGTTGCAAAATATTGTAATTTGATAGTATATTTATAGGTTAAGAAATTGTAGGGGTGAAATTAAAAAAAAAAGATTCCTAACCTGATAAGAAAACAAAACTCAAAAACAAAAGATCAAAAAAAGGAAAGAAAACCCAAACAAACTCGGGTGAACCTCCTAAAACTAATATAATCTCTAAAACCTGCAATTTGTGAAATCTTGGACCTAGGTTCAATAAACAAAAAAACTTAACTCTCAACAAATTTATTTATTAAGTTGAAATTAAGGATCCAAAAGTTGTATCCCTTGAACTCTTTAACTTAGATTCAATCAAGAAGCATAATTTTTAAATAATTTAATTTCTAATGATGACATCGGTAAAAAAAATATTAATAAAAGAAACTTGCAAAAACAAAAAAAAAAAAGGATAAAATTTGATATAAAAAAAAAACCAATGAAAATGCAATTTAATGAAACAAATTGAAAAATAATTTCAGATAAAATTAATAGCAATTAAAATTAATAGCAATTAATAGCAATTAAAATTAATACCAATTTTAAAGAGTCAAAAATTATAGGGGGTTAAATTGAAAAACATCTATAAAAAAAGGAAAACTTGGAATAAAGCTTTTTTAAAAAGCTAACTTGAAAAACATCTTACACTAGTCAAATCTTAAACCACAACTCATGAAAACCTGGATCTAGGTCCAATCAAGATATTTATTATCAATCAATTTAAAAACATTAATTTTAAAACTTGTCAAGGAAAAAATGGCTATCAAAAGAATAGAGATTAAATTTGATAGAAAAAAGAGAAGAAAAGCAGGGTGAAATCATAAAAAGAAAAACGATTTAAAAAATGATCCCAAATAAAAACTTTTCAAAGCTAAACAATTAGAAATCAAAAGAAAATGAATTAAATTTGATAGGAAAATAAAGCAAAGGAGGGTGAAATCTTAAAACATAATCAATTTTAAAAATTACTAAAAAAATAGCAATCAAAAGAATGAGAGATGAAATTTGAAAGTTAAAAAATTATAGTGGTGAAATTGAAATTTCATATCGATTTGATAGATTATTCAAGATAAAAACAATTATAATAAAAAGAGACCATATCTAAAGAACCAACAAGTTAAAAGGTTGTTCTTTAATTTTGAAGGAGTTTAAGGGAAAATCTAGATGATAAAAGAAAAGATATGGGGGGATAAATGGCCTTTGACACTAAACCATCATGAATGGAGGCACACATGCTATTTTATCACGTTAGGAACGACAAAACCTTTCAAATATCACCATAGAAGGCGATGTTGAATTGCACAAGGGCCATCCACAAATTGGCATGTATTTTTTTTTTTTGGTAAAGATCGGGGCATGTGCCCTTCTAAATTAATCGAGGAATAGTGGACCCAATAAGGTCATAGTACAATAAGGAATAAAGCCCTGACGGCGGGTCGGTTATAATATCCGCCCCCCTGTCTATTACATCTTTGGTTAGCCCAAAGTTTGCTAACCAATCGGCCACATAATTAGCCTCCCTGTAAACATGGATAATTTT
This sequence comes from Salix viminalis, assembly GCA_029228465.1. Classification (NCBI taxonomy): domain Eukaryota; kingdom Viridiplantae; phylum Streptophyta; class Magnoliopsida; order Malpighiales; family Salicaceae; genus Salix; species Salix viminalis. The sequence continues at coordinate 8,378,250 of CM055436.1, read as the reverse complement.
TACCTCCCATTCCCTACCCATCAACCCTCTGATTTGCATAATCAAATTATAGTTTCTATCCACTCTCACAGTATTCCCCTTAATAATCTCAACTACAACCCTGGAATCTAATTTTAAAACCACTTTCCTAAACCCTCTATCCCATGTCATGTGTAGCCCCGCATGGATAGCCCATAATTCTGCAGTCACGGACGAGCAAAAACCAATATTTCTTGCAAACCCCCGGATCCATGTCCCCATATGATCTCGAATCACTCCTCCCACACCGGCTGTCCCTGGGTTACCTTCACTGCATCCATCCACGTTAAGCTTTATCCACTTTTCATCGGGATACTTCCATCCAATATGCTCAACATCCGCACTACTGTTCCGATCATCATACTCACTCCTCTGAATCCTCCTACTATCTTCAATCATCCTTTTTATCGCCAGAACAATTCCATACCAATTGCCTTGGTCTCCGCCAAACGTTCTATTACATCTCTCCTTCCAAATATACCATAATGTAATACCAAAAACTAGTTGCCACTCTTTATATCTAGTATTTCCACTCCTGGGAGTTAAGTTTGAAACCAACCATGCATACCGATTTTGGCTAAAGAAAAGCTCTCTTTCCTCTATTCTGACGAACACCTCCTAATTTTTTCTAGCTTTAGGACAATCTCGAACAGCATGAATCAAGGATTCCACAACAGTTTCACACTGACAACAATATTTATCATCGGTTATTTTCCTTCTCCATCTCATTTCATTGGTCATAATAGCGTTGTGAGCTACAGTCCAAGGAAATACTCTGATACACTCCATTCCTTTCCACTCCCAAATAAGCTTCCATAAAGGGTCTCTTTCCATAGCCTCCCTTTCTTCTTGGACCATATAGGTAGTCCGGACTGTCAACCTTCCATCCGGTGTTTTATCCCAAACTATAGAGTCTATCTCTGTATCCTGCTCAGGCGGCATATGACTAGCAATGCTCATCACCTCTCGCATCGGAATTAAATGAGCAAACAACTCCCAATTCCAGTTTCCTTGGCTATCCACCATATCTGCCACTGTATAGTTTAAAGTATCTACCTGCTCTTCCGGATTTAAGAGAGTGATAAGAGGACCACAATTCTCCAACCACCTATCCTTCCAAAATAAAATGTGTCTTCCATTTCCCAGACTCCAGCTAACATTTTGCTTCACTGCACCCCATTCTCGACATATGGCCTTCCACAACACCGAGTCCCTCGCGTTTGCCACCGGATTCCCATCCCCACTATTGGATCTCATATATTTATCCTTTAGAAACTTCACCCACATACTATTTTCCTTCATCATTCCCCATGCTAGTTTCATGATAAAGGCTGTATTCATGGTGTCCATTTTCTTAAAACCCATTCCACCCTCCTCCTTAGGCTTACACAACGTCTTCCAATTTACCAGATGAATTTTGTCTCTTCCCTCCTGCTGACCCCAGATGAACCTCCTGCAAATCTTCTCAATCTCCTTACATGTATGCTTGGGAAGGACTGCGGCTTGCATAGGGTATAAAGGGATAGTGGCCAAAACTGCTTTACATAAAGTAATTCTTCCAGCTAAAGAGAGATTGTTTGCTTTCCAACCTGCCAACCTCTGCTGCATATTCTCTACTATGTAACTATAAGTTTGTTTAGTCACTCTTTGATGAAGTAGAGGCACCCCCAAGTATTTTCCCATGTCGTTTGTGACCTGAAAACCACTCCTTCTACTAATGTCATTTGCCAATGATGTTGATACATTCTTTGAAAAATATGTCCTTGTCTTTGCAACACTCACTTTCTGCCCTGACGCTGAACAAAACATATCAAGACAATTCCAGACTACGTCAAGTTGATCTATACTCGCCTCAGTAAATAAAAGCATATCATCTGCAAAGCATAAGTGTGAAATCATTAACCCATTTCTCCGCACACTAAAGGGCTTCCACCTATTCTCCTCCACCTTCTGATTTATCAACTGAGATAACCTTTCTAAACACATCACAAAAATATATGGCGATAAAGGATCTCCTTGCCATATACCTCTGCTAGGCCGAAATTGCTGAGTAGCTTCACCATTCCACAAGACGTTAAGAGATGGAGTTTAAATACACTTCATGATTATTCTCACTAGTTCGCTAGGAATTTTTGCATCGATTAGAGTCTCTCTAATAAAACTCCAGCTTAGGCGATCATAAGCCTTTTCTAGATCGACCTTAATGGCCATAAATCTTCTTCTTCCTTTCATGCTCCGCATAGAATGGATAATTTCCTGGGCCACTATGATGTTATCTATAATATACCGACCTGGAACAAAACTACTCTGAACATCACTTATCAGCTTCGGCATCAAGGCTTTTAATCTCCTGACTATCACCTTTGACACCACCTTGAAAATCACATTACATAGGCCAATTGGCCTAAATTGATGTAATTTTTCAGGCATTTGAACTTTAGGAATCAGAACCAAGTACGAGTGGTTTATTCTCGATAAATCCTTATTCCCTGAAAACACCTCCTTAATATACTGGCAAACAGACCGGCCCACCACATTCCATTGAGATTGATAAAAAAATTGGTTGATACCCATCTGGACCCGGGGCCTTGTATGGCTTCATTCCGAAAACAACAGCTTTAATCTCGTCATCCAGAATAGGGGTTACCAATTGATCCATGTGAGTGTGAACAATAATAGGAAATTGACCTACCATTCTTCTACCAATCGGCCTCTCTTCCTGCTCCTCCTGAAATAAATGCTGATAAAATTCCTTAGCCATCATCTTTAAACTATCCTCTTCCCATATCCAGACATTCTGGTCATTCTTTAAAGCTTTAATTTTATTTTTTTGTCTCCTAACAATAGTCTTCGTGTGAAAATAGGAAGTATTCCTATCTCCACAAGAAATCCACTGACACCGTGATTTCTGGAACCAGTACATCTCCTCCTGACGAAGAATCTGCCGATACTCTGAAGACAACTGCTCCTCCAATTGGTATAAATAAGGATTACCTCTACAAACTAAAGCTTTTTGGACTCCTCCTAATCTATTTAACACCTTTCTTTTCCTCTGAAAAATATTTCCATACACCTTCTTATTCCAAATTTTTAGCTGTGAAGATAGACCGTCAAGAGCCTCAGGCACCTCTCTATCAGTCACCCAGCTTTTCCTTATGAAATCTGTAAACTCACCATGCTGAAGCCAAGCTGCCTCAAAGCGAAACGGTCTTTCCACACCATGAGCCCTTCCTCGCACCTCTTCTAGCTCAACTAGTATAGGATGATGATCCGACCTCACCCTTGGAAGAACTAAGACGTTCGTATTCTGATACAACTGTCTCCACTGCACATTACAAAAACATCTGTCCAATCTTTCATACACTCTGCCATATCCATTCCTGATGCCCCCTCGCCAAGTAAACCTTGGACCCCTACTACCCAGATCTATCAGATGGCAATCCTGAACCCATCTGGCAAATCTAGCAATTCTCTGATTATCAACGGCAGCACCCCCTATTTTTTCTACGGCCATTAGAATTTCGTTAAAATCACCTATCACCATCCACGGTTTCCTAATATTACTGGCCAACTGAGCAACCTCTTCAAAGCATTGCTTCTTTAAAGTACTATTTGGATTTGCATAAACCACCGTAAAAATCCACTCATCCATACTCCCTTCATTCATAATACCATGAATAAAATGTTTAGAAGAATCAAGAATTTTCATATTAACCCTTGATTTATTCCACAACAACCAAATTCCACCTGACATCCCATGAGCTTCCACTCTAAAGCTACCTTCAAAATTTAATTTCTCTACAATCTCATCGACTTTCACCCTCACTCGATCCTAGGTTCCACTACTGCCAAAATATTATTTCGATATAACCTCCTCAAATCATGTATCACCGCACAAAACCCATTATTACCGGCCCCTCTACAATTCCAAAATATAAAATTCATAATAATAAATAAATAAATTTTCAAAAAACTTCGTACCATGCAAAAAAGCATCATCTTCAACAAAGGTGGTTCTCCTGGATTTCCCCTTCATCCATCAAATTGTCTCCCGCAGGTATTTCCTTTTCTCCCATCCTGTTCTTCTCTTCAGCCAACTCTTTTCCGTTGTCCATCCAAATTTTATCATCTGGTGGCTTCGGCCCCAAATCCCTCTCCACCGTCTGGTGCATCATCGGATATCCACCTGAATACCCTTCCTGCACTGGAATTAAAATATGTCTTTGCTCTGGTACTGTGCTATCATGTGTACTCTCTGTCATGGTCCGAAACTCTGTGTTATTTCCCACCAGTAAATTTTGCCCCGTCACCTTCTCTTTACCTTTATTAATTGTTTTCTGATCCGGCATCAGACTTGCTATTTTCACGTTGGTTTTATGAATTTCAGCCCATTGTTTTGCCGGTTCTCCACTTGGCCCATTGCCTCCCACACTTCGGCCCATCTTCCTCTCCCCCGAGTCCTTGAAGGCCCGTGTTTTCCTTGGGCCCAGCCGACGCCCTTTATCCCTTTTGTTAGATTCATCCTCAGCCTCTCTGGCTTTAATCCTTTCCTTTTCTTCTTCTCCGTTCACTCCCACATTTCCTTCTTTGTTCCCCTCCTCTCCGTTACCTTCGGTACTCTCATCAATAGCCATTAAGGCTTCATACCGTTGGGATACACTAAGATTTGGAGTCGTTACTGTCTTTGATGATTCTCCTGGATTCTTGGCTTGATCGCCGGTCTTCCCAATGGCTATCGTCTGGTCTGCCACCCTCATGTTGTTTTTCCAGCGAGTTTTCCGTTCAGCCAACATCCATGTTCCAAACGACTCCACTATTTCTGGTCTAACCAGAGTTGCCTCAGGTACTCCGGCCAGCTCCATCTCTTTTGTTTTCTCCTTTTCTATACCCATATCTATGTTTGTCTCCTGCTCTGTTTGAGTTGGCTGAATTGTATGTGGACATACTTCCTGTTTGTGTCCATATTGACCACAAAGAAAACAAATTAAATGTAGGCCTTCATACATTATTCGACGAATGCGTCTTCTGAGTTTGAATTTTGCTAATAGTGGTTTGGTTAGGTCTACCTCCACACAAATTCTAGCAAAATTTCCTCTCATTCCGACCAATGTAGCTCGGTCTACCTTCAAAGTTTTCCCAAATACGGTCCCCTATCTTCCACAGCACAGCCATATCATAGTATTCCATTGCCAAATCCGGCAACCTTACCCACACAGCCACCTTGTCTATTGAGGCTTCACTGGGGTTAAAATTGGGGTGCCAAGTTCTAACTGTTAAGTAATGATCGGCCACCATCCATGGCCCTCCATATAACACATGTGTTCTATCCTCATTGTTGGCAAATTTGACTAAGTAGAAATCATTCCCCAAGTCAGTTAAGGTGAAATCACCTCTCAATTTCCACATATTTCTCAGACGGTTGATGAGGAACATGTATCCCACCCTCCTTCCTATTATTTTTATAATCAGTGTCTGTGTCCATGGTGCCCTGATACGTTTCTTCTCTTCAGCTGAGAGTTTGATTACTGGACAATCCTCCTCATCACATTCGTCTTCATCATCATCTGAAATATCTTCATTATCATGCCTGTTTTCATCTTCTTCTACTGCACCAGGTGAATTCCCCATTAGTGAATCAATGTAACTGCTTCCCCCCGTTGTTCCCCCCACTATGTTGTTATCTCTGATTTTTACTTTTTTGCTTGATCTTGTTAACAGATCATCCTCTTCTGTTGTAATCTCCGTTTCTTCAAGACAGAGCATTTTGGCTTCACTCATTCTCACAAATTGGCATGTATGATGCACATACAAAAAGATTTTTTTTAATTATTTTCAATAACGTGATTTACAATAATAACCTTTAATACCCTTAAAATTTATAGTGAAGAAAAAAGATGAAAAAAAAATCGCTTGAATGAGATTTTAATTGGTTTTTATCTTTAAAGATATCAAAATAATTATATTATTCTATGAAAAATGAAAATACAAAAAATATCCTTGATTAGTAGATATTGAATTATTTTATCCAATGGTTAAAGGAGTAATTTGATTATGAATTTAAAACCAAAATTACCAACATTTCTCCATTCTATCTAAGAAAATTATTAGAGATGGAAATGGAAGTCTATTGGCCCCAACCGCATCATTACCTATATCATTCTCTAATTTATAAGAAAAAAAACATGGAATTTGTATATACCTAAATTTAAAAGGTTTAATATAAATTAAAATAAAATTGTAAAACAAATTGGAATAAGTATTAAAAACTTTGAATGGATTGAGGTTGTAAATATTTGACCAAGTATTTCAATAATTATCTAAAATAGAATGAGATTCTCTATACCTCTTCGAACACTACATCTAGATGAAATATATTTTGAATACTAGGACATTATATGTTTAACATGAACCTTAAAAAATACAAAATCATAAATTTAGTAGGACATGTCATTCATCAATGAAATAAGATAAGTTGTGAATGACATGTTGCTTATAATTAATGAGCCTATCAAATACTTGGAAGTGATAAATGATATTTATTTCAATAAAAAACTTAAAGTTATGGATTTGATATACTAATCAAGTGTGGCTGTAATTCTGGGACAAGTTGTTACATGTGATATTATTATATTAATATAAATATATTTACACTAAACTGACTCGTATGAAAATTCTATATGGAGAGATCACCTATATTTATAGAAAAGCTCACCTGATAATTGTGTAAATAATCCTTAGACTTGAGATCATATTGCATGTTATCTTATATAGAAAATATTATTCTGAGATCATCTTACATGCTATCTTAATTTTACATGTTATCTTAATTGCAATAATAAAACATTGGTATAAATAAAGTATATAAAAATACTAAAATGATTAAGAAATGATTCTTCAATCTAGATAAATTATTTGAATAAGAAAATAATTCATGTGTTCGCAAATAATATTAACTGAAAAATCCTTGATAAGATTAAGATATATATTTGAACTTTTCAAATTATGATATATTTTTATTTGAAAAACAATTATGATCCAAATAGTGATGTTGGTCTAACTTGCCAGATTTGTTCTGACGAATTCTAATTCCACCATGATTTCCTTCTCAAATTGGATTCCGAATGCAATTAAGATTTTCACTTCTTTACTCTAATGAATTATTCTAATCAGGCTTATTAATTCTGTTCCGTTCCGAAACGCTTCGAAACCGAAACGTTCCGTTCTGTTCCAATAGAAAAACCAGAACGGCAACCGAAACGGTATTGACAATGTTGATTCTAATGTTCTCTCTCTAATCCTTTATTATAAATTATAATAACTCCACTATTATTTCCTTCTCAAATTGGATTCCTAATGCAATTAAGATTTTCACTTCTTTACTCTAATGAATCATTCTAATGTTCTCTTTCTAATCCTTTATAGGAAATTATGATAAAATGCTTCATTTAGCTTATTTTTACACTTCTTGTCTTCGTATCATTGTTAAGTACAAAACAAGTTTAAGAATTATAAGACATAAAAATTGTATTAAAAGCAAGAATAAAGTACTAAAAATACAGAATAACATGAGCGTTATTCAAAATTAGACGACAACACACCACGATTGTGAAAGAGCAACATCTAAATTTATTCCAAACAGCCCTAAATTAGAAATCTAAACAGCCCTAAAATTAGAAAAACTAACAGTGACAATACAAGTCCTTGATAAATTAAATTTGTCAACCATATCAGGAAGAATTAGAAAATTATGAGACTAAATTGAATGCTCCTCTCACAAACCTCTTTCTTTTGAGGCTAATCTCTTTTCTCTCAACCCCCACACCTTTCTTTTCACTATTTTCAGCCTCAACCTCTTTTTGGTCTCTCATACATTTTTTTTAGACTAAAGGTACATCTTTCCACAAATTAAGAGTTTGGGCGTTAAAATTAACTTATTATTGAGCCTTATAAAGTAATTATCTAAAAGAATTTTATCAATGAGCCATTTGAATTTCAACAAATTGATTGTGCAGTTGGATCGAGATTCAATTTTGCCAGTCAACTGATAATATAATTTGTTCGCAAACCAATGTTTCTCTTTGCGAATCGAAGCTCCATTTTCAATGACGGATTGCCTTCAATTTTCTATCCAAAAGGAACAAAAACCCTACAAATGATACTCAAACAAACACTATTTAAAGAGGGTAAACACCATCCGACTTTCAACTTAGCAACCCTACAAAATTAAGACAATGAGAGGGAAGTACCAGCATAATATAGATAGCACAGACGCAAAAGGGGCAACAAATGTAATATTGCTATCATAAGGATATCTTAATTTACCAGGTTACAGGTACTGTAAGCCAGCAAATTTCAAAAATTCGATATGGAAAATAATTCCTCCCTCCTGAACACACTCATTGAGATACACTACCTCATTCGTCCTCCTGGCTACGCAACCTAGCAAGCTTGTTAGTGACAACAACATCAAGCTGAGCAGCTCGCTCCACAATCTCTTTCCTCTTCCTTGTTGACACATTATGTGCTATCTCAGCACGATGAAGTCCCTGGATCACGTGAAAAAAGAATCATCAATCGGAAAAGAAAGTGATCTGCTTGGTATAAATTGCTCTGACAGTAAGAGTTCATCTGTATTTTTACCTGTTGTGCATCATCAACACTTCTAGCTCTTTGACATTGTGGACAACAAATTTCTTGAAGCCATTTGGAAGATAATGACGAGTCTTCTTGTCAGAACTAAAGAAATTTAGAATCAGAAAGTGTGTTGCGGAAACTTGTATATTATTGCTTGATTAGTCCGTGAGTACAGAGTCCATTACAATATATAGGCTTTACACATTGAGATTGTAATGTGGAAGATCACGGCACATAAGGTAGTAATCTTCCACAGATCTTCATTCCTATTTTGGTGCTATTAGTGCAGCTACAATGAAGGAGTTAAATGCTCCTTTGATTTCCTGTTTTGCAGTCATGGATTTCCTGTATTGCAGAGATTGGATTTCAATGGGATTCCTTGAATCACTCTTCACGTTGCTTCTAGTCTTGGAGAGTCAACCACATCTTGGTCACCTTCCTTATCTCTCCAGTTGTCATCCTTATCACTTGCCATTGACTCAAGATGGTGGATGGGATGTATGTTATGTTTAATACCCTCCCTCAAACTATGCCGAGGCTGAAGGCAAAGTTTGTTGCGAAAATGATGTAGTGCAGCTTTACATAGTGGCTTTGTAAAGATGTCCGCAATTTGTTGAGCAGAAGAGACGTGACGAGTAATAAGAAGCCCCATTGATACCCTTTCCCGAACAAAGTGGTAATCCAATTCAATGTGTTTACTGCGTGCATGGAACACAGGGTTAATAGTCATATGGAGAGCACTTAAGTTGTCGCAAAATAGAGTTGGGGGTTGCGTCTGGGGAACATGAAGATCACGGAGAAGGAATGTCAGCCACGTTAATTCGGCAGTGGTGTTGGCCATGGCGCGATACTCGGCCTCAGTGCTGGAGCGAGAGATGGTTGGTTGCTTCTTAGCACACCATGAGATAATATTTCGTCCAAGGAATGTGCAGAAGCCAGTTGTTGATCGACGAGTTGTAGGACAGCCTGCCCAGTCTGCATCTGAAAAACCACAAAGATCAAGTGTAGTATCACCGGTAAAATGTAAACCAAGATGAATAGATCCTTTTACGTATCGTAAAATACGACGAACCATTTTCATGCTAGCAAGTGAAGGTGATTGCATGAATTGAGATACATAATTAACAGAGAATGATAGGTCAGGCCGAGTAAGTGTGAGATATTGAAGTGCCCCAACAATGCTGCGGTAGAGTGAAGGATCGGGGTAAGGGGTGCTGTCAGTAAGCCCTTTTGTTTTTGACTCTAGTGGTGTGTTCATGGGTTTACAGTCAAGCATTTGTGCTTTCTCAAGTAGGGAATAGGCATAGTGTGTTTGCGAGAGATGAAGGGATTTGTCACTTCGCTGAAATTCAATGCCGAGGAAGTGGTGTATTGGGCCAAGATCTTTCATGGCAAATTCAGAATGTAGAACTTTTATAAATTCAGTAAGTAATCCTGCATGAGATCCTGTCAAGAGCATGTCATCAACGTAAAGAAGTAAAATTAAAGTGCCAACGGATGTGTGCATGATAAATAGTGATGGATCAGCTAGACTACAAAAGAACCCCTGTGCAAGGAGGAAAGTGCTGAAACGATCGAACCAAGCCCTTGGGGCTTGTTTAAGGCCGTAGAGAGCTTTATGAAGTTTACACACATGAGAAGGTGAGTGAGCAGCATGCATACCAGGGGGTTGTTCCATAAAGATATCTTCATTTATAAAGCCATGTAGGAAAGCATTTTTGACATCAAGTTGTCTAATGTCCCATTGTTGAATCAAAGCAAAACTGAGAACAAGTCGAATTGTACCTGGTTTGATGACCGGTGAAAATGTTTCAGTGTAATCGATACCATCAACTTGATGAAAACCTTTGGCTACTAATCTAGCCTTAAGCCTATCAAGGGTACCATTAGCATTCAATTTGGCTTTAAAGACCCATTTTGATCCAACAACATTCATGTGTGGCTCACGGGGAACTAATGACCATGTGTGATTTTTGTGCAGGGCTGCAATTTCTTCAAGCATGGCTTGTTTCCAACCATCATGTTGGAGGGCCATTTTAACATTGCGTGGTTCATGAGGAATGTCAGCCCGTTCAAGAAGTAGAGCATAGCGTGGATTGGGTTTGCATATGCCATGTTGTGACCGAGTGACCATAGTGTGTCCCATTGTTGGTTCCTGTGCAGCCTGCAAGTTAATGTCAGAAGATAATGAAGGTGAAGTTGGGGGGATATCACCAGTAGCAGGGGAAAGTTCCTCTGTAGGTGATATCATTTGTGTTTCCATGGACATGTCATGTGTTTCCAAAGGTGATGCAACCGACTCATCATCAGTTATGAGGGTGAGCATGGTTGTCGAAGATGGCACTTCTGGGAGCATGGGAGTGTTGTGGTGTTGAGAAGATGTAGTAGCAGTAGGGTGCTGAGCAGGGGCAGATGGTGTGCTGGAGTCGTGTGGATCAATGACAGTATCCGGAGCATTTGTGGCTGGTAAGTTAGCCGTGGAAATGCAATGAAGTAAAGGAGATGGAATTGTGTCCATCGTGGAATCTGAGAGCTGATCTGCAGGTGACAGTGGGGGATTATCCAAGAATTCATCAAAATTTGTGAGTGAAGAAGGATGAATCTGTTGACATGGAAATTTATTTTCGTCAAACACAACATGTCTTGAAACAAATAGCCGATGTGTTTTCAGATCAAGACAACGATAACCTTTGTGTTGGTTACTGTAACCTACGAAAATGCATGGAACTGTTTTAGCATCAAATTTATTTCTTTTTGTATGCCAAGTATACGGATAACATCTAGAACCAAAAACTCGTAAAATAGAGTATTTGGGGTGAGAGCCATGTAATCGAAAGTATGGAGTGTCAAATGCAAGAGAAGATGATGGTAAACGATTAATTAAATATGCTGCAGTAGTAAAAGCCTCAACCCATAAAAATTTGGGCACACCACTGTGAAAAATCAGTGTCATGCCAAGTTCCCTGATGGTGCGATGTCGTCGTTCAACAATCCCTGTTTGCTCAGGGGTATAAGGGCATGATAGATGATGAATGATGCCTTGTTGCTGGAAATGAGAAACAAGTCTTTTGTTTGTAAATTCACCCCCTCCATCGCTATGGAAGATTTTTATTTGCTTGTTAAACTGACGCTGCACATAACTTTCAAAAGCCAAGTAAACATCAACAAGCTCAGATTTAGCACGAAGAGGGATCAGCCACATGTAATGAGAATAGTCATCAACAAAACAAGCATAATACCGAAATTTGCCAAGAGATAAAATAGGGGCTGGTCCCCAAATGTCACAGTGCAATTTTTCAAAAATTTCAGAACTAACGGAATCAGATGAATTAAATGGAAGTTTGCTAAGTTTGCCTAGTTGGCAGCTTTCACACAAAGTATCAGTTTTTGCATGAGAATTAACACTAATTAACTGCTTGTTCTTTAAAATCTTGATGGACGAAAATTGTGGGTGTCCAAGACGTAAATGCCATAAGTCTTCCGAGCCTGTAGTCTGTCTGTTTGAGAAATGAGCTTCCTTTATGTTTGAGAGATTTGTCTGGCTGGAGAGGACATATAAGTCACCTTTACGCTGACCCACTAGTAAAATTCGCCCTGTTGCCCGTTCCTTAACACAAAATAGCTTGTCAGTGAATTCACATTTTAAGGGATATTGAGTTGTCAATTGACTGATGGAGAGAAGATTTCTTGTTAGTTGCGGAACTAACAAGACATCCCGTAGCAACAAGTTATTCTTACCATCGGAGACTAGGGTGTCCCCAATTGCATCAATCTTCAACCGTGAGCCATCTCCAATAAAAACAGAGTCATACCCAATATATTCTTTAAGATTAGAGAGGATACCTGTGTCTGCAGTCATGTGGTTCGAAGCCCCAGTGTCAGTGGTCCATTCGGTGTCAGCGATTGAAGTATCCATGGTAAGGGCTGCAAGTGCTTGGGGAAGGTCATCGTTGTTGTGTTGATCGGGTAAGCTCCAACAGATTTTAGCTATATGGCCTTGTCTTTCACATAGTTGACAGACTTCATTCTTGTACATATCCCTTTCTGTGCCAGTCATCCTTCGTTTTCCAGGTGGTGGTGGACGGGAAGCAAAATTGATGTTCCTCTGTGATCCCGAATTGGTACCTGCAAAATTAGAGAATTGAAAATTCTTGTTTGTTGCATGAAATCCTCTTCCTTTTGATGTGAATTTATTGTGTTGAGGGCTGCGATTGTTGTAATTCTGCTGCTGCTGCTGCTGATTTGGATTTCGATGCCCATAGAATGCATATGGAGGATTTGACTCTGCAATCCAGGAATTGCGTTGTTCAAATCCTTGCAGAAGTGATACAACTTCAGAATAGGATGGCATTGGAGGCTTGAGCATTGTTGTTGTGAAGGATTCATATTTGGAGCCGAGATTTGCAAGCAAGGAGTAGACCTTTGTCTTGTCTGGTATTGGATTGCCTATTGCTGCTAGGCTGTCACATATCCCTTTGAATTTTTTCAAGTGTTCAGCTAAGGATTGGTTTGGTTCCTTCTTGAGATATGTGAGTTGCTGACGGAGAGTAAACTCTCTTTCTTGTGAGTCTTGAGCATAAGCTTCTTGTAGAGCATGCCAGACCAGTTGAGATGAGTCAAGGCCAATAACCAGACCCAAGGTTTCTTCTGTGAGAGTGCCAATTATCCATCCACGGAGTAGACGGTCTTCTTTCTTCCATTTGAGAAAGTCTGCTGAGATTTGTTTTGTTGTTTCCGTATCTGTTGATGTCTTTTCTGTTGTGACATCAATGTACATGGGGGGTTTAATGTTCTCGTCTGTGAGAAGCCCAACCATGTCTTGACTTTCTGCCAGTGCAAGCATCTGTTCACGCCATAAAGGATAGTTGTTTGGGGTGAGTTTGAGTGTAACAAAGTTGGCAACATTGAGAGAGATTGTGGCTGCCATTGGTGTTTTTTGAGAAACAATAAACTGAACTATAATTTGGACTCTTTTGTCTCACACAAGCTCTGATACCATAAAGAAATTTAGAATCAGAAAGTGTGTTGCGGAAACTTGTATATTATTGCTTGATTAGTCCGTGAGTACAGAGTCCATTACAATATATAGGCTTTACACATTGAGATTGTAATGTGGAAGATCACGGCACATAAGGTAGTAATCTTCCACAGATCTTCATTCCTATTTTGGTGCTATTAGTGCAGCTACAATGAAGGAGTTAAATGCTCCTTTGATTTCCTGTTTTGCAGTCATGGATTTCCTGTATTGCAGAGATTGGATTTCAATGGGATTCCTTGAATCACTCTTCACGTTGCTTCTAGTCTTGGAGAGTCAACCACATCTTGGTCACCTTCCTTATCTCTCCAGTTGTCATCCTTATCACTTGCCATTGACTCAAGATGGTGGATGGGATGTATGTTATGTTTAATAAGAACCATAACCAATATTGGGCATCAGAGTACATCCTTTGAACTTTCTTCTAACACGAGAATCAATACCCTTTGGTCTGCGCCAGTTTGTCTGTCAAAAATTATGAAGAATAAAACATTGGTATCAACAAGAAACAAAACGCTTATGAAGAAGACTCGTATAGTAGCATTGAGAAAGGGGGAGTTATGGGAAACAAATCAAAGAGACTGGCTAACAGGTAAAACATAGGTAGCCAGGGAATAGAGAGATGTATGCAGGGATAAAGTAACAGTTAGGGACCAGCTAACTGTGTCGCAGGACCTGTTTATAATTTGTTTCTTCCCTTTACATAAAATGCACAGCCACAGAAACAAATTATGGACACCAGATACCATGGGCAAATGGCAACATTAAATAGACCTCTACATCCAAAGAAATTTATAGATAATAAACCAAGCATAAGAAACCCAATGAAAAAAACTAACAAAAATCTGCAACCTCAGCCGAAAGATGGTGATATTTTTATGATCATCACAGGACAATCAGCACTGATAAATGATTTGCATCATAGATTGCAGTACAGATAAAATAGAAAATAGAATACTGTATAATAAACAGACACATGGATATGCAAAAGAGATCAGATGGTAGTGCATGTATAAAATTCATCATCTTATTGCAGAAATGGTGGATAAATATCATCACGCCTCATCGCATATCTCCATAATTTAAGAAACTACATGTACAACTAAAACACTAACAAAAAAAGTAACAAGTCACTATTTTCCATGAAGGATCAGATAAACATAAATTAATCAGCAGCTCCTAATAGGACTATGACTGGGTGTCAAAAAAACTTCATCATATCCTTCAATCCCCGGGACAAAAAGAAAAGGACTCCAATTCCTATCTTATAAAAGAAACAAGAACTAAAAAAAGGTTTACGCATGAGAAATCAGCATTTATAAACAGTAAAAATTAAATTGTTGGGGGTATAAAAGGATAGGATAAAGGTCGATCTTTATCAACACCTTCCATCAAGAGATGAAGGTACGACCGCGCGTCCAAAAGAATAATCATGCATTTAACAAATTCAGTAAACAGAACCAAATCACACAAATAAAAATTATATATACATATATCATTCACATTTTTTTAAGAAACGAAAAGGAAACTATACAATGATACTGAATAAAGATTAATAAAAACGGTAGTTGTTAAGCCTAAAAGGGATCGGATAGTCGATCGCAGTCTCACAATACTGCAACCAAAGAAGGAAGCAAGTGAGACTGGGGTGTCAGATGGGTTCTTCATTACAGAGCTAAAAAAACAATTTATAATAAATAAATAAATAAAAAAGATTAGACATGATAACAATGATTAAAAATTGAAGGAATCAACAAGGAATGTCAATCACCATCTTGCACCTCAAAATGCAAGTAAGACTGGGGCGACAACAAGTATCATCATTTTCCTTACAAATCTCAACGTTGTATGCAAACGAATTTAGCTAAAGTAGATTTTACCTTGACAGAGACCTTGCGGTCACTTTGTGGCCTCTTGAACTGCTTAACTCTCTTCTTAACAATCTTCTTCGTAAGCAACGGCACCGCCATTTTCCCCTTCCTACATTCAAACAAAACACACACCAAACCACATTTGTTAGCTCCATCCACATAAGATGATAGGATTTGAAAACCTGAGAAGAGATGAGAATAGAAAACGGGGAGAGAGAGCTCACGGTGGTTTGCTCGCCTACGCCGCCAAGATTTCAAGAGTGTGGCTTCGCTCAAGATTTAGATGAAGGGAGAGAGAAAGCATATTTAGGGTTTTTGTCTTTCCACGGGTCTAATTCAAGAGATCTGGGTCCTTCGTAGTAGGACAGATCGACGGTGGAGAATTACGGTTCTCTTAATTACCTGCCATGCCCCTGGGGTAACATCTTGGGCTATCGGGTTTTACGAACTTGTCCAAATATGTGGTTAGGGTCATTTTTATTAAAATTACGAGTTAATTTGTAAAATTATATGATTTTACAAGTTAATATATATTTATATATAAAATAAAATTTAAAATTATTAAAATTAGATTTAATTTGTGTTAAATTAGTAAAATTATTAAAATCAGTAAAATTAGTCTGATTTTCACAAGTTTGCTAGATTTTTTATATGAACCTAGTCGAAATTGAAATTTGACCTTTAAAATGTTTATTGACCTTAAACTTTTAAAATATTTGAAATTTAAAATCAGTAAAATTAGACTTAAATTGTGTTAAATCAGTAAAATTATTAATATCAAATCAAAGAGACTTCAGAAAACTATTATTTCAAGGAGTCAAAGTTACTAGATAAATCTTGTAAAATCTGTCAAAAGTAGATCTCGATGTATTGTTTTGGACACATTCAATGTTATAGGTGGAACTTTGTTACAATTCTAGTTGAGATGAAAAATAGACATCTCAATTTTTCAAACATATACAGTAAGTTCAATAATTCATTCATACGAGAAAGAACGAATGTTTAAAATCACGACTGAAATCTAATAGAAAATTATGAAAATTGGATATTTGGACTACATGGAAAACATTTAGCATATTTTATTAATTGATTATAATATTGTTGACTCTCTTGTCAAATTTTAATTTAATTTAAGATTTATATTAAAAGTGATTTAACATTTAGCATAATTTTATTTAAAGTGATTTTTTCTTATAAATATATTAAAATGATATTTTTTTTTATTTTTAAAATATTAATTTTTACATCAACACATCAAAATAATTTTAAAACACTTAAAATTATAATTTTAAAAAAAAATCAATTTTTTTTAAATGCAATACCAAACCACCACTTGGAATCAAACAAACTTTGATTAAAGTTTTTATTTTTATCATTAGATAAAAAAAATGACATTCTTATTGTTTGAATTGTCATTTTTTACTCTCTAGATCTACTATTTATTTTTTAGCAATTCTTTTAGTTTAATCTTAAATGAAAGTCAATAATTTTAATTTTGAAAGATTTATTTTTAAATTTATACCCATTTGTGATTTTTTTTTATTTAATATTTTTTGGATAGATATTTAAAAAAAATTATTTTGTGTGTGTTTAATTTTTGAGTCATTTTTTTATGGTTTATCTATAATTATTTTTGTTATATTTTGTATGGATAAATTTTGTTTTTTAAAACAAAAATATTATTTTAGATAATATTTTTAATATGTGCAATCTTGTATAATATTATTTTTCCTTATATTTTATTCAAAAAATTTAATGTGTATATTTATTTCTAATATCATTTGATTGAATCAAAACATTATTTGAATTAACAAAATTTAGCAAATACAATCCAGTAAATGTCCCATGAGACTATAGGATAAAAAAAATATATTTGTGTCAACCCAGGTTAAGTTGATAATTCCACAACTCGAGTTATAAAACTAGAATAACACTATAGAAAAAAATAAAATAAATTATGAATCTAAACTCTCAATCCATTTAGTGTTGAAAGATAAAATTGAAATAAAAAAAATAATTAAAAAGGGACAAAAAAAAACTTGAGTAAACCAAGGATAATCCACTAAAATTTTGACATAAACCATGATATAAGGGTAACCTCCTCATACAAAGAAAATAAAAAAAAATCACAAAATTTAATTATTAATCAGTCCAATGGTTTATGACAGGTTTTGTGAACTTAAACTTCAACTGAAAGTAATAGGTAATCCATTACTACTCAACATAACTTGAAGTTAATGTGTGTTATAAAGAGATATATAATTAATAAATGATGCATGTAGACATTTTATACATTCCAAAACAAATGCACAAGCATAAAAAATAAGATGAAGCATAAATAAAAACAAGAGAAGCTGAAGAAAAATAAAAATAATACACGCAAAAAAACCCACAAAACACAAACTTGCACACAGACCCACACTATCTTGTGCTTGATTTTTATCAAATAGAATGAGGGTGATGAGATTTGATCTCATGACCGCTGGGTCAACAAGCCTCTGATACAATGTCAAAGGAATCATTTCACCTAAAAATTTAAGTTTTTAAGTGAAGTCCTATAATATGATTTATATTATTCTCTAACAAGCTTCGCAAGGTGCTCTATCGGATTTTCCCAGAAGATAGCAGTAGTGAATGTCTCTGTTTCATTTTACTGTACAGTTGAAGTTGTGGTCAAATCGATAAGAGTGTGTATATGAATTATATCTTGTGAAATATAATTTTGCAGCACTCTTTTTGCTGCTACTATATTTGGTGAAATATTATTTGAGAATAGATAAAATATTTTTTTTCTAATTCATCTAGGATGATGAATCATCTCTTAATCACTCAAATATCTTTCATACAACTTATGTTATACTCAATGTTTGTCCCTTCGTTACCTCGATTGAGATAACACATAACAACACATAACAAGATTAAAGTATAATATTATATATATAAAATAACTTAGAAAACTCAAATTTAAGGGTCACTTACGCAAATATTATGTAAGTCTTTACATTGATAAAAATATTTTTTTTTCTATTGGATTCTCATATGAGGTAGTTCAATATATATATCTTATGAAAAACACTTGTTTATTAGTTATATGTATCATTTATGATCATTTATACATCAATTTATGAGGACAAATATTTCCTTTCATAAAGAAAAAAAATATAACATGTACTACTTTCTATCAATATATTATGGATTGTTTTTCAAAATATTTTTAAAATATTTCCTTTTTATGGTAGTATTGTATAGATTGTTTTTCAAAATATTTTTCATTCAGAAATACATCAAAATAATATTTTTTTATTTAAAAAAAATCTAATTTTGATGTCAATTAATGAGAAGAGTGTTACTAAGTTGTTTTTGAGCTAAAAAAAATAGATTGGGATTTTATAGAGATTTTTTTTGATGTCAAAATAATTTAAAAAAAATATAAAAATATTATTATGATGTATTTCTAAATGAAAAAAGCACTTTAAAAAATAACCGCAACTACAATTTCAAAGAGGCATTATTACTGGTGTAACAATGTTGTATGAGCTCATGATTTTTTTGAGGGTTCTCTATCTTTTCCCAGTTTGGTGGCATGTGTTAAAGCAAGCATATATATTTTTTTTGTTGGATACGAGTAAACCTCATCTCTAAAAAGTATATTTTATAGGTCTAGGCGAGTGAATAAAATCTGATTATCTGAGGCTTTTACATGCAAATCTTAACTTGAACTCGAGACTTGTTACGCAGATAATAAACCCTTTTCTTTAACTCAGGGTTACAAAGCAAGTGCATTTGCTAAGCAGGGGGGAAGACACAAATCCTTCTGTTGACAGAATGTAATAAGCTCTTGTATTAATTACCATGAAATTACCAGCCTCTGCTGGTAAAATCACCTCTGCTGGATCATAAATTAAACTGCATGCTGAGTACACAATCTGTAAAAGCAACCCTAAAGGCAATGCAAGCCTCTCTAATTCCTTATTATGCTAAAAGTTTGAGAGAAATGTAACTAGTTAACTTGTCTACAAGAACCTATGACCTCTATATTCTTCTTCCTTTTCTCCTGGGCTACTAAAAAGCATAGTATAAAGCAAATAGATTCTGACATTTTATGCCGGGGACAAATCCTCGAGAAAGTACCAGGTTGTTGATTCTTACTGCTGCTTGTATTCATGAAGCTTGATGACAATCAAGGAAGTTGCCATCTCATCGAGGGCAGTGATAAACTGAATTTCCATGCGCTCAGAGATGTTTTGTAGCAACAAGTGACCCTACAATACCAGCTGCGGAAAAGAGGAGCAGTAGGCTGTAAGAAATAGAGGTGGCTGAGCTGGGCTCGCCGGTCGGTTCTGGCACGCCGTAAGTTGTTGGTGGTCCGCCAGGGAAGGTTGTTGCTGGAGTCGTACTAGTCGGGATTGGGTTGACCGGCGGTGAACTTATGCTGTATTTCCAAAAAACATGAACTGAGTATCTATTGCCTAATTTTGCTGATAGGAATGGCTTCAAAATGGATATGAAAGCTTACCCTCCCGGTGTTGTCGTGGATGACGATGCGTAGCGACAGTTTCCATTACCTGCAATGGGCGCAGACAGAGAAGTTCAGTAATCTGATAGGAATCATTTTATATAGATCATGGACTGCTTGTTACAACTGAAAACAGGGCAGATTTCAAAACTTCTGCAGTATGCCAGTTTCGAAAATACATCATTGGATCTCGAAATCCACAGAATGATGTTCTTTGTCAAGATCATATATCTTACTTGGATCAGTGGTGGTAAGTTGTGCTGCTCCGCCAAACACACAGCTTGTCGAAGCTGGATTCTTCTGGTAGTAGCTATTGAAGGCATAAGAAGCATGATCGCGGAGGGTGTTTGGATTATAACAGCTTGAACCTTGTTGAATTGCAGAACAGTCTGCCGCGCCATAGCCACAAGCGTAGTCAATGGCTACCTGCAAGGCAGTTTGTGAAGCAATCGCGCTTGCAATGCACCATTGCCCGCCTGAAGAGGTTGGATTTGTGGTGGCCGGGGTGGTCGTGGTGGCTGGGGGCGTCGGAGTGTCTGGGGTCATTATAACAGCTGGAGGATTCGGAGCGTCTGGGGTCATTATAACAGCTGGGGGCGTCGTAGGTAATGGGTTGATTCCGGTTGGTGACGGAGGAGAGTCTACTGGATTTACTACAGGAGTTGTCGGATTGATGACGGGAACCCCTCCGGTAACTGTGTCTGGTTGGGTGGTGGACACTGAGTAGGAGATGAGTATCTTGTTTTCTCGGACGCCTGCTATTTTATTTTTCTGGATTGAATCCAAAGTAGGCCTTTCAGCAACACCAGGATGACCTGAACAAGTCGAAAAGCAGGATCAGATTTCTATCTTTTCTTCTATGCCAAGCTCTGCATGTTCCATGTTAATGGATGCAATTGAAGTTCTACATTGTCAGCGTGAATTTCTGACAGGATAGCATACTGAACCCATAAATACTCGCAAGCAACTCCCTGATAAGCTAAAAGCAGAAAACCAGAGAAACTGGGTTTGATGCAGTCTGAAAAGCGGTGTTTCTTCCCGAGAGAACATGGAAAAGGGGTAAATTTCAAAATCAAATTTGGGTTTCATGCATTCATGGAAAAGCATAAGAATTTCATCTACTTGTTACAGATACAAAAAGAATAAATCTTCCAGGTTCCGCTTGAATTAAGATGTAGTTTACAGCATGATCACAAGTAGCTAAATTCAAGATAGACTGTTTAACCGAAAGCCTTACCACTTAACAGAAGGATGGATTTTCTTCTGTTTTTCAGACAATTTTGTTCTAGGGGATATACACATATGCTTAAATTATATAAACAAAAGCACATAATATTCATATGAAGCCACCGAAGGAAATTTTCTGATGTGAGCAATGCTGGAAACCCAAGAGAGGAAATGCCAATCACCTGAATAGAGAAAGAGGTACAAGATTAAGATTGTGAAAGTATTGAAGAGCTCCTCCAGAACCCATGTTGTCAAGCTGCTGCTGTTGCTTCTATAATGTAGTTTTTTTTTTGTTTTTTTGGTTCAGAAGAATGAGACACAAGCCACCCTAAGGACCAATGGAGTTGTGGCAAAGAAGAGTTTAAATATCATCCTGACATATGTTATATTAATAAAAAAAACTTGAAGAATCAAAGTTTCCTTGGGTCGTAGAGAGACGGGAGAATATCAGAAAACTTGAGAAAGGAGGCATCGGGTAGTTAAATTTTGCAAGCAAGAGGAGGCAGATACTGCAAAAGAGGGGAAAAGTGGATGAAGGAGGGAAAAGGAAAAAGAGCAATCTGCCTGGAATTTAAATCTGATGTTTGTTTGGGATGTCATCCATGTCCAAACCTGATGTGATATTGATGCCATGCCATTTTTCTTTTCACTTTTGTGCTTCTCTTTCTACTGTTTCATGGGACTGGATCAAAAGTAAAAGGCAGGCAGATTGAGATTTTATTTTCCTGCGCTGGATAAGCTTCTTCACCATTTTCCCAGATGAAAATGAGATGATTCCTAGAAAAAGAGCTGTGCAAAGTTAAGGACACCGTCTGTTTTTGGCATGCTATACTACTACTCTAGAGATTGCTTATGGAATCTTCTATTATTATACTAGCTAGCAGGCAGAAGCTTGAGATTGAGATTGTACTTTCGGGCCTGATTTCCTTCCTGCGAATCTGAAAACGAACAATCTGCTTTTGTCAGGCATTGGTTTGGAACAATTCTTTCAAAATGAAGCTTTCAGCTCCTTCATTTGATAATCAGAATTATGTTTTTTACTGGCCAACCGCTGCATGCATTTGGCTTAAAGTTTTTGGATACATTTCATTCATTCTGAAATTTATGATTTATACGTTATAAACTAATCCTGTGTGTGTGTGTGTGTGTGTGTGTGTGTGTTTATATATATATATATATATATATATATATATATATATATATATATATATATATATATCACACGCACACAGAAAACTACTACCATCCCCTGGCTACCACCTCTGTTTTCGTGCACTGTTATCATCCCTACCTGCCCCTCTGTACAGATCACCGAGACATTTCTTGCCAATTTCAATGGTTATCTGATAGTTTAAGGGGGTTTTTCAATGGTGATTAGTGAAGTTTAAAAGGAAAATAATTCCGAATCCCAGTACTGTACGAGAAAGTAGAGACATCCTTGGTTCCACAAGGGTTACAGCAAATTGTCTATACATCTCGGAAGGAAAAACTCAGGCTGCAACCAACACTGCTGCCTGCCCATTTCCACCCCAATCCCAGTTACTGTTTTTTTTTATAAAACAAAAAAAAACAAATTGGCTTCATCGTGGCAGTTTTTCCACTGTATGTTGCCAGGTAAGAACGCAGAAGCAATGTTTTTCGTCAACTTATGTTTTTTTGACTCACACAGGAAGGTGCTTAGTCAGCTAGCAAAGCACGAGAATCATCGGGCAGCTGGTTATGGAATCAATATGCACAATTTTCTGGAAATAATATTGATTCGGACCTCATCTTTACCCTTGTCGATTGATGTTGCATTCTGACAGGTGTTTTTTAACATCACTCCAACCTGCATATGGAGTTTTGCTCAGATTACTGAGAGAGAACACCATTTCACTACCCACAAAAAAAAAAGCAGAACAGGAAGGAAACAATGATGACTTGTACCTGGAAATGTTTTATAGTCTGGTTCTATTCCATTGCCGTTTATGTCCATGTGATTTGGTGTGACATACTTCCCAACAGTGACAACCACTCCGGACCCATCATGAAGTTCATAAACTGATTGAATCAAACCCTGAAAATATATTTTCCATAGCAACAGAATATTAACAGGTTCCATCACTAATCATCCCTATTCTTACTTGAATTGTTGGAACCTCTTAAGTATCGAACTCGACAAATTGGATCACTAAACAATCAAAATCAGCTATTTTTATTGATGCAGAAATGATTGGATGTTCGATTAACACAAGCAGGACCAAAAAAAAAAGAAATCAACTTCCTATGCCTGAGATAGAAAGAGCAGCCTTTTGTGATTTCCCCCTATATGAACACCAAATGCATGTATGGTCGACTTAAAAGGGGTTCTAGAGGGGTCTTCATCTACAATATAGCTATACACACATAGCATGATTGAAATAAACATGGAAAAAAAACATAAACAAAATACATCAATGGCACAGTGGGCTAGCTAACCTTGCCGAAAGTCCTTTCTCCCACAAGCACAGCTCTACAGTTATCATGTAGTGCAGAGGCAACCTGAAACATGAAGTTTGATTAGCACCCCATGCTAAACGCCAAACAAACACAAATATTTGGTGAAACATGGAACTCACAATTTCACTTGCACTAGCAGTTTTGTTGTTCACCAAAACCTGAATGGAAATTTGTCAAGCTTTGTAGAGGAAAAAAATGCATATAAGATCCTAAAGAAACAATGCTCTGAGCAGTGGATGACAGAATCTGTCTAGAAAAAAAAAGGTCTGGCTAGAATATGATTGAAAGGGCAATCAAATCTAGCAGAACTTGATAAGCTCAAGCCTGATGTCTTTGGTCCTGGTAACTGCTATTAATGCTGAAAAGTATCACCATTGTCCATGCCCATGTTGCAAAGACAACAAAATCACCCAAATAATAAATGCCATAATAAGATATTGCTCAGAGCCATCAACTTTGATAGTAAAAAGCCAAGACTTGGATATTGACAAAAACTTATACATTCACCATAGTGCTTGTAATATGTTAGAAAAGAAGCATACAATAACAGGAGCTTTGACCAATGGTGTGCTGTCTGCTAAAATAGTGTTTTGGTATTGTGAATCCTTTCCGACAGTATCAATCACCTGTTAATACATCAAGATAAAACACCACATTAATTCTTGCTTTTCAGGACCTTTAGATCAAAACTCAAAGTTCAATTCCATCCATTACCCAATTTCCTACTTCATATATATATATATATATAGGTTTCATTTTCAGAACTATAATGTTTGCAGTGAACAAGTTTAATAGTTTAGTCTCTCTGGCTTCTTCAATCAGAGTTTTAATCAATGGCTAATAGTTATTTTATTAGACCAGCCCTTTAATGTTTTAGAATTTCAGTTGTATATGAATATATTATTTCTTATGAAGAAATCATTAATAAGCATATTGAGAGTTTTTAGTATGAGCGCATATTTTGATCCATGCAACCCTAGTTTCTTTCTTATATGGTCACAGATTCATTCCTTTACTCTCCTCTATTTCTATTTTTCTTTCTCCTTGTTGTTGATAATATCATATGCATGTTCCAGCTCCAAAACCAGATCACAAGACAGCCCCCTGTACTTAAAGTTTAACCTATACTTTTATTCCTGAAACCCAAATGCCTTCATAATCCTTATCAGGAACTCTTATATCCTCATCCCAACCTTTATTCCTAATCAAACATGTCACTGTTCAAATATTTAGGGATGTCCCATAATCAGTTCTTGATCAATCCTCAAATTTCATCCTCAAAAAGTATTAACTGTAATTGTCAAGTTTATAAAATGTTATGCACAGTTACCCTTTCAGATGGGACTTCCAAATAATCAAACATCACAAGGATGATCATAATAACAGTCAAACAGCAAATACTTGAATCTAACAAGTTGCAAATTCACATAAAGAAGCTGTTAAAAAGAGAGCTCCAAGTAAATATCTGCCTCGTTAACTATTAACAGCTCTATGTCCCAACACCCTCCTCCACTTTCCTCTTTTTTACTAGCCAAGACAAATGTCAAAATCAGTCAAAATAAATTGACACTGCAGACCTCATTACATTTTATCTCAATCATGAAGCCTCAAACTTCAGATTTAATGGTAAAGACCATATCTAATACCTACCTTTCAATGTTCAGTACAATTTTCAACATTTTATAGGCAAAGGTGCATTTTGGCCTTGTAGTTAATACTGTTCCCAATCCCATTACCTACATAACCTAATGAGAGATTGCCAACTTTTTTGAAGTTAATGAGAAATGAAAGTCATGCAAAAAAAAATCTCAGATATCAACTCCACAAAACAAAAACAAACAGGAAAAAGTTCTTTGAAGTTCAAATCTTCAACATGTACCGTCTGCCCCTTCATTCAGAAAGAGCTTCGCAATTTCAATTCCAGCCTGAAATAAGTTAAAAAAAAATTAATAAATCAATTGGCATATTTGCACACATTCTTCAGAACAAACAAAACTTAGAATGCAGGCATGGATCATTTATTTGACAACTAATCCATAATCATCTCACTAAAGTAGATCCATGCTATTTTATTCTGATAAACATATGTAACTGAGGTTTTATTTCATGAAACAAAAAAAGATAGTCATTTGCATATACTTGTCTGCATATAAGCACAAATTCAAGAACTTATTCATATTAATCCCTCCAATGAACTTGCAGAAGTGAAAGAAAACAATTTCTTTATTGTTTTTTTCCCTTCTATCAGTTTCAGTACGCTCATATTGCTGAACATTCTCTTGGGAACCATAACCAGTGAGGTTGGTGATATGAAATTATGAATATTGCCATGAAAAGCTGTACAATTGGACAAACATTGTCTTTATTTGAAATTATTGAAAACACCTTTTGACACATTTTGATGCACATCATGGACAGATCTGAGACTTCTTTCATGTTGGAAAAAGAAGGCAAAATAAAAGATCAAATATTTACTAGGTGGGTGCAGGTGCTAGGAATGTAATTGTTTGAGTAAGAAATCAAAACAAGCAGACATGGGAATTGTGCAAAGATAAATTGATCCTTGATTAATTTCACCACTGCTTAATTTTTTGGAGGATCGTCAACGCAATGAAGGATGATAATTCCTCAGTTTTATTTCTTAACAAGATTGTTTCCTTACTAATGTCAGAGTCTGCAGAAGGGCATTACAGTATGATGTCTAAATATCAGATGAACACAATATGGCAAGGTTACCTGAAAGTGGGACAAAATGATGGTCATGTATTATTCATTGTTATAGTCAAACCTCTTTCCAGATTTTTTATATATATATTTTATCAGATGAACCTTCAGGCACCCAAGAGTGGGAGAGAGACAGAGAAAGCAATGAGGTGAAAAAAGGTAAAATCAGCAGCCTGCAATTTCTTTGCAGGTTAGTGGCCTAGTTGGAAGGAAGTTTGTAACTAGAAAACAATTGTCCAAGCAAGCCAGGATGAATCAGATCAGTTCCCATCAGTCATACTGGATGAGGAATTAGTATAATCAGAGTAAATGCTGATTCTTCACCTATCACTATGGTTGAATTTTCAATTCTAGCAATGTTTTGTACTTGGTTGTCAAGAGAGGATGAAAAGGGCAGGTACTCTATTTTAATATTTTTCCTTTGAGGAACATTCGTTCATTCCACTCATATAAATTCTCCAGATTTATCCTACCCACATTTATGCCCCACAAGAAGACCACCAATATCCATGTTCTCTCAGTCTTATCTCCAAGCTACTTCTAGTTCATCAAAAACATTTGTGAGGCATTTAGCTGCTATTTCGACAATTTTCCTTCTCATTTTAAGTTTCTCTAGAAAGGCATTATAACAATGACCAACAAAAAGATGTCCATGTGTGCAGAATGGCTTGTTCACTCTATTTCCATTTCCAATTCTTCTTTCAACATATGCTCAAGTTCTTTCACTTGGTGAAGTAAAATAAATCAACACTTGCATATACGTATAGTGGGAATGAGTAGATCATCCGAGCTAAATATGGGACTGGGATTTAACACTGGAGGAAAATGAATAAGAACCTGTACTAATCCACCGAGATTATCTCTCAGATCCAGAATGAAATATGAGGCACCCCTGTCTTGAAGTCGCTTCATTGCTGCATAATCATCATTAACTATCAGGCCAGCTAAGACTACATAACATGAGCCTAGAGAGATAATCCCTACTATAAATTTAAATAACATTAGTGATCTTTGCAAATAAAAGTATGTTTTGGTTACTACAATAAAATTGCTATGACTAAGTTAGACAAGACAAACATTTACCAATTACCAAATCTTTTCTAGCCAATGCATTGAATTCTCTCAAGCGTATGTACCCAACAGAAGCGGTGCTGCTGTCAATTTGTTCCAGCCGATAAAAGACTGGGGTTCGAGCAACAAGTTGTCTCTGAACCTCCATAGATTGAATAGGTCCACAATTTCCATGCTTCACCTATAATATGACAGTATATATAAGAACAATCCACTGAAAGATAAAAACCCAAAAGCTGATACAGCAATATTGTACATCTGAAACTAATTTTATAAACCTTGATAATCACAAATGTTTCATTTGGGCCCTGTAACAAAGATGATACTTCAAATGCTGATTTCCCCTTTGACATCCTCTCCATTAACAGATAATAATTCATCACCCTGCCAAAAGAAGTTAGAACATGAGGAAACTTGCCCCATACACTAGTTATGATGTAAACACAATACAGCTATAAAATAGGAATGTCTGCCTTATTCAACCCAAACTCAACTAGACAAATCGATCAAACAATAGGTGCAACTAATTAGTAGAACGTTGTAATCAAAGCTTTAGGTACAATAATGTAGGGGAGAAAATGCAGGCATGAGACTCACAATGATTGGAGGGTTAAAATACACTAGAACTGGGTAGCATTTAGGTCTTCGGAAGCTATTGCTCATGAAATTCAGTACTAAAACTTATATGATTTTGAAGTTTCAGTTCTCAGAAAGCTGGGAAATATGTTGATATTCACAAGAGAGAGAGAAACACCTTTTGCAGAGAAAAATATACCATTATGGTAGTTCTCATTTGCACTGGAAATGGCAGAATGAGAAGAGGAAGAATAGTCTTCTCTCCAAAGGAGTTAGTGAGATCATTTCTTTGTTATCCATACATATATGCAACTAGAAACAGCATTTCTAATTTTGAAAATGATAGTAAGCTCATTCTACCCTTCAATTAAAAACCATATCGCACTAATGATATCTAGTAATTCTTTACTACTAGAAATGATATGAACCAAATATATTCAAATATCGATAAGAAACTCCTACATATATAATGTGCTATGAAAGGAAGTGAATTCTCGTCACTAGTCAGCATAGAGAATTCAATAAAAAAAATAAACTAAACTCAATCCATAACCATATAGCAATATAATAACAAACACCAATAATCACTTGGAAGACAAAGCTACCATACAAGATAGGTATTGACACGTTGGGTTAACAGTTTTAAACTCATAACTACCTGTCTTACACCAGCAGAATACGCAGGCCCATCAAGTAATAATCCAAGAATTTTCAGTTTGACCTCTCCATTTTCATCAGGAATTTCCCTAAGGTTTATTCCAATACCAGAGATGTCATACCTCCCCATCTTCGAAAACTGATAAATGCATGGGTAGAAAAAGTAGAAGGCATAAACAACATTTGTAATCATACGATACAGTAAGACTTTTTGCTTACAAAAAAAAAAAAGCAGCAGCAGCAGAATTAAGTACCTCAGCAGGTGAAAGAAACCGTGTGTAAGGATCACCTAAACTAGCCAACATCTTTCTAATTATTTCATGGGCTTTTGCTCTAGATTGAATCGATCCGCTTAAAACATCTTCCTTCTTTTGCTACAATATCAATCAACATCAAAAGAGGATTGAGTTAAAAAGAAAGCAACTTGTGTATGGCATTCATGTGCGTATACCTGCCAAGTTTGAGGAGTCCATCGACGTCGCCCGCTATCAAGAAAGCTATCATTAACAATCTCCCAAGCTTCTTCCACAATTCCTTCATTAGTCACCACTTGAGGAGCTTCGTTCTCTACTTTAAAATCCTGTTGGGTTTCTTCTTGACGGCAAAGATACTCTGTTGATTGTGATTGTAGGAGTGATGGTGATGGAGATTCTAGAGCAAGTAATGATGGAGAGGAAAAGTAATAAATTGATTGAGAGTGCTCCAGTTATGGCACCACCTAGTAAGGTTTTCTTGGCCCAATTGTTGTTTGCGTCGAGGATGCAAGTTAGGGTTCTCTTTGATGGCGTTGGTAATGAGAGTGTGGGCGGGGAATTGAAGAGACAGACACTCATCTCTTTGCTTGTTTATGTTCTTGCCTTTGGATGTTTTGCAGGTTTAGGAGGAAGGGTGCCGAAGACATATCTTTTCATGTATTAAAGGGGAAATTTCGAATTTAAAAATATATATATATATATATATATATATATATATATTAAAGGAAAAGGACAAATTAAAACAAATATTATCACTATTGAAAAAAAACCATAAATTTTATTTGAAGCACAAAATAAATAAAAAAAAACATAAAAACCTTGACAAAAGAGTTAAGGGGAAAAAATAAAAAAAAAAATCAAAAGAAAAGGTATCAATTTAAAAAACATCATGCGCACAAATTAGAATTGCATGAATAAATTGAAAAACAAAAGTCAAACAAGAAAGAAAAAAGATAAAATCAAAACTAAGAGGATAGATTGAGAGCACAAACCAAAATTAGGGATGACTTTAGAAGGATGTAAGCAAAAAATATAAAAAAATAAAAAACAAGAGTTAAAAACAAAATATATAAGAAATTGCAATTGAAGGACAAAATTGAAAAACACCTTGTATAAAAGGAATTCAAATGAAATAAGAATTAAAAACATGAAGAACAAAATTAACAAACAACAAACTAAAAGGATAACTATGTATTTTAGATGTTAAGAGATATAAATAAATAAAGAAAAAAATAATCAATCACCAACGAACTATCCAACAACCATAAAACTACATGCAACACACCATGTGAAAGAGTCCACGACACACATCTATTGAGACAACGAAGTACCAGATTTGATCGCTAAACGACATCACACATACAACTAGTACAACGTTGAAGTCTCCTAATTGCTGGCGCATTTGAAACACGTGCTAACAACTTTTTGATAAAAAAGACATTAAAAAACAAATGAAAATACCAAAACACCCCCAAAACCCTCTTTAGTACACAAAAAAATCTATATAAAATACCAAAATACCCCCAAAGACAACTTTTGTTTGCTCCTTGATAATGTTAAAATCGTTATTTCATTATACATAATTTTAAAAATAAAATTGAAATACACTTGTCCAACAACTTAATATTTTTCTAATCTTA
The DNA here is from genome assembly GCA_029228465.1 of Salix viminalis. NCBI lineage: Eukaryota > Viridiplantae > Streptophyta > Magnoliopsida > Malpighiales > Salicaceae > Salix > Salix viminalis. Next base: position 8,347,549 of record CM055436.1, on the reverse strand, counting down.
AGGGCAAAAAATTTTTTAACTTCTATAAATCTGTGAAAAGTCAAGAAAACTTTTGGTCAACAACTTTAATTTTTGTTGGCCCTCGAGTGCAAAGAAAGATTTTCACCATGTAAATGTTTTAGAAAAGACTCATACAATTCTAAACAATCTTTTACTGACAAACAAGGCATAGAAAAGACCCAAAAAGTCCCCAAATCATAGTATTAAATTTTAACAATGGAAGAATATAAAAATAATTACATTTATATGGAGATATTAAAATAATTACATTTATATGGAGAGCTACAATGATTTGGCATATAGCTTTTAAGGGGCATTTGAGAATGTGTTTGGGAAATATTTTAAAAAATATATATTTTTTTTAAATTAATATTTTTGGTGTTTTTAGATCATTTTCATAAACTGATATCAAAAATAATTTATAAAAAAAAACATTATTTTAATATATTTAAAAATAAAAAATATTTTCAAAAACAATCTTTATATTCCTGGAGAAAAACTTGCTTTTTATAAAGATTACAAATAAGATAGAATTCAAGAAAGCAACAAATTTGGGAGATACACATACATTGTTATTTCGAAGGAAAAAAGAGGTGAAATCCATTTTTACCACCGCATTTCTTTTTTATTTACTTCAGTCTTTAAGAAAATAAATAAATTTTGAGAAATTTTAGCTGGAAAAATTGTGAACGTAAATTAAATTATTTCTCAATTATGTAATCCAAACTTGAAATTTGTTTTCATTTATTCTAACCAATTGTGGAACGTACTCTTTTTTTTTGTTTCTTTCAAGATGAAAGAATTTGAAGCAAACAATTATGACTCTTAATATTTTAGATTCAGTTGCTGTTACAAACCACAATCTCCAATATATTTGTACTAGCTATATTGCCCGCGCATTGCCGCGGACATTTTTATGTATATAATTTAACATAATTAAATCAACAACGATAAATTTATATGATATACTTAAGAAAAATTATAGATCAGGAGATAAAATGTATAAATTTTTAAGTAGAGTTTGTTGTGCAAGCATAGATAATATTTTTTAGAATATAGGTACTGCGTCATAAAAGATCACAAAAGAGCGCGAACTATATAACTTGCGGGTCATTGAAAAAAAGATGTATGTTGACATGAAGAACGAAGCCAAAACCTTTCTTTAAAATGAGACATTTAATCTCCCCGCTAATTCTCCTATTGGTGAGGATGCTCTATGGTGCGAATTGTAAATTAAGTCAAAATAATAAATTTGTACAGAAATCCAGTGAAGTGCAAGTTTTCCATAAAATGTATAAATTTTCAATCGTTATAAATTTATTTGTTTAGCAGTTTTTAACGAAATAACCAGCATTAATTGATTATCATCATCAAAAAAGCAAAAAGATTTGGATATTTGAATTATTAGATTTACTGCATTAAAATTAGTTTATTTTATAATTCAATTTAAACTAAATAAAATATAAATGGTGAAAATACATGTAATAATCAAATAAGAAAAATAAACAAAAAGTTAAAAACAGAAATTGAAAATTCATCCCAACGTTATTTTTATTATCAGTGCTATAACAATTAAAATCATCATCAATATTATTATCAAAACAATTAAAATAAATAAATTCACTGGAAAAACATTTTAAAAAATAAACAAAAGATTTTTCTAGGAAAACAATTAAAAAAATCACACAAATTATCTTTATCATTGCGCAAATAGCAAAAAACAAATCATATAATTGAAATAAGAAATAAAAATAAGAGAAAACAGAAAAAAAAATATGAATAAAGGGAAGCAGGGAGTAATATTAATATTAAAATGATTACCAATATAAATAAGAATTCTAGACAATGCCCCCACGTTTCGCCGTGGGCGGCACAATATTTTTTTCAAGGTAAAACATATTAATTGTGTGTATTTTTTTTATTATAATATAAATTTAGCCGAAATAATAAATCTATGTAGAATTCTTGTTAAGTGCAAGTTTTCTATAAAGTATATGAATTTTAAATCGAAATAAATTTATCTGTTTAGTAGTTTCAAATCAAATAACCAATATAAATTTCTCTTCATCATTAAAAAAACAAGAAAACTCGGATATCTGAATTATTGAGTTCACTGTATTAAGATTAGTTAAATTTTATAATTCAATTTAAATCAAGCAAAAATAAAATATAAATTGCCAAAATACCTATAATAATAAAATAAAAAATAAGCAGTTAATTTTCTATCAACAAAAAGACGAAAACATAAATTAAAAATCGATTGTGACGTCATTGTCATTATCATTGTTATAAAAGCTAAAATTATTAATAACATTACTGTAAAAACAATTAAAATAATTAAATTGCACTGAAAAATAATTACAAAAAAAGGCAAAAGATTTTTATAAAAGAACAATAAAAAACCAATCACTAAAATTATCATTATTATTGCATAAATAATAAAATCATAAAAATCATTCAATGCAAAGAATAAAAAAAAACATAACAGGGAAAAAAAACAAATTAAGGGAAAAATAGAGGAATATTAATTTAAAAATGATCACTGATATAAATAAAAATTTCAGGAAAATCTTAAAAAAAAATCAAAAGATTTTTAGAGAAAAATAAAAAAATAATCACAAAAAATATCATTAGGATTGCGCAAATAATAAAATTATAAAAATTATCTGATTCAAAGAACAAATAAAAATAACAGAGAAGACAAAAAAATGAATAAAGAGAAAAAGAGAGCAATATTAATTTTAAAATGATTACAAACATAAATTAAAAATCTAAGATTTAACCGATTAAAAATAAAACCTAAAGAAAAAGAGATAAAAACTAAAGTCAAAAAACTAAAAGCATAAATGCATAAATACTAATAAAAAATAAACATTGTCAAAGAATAAAAAAAACCAAATGAATTAATATCCAATAAAAAATTAAAAGAATAAGGACCGAAATGAAAAATAACATATATAAAAATCATTCTAATTGAAGGATAAAATTAAAAAAAAATACTTGGAGGACCAAAAATAAATAATGACAATTGCTGTCATTTTAGAGAAAAATTAGAAGAAGAGGGGTTGAAATCAAACTTTGTATATATCACCAATTTCAATTGGAGGACCAAATTACAGAAATCAAAACTTCCGTACTGGAAAAATTGAAGAAATTAAAAATAAATCAAGAATTCAAAGTATAAGGACTGAAATGAAAACTTCAGTATATAATTAATGTTAATTGAAGGGCACAATTGAAAACCATAAAACTTTAATTTCAATAGATCAGTTATCAAAACGAAATCAAAACCCCAGGGACCAAACTTAACTCACCACAAACATTAGGGATCGGAGTTGACTGTGCTGCGGCAGGAGAGAGAAAAACGACAACCGACAGATAAACATCCGCGCGCCGATTAACCGGATATATATGACCGGAACGCGCCGCGACAGAAGATAAAGGACCTTCAGACGCATCTTCTGGCACGGCGGAAGTGAATTTCGACGGCGGAAGACCCTCGCGACGCCGCTTAAAGGGCGTTAGCATGGAACGCACTGGCGCTGCCGAGCGGCACCGCCCGTCTCCCCGGGAATGACCCAAACGACCTTGCCCCCTCACCGGTATTTACTGAAAAATACCGGACGGGAAAGGACGTCCCCACTCGCGGAACTGCGGGCACAATTTTGTCGTTATCGGGGGGTTTTTTCGTCAGCACACTGTGCATAAAACGTGTGAAAAACCGAGGGCGCCATTGTCTCCTGTGCGCTATTTTGTCATTTTCGGGGGGTAGATTAGTTAATACACTGTGCACATTGCGGTTGTGAAAAAAAAAGAAGAAAAAACCCGAAAAGACCCCAGCAAAAAATGCACACACCCGGCGCATGAAGGGTAGAACCGGGCGCACACTATCGCAATCCACAGTGAATTTAGAGAGAGGGCACAATGGATTGCACAGTGATTTCAGCACGCGGTTTATTTGGTTTGTAATTCTCGAAATTCCATAATTTATGGCTTTAGTTTCTCAATGATGTGATGATTTGAGAAAAAAGGAAAATGATAACATACACACCCCCGCTGAATATTTAATTATTTAATGAAGGTTTGAAAGTATAGTTAAAAATATTTTGAAAATATTTTTTGTTCAAAAATACTTTAAAATAATATTTTTTATATTTAAAAATTATTTTTATATCAATATATAAAAATAATTTATAATTTTAGTTTCTCAATGATATGATGATCAAAGAAAAAAGGAAAATGATAACATACACTTCCTCGCTTAATATTTAATGATAATTTAAAAATATAGTTGAAGTTGTTTTGAAAATGTTTTTTTTAGAAATATATTAAAATTAAAATTAAAATTTTTATTTTTTAAAAATTATTTTTACATCAATATATAAAAATAATTTAAAAATACTAACAATTGTTTTTTTCAAAAAATTATTTTAAAAAAACGTAGTTACAAATAAAAATTAGTCTTCCGAAAAACAAAAAAGGAAAATATTTGAAAGAAAAAACTCCTCGCACCAAAAGAGGAAAAGAGAGAAAGAGAGGGTTTTGAGTGCTTAAAAGCAAGACCTTAGACATACTATTGTCCTCTTCCACTCCGTCCTTTAAACCCTCTGTCGCCGCGTATAAAAACCGAAGAGAAAACTCAGACAAACAAAGCAAGCAACGTTGTCTTCCTTCTCAGATCTAAGAGAGAGAAGCAGATACCGTCTCCGTGCGTGCTGAGAGACCGAGCGAGATTGAGAGAATGAGTGGCAGAGGAGGAGGAAGAGTAAATAGCAGTAGTGGAAAGGGTAATACTGGAATATCAGGGATACCAGCAGCGTCAAGGAAGATGGTACAAAGCTTGAAGGAGATTGTTAACTCTCCTGAGCCTGAGATCTATGCTATGCTTAAAGAGTGTAACATGGATCCTAACGAGGCTGTTAGTCGCCTCCTCTCTCAAGGTTTGTTCTTTTGTTTTTTGGGTCTCGGTGGAGTTTGGGGATTAGATTTTTATTACTGGACTGACAGCTATTTTATTGCATGGGTTCTTGATTTTGATTGTGATAAATTTAAGTTTTCGATTTCAAGTTGTTTACTTTTCTTTCTGTTTCAAGCATTCCAATCTTTTTCAGGCTAGGGATTTTATCATGTGTGTGTGCTGTGTATATATGTATGTATATATCGGGTAATTGAACTGAGGTTTTTGTGTTAGTCTTATCGTTTCAATGAAATTGTTTGATCATGTTGCATGAAAAGTTAAATTTTTTAACTTTCCGGTGTGTGGTAAAGATTTCAGTTTCATCTCGTTGAAGTATTTTTCTACTGCAATTTGTAGTGTGTTTTGTGGTCTTGCTGTTTTGATGAAATTGCTTGATTCTGGTTCATAGATATGAGCAATAGAAGTTATTCAGTGGAAGTTCTGGAGATATATAGTTAAAGATCCTAACATTTTGACAAAACATGACAATGGAACTATCTTACTACTGTAATCGTTGAAATTTTATAGGTTTTGGTTTTGGATATGTTGATTGTTAGACATTAAGTGAACATCACGAACATTCTAAATTGCTTGCACTTTGCACAAAAGTGCCTGCATGATTTTATTTTGGCTTGTTTATACAAGTCCCTTTTTTTTTATCAGAAAATCAAAGTAACATTGATTGACAGAAAAATAGGCCATTGCTGCTGCTCAGTCATTGTTGTCCTTGTCAAATCCCTGATTTAACTGATTTATTAGCTGTTTCTTATGGCTTCACGTTTCTGATTGGTTCAAGCTGTTTTACTGCTTGTGTATGAGATTTTAGTTGTATTAATCTCAATGTTTCGGTTCTTGTCATTACTTTACATTATCTCTCACATTAATGTTTTGTTATGTCATTACGTTTCTGATTGATACTTTTTTTTTGTCTTTTATGCAATTGGAAAATTGAGGTATCAAGTCTTCTATTGAGTTTTGCATGCATGTGAATTTGACTTGAAATTTGTTCATTGTGCAGATCCTTTCCATGAGGTGAAGAGCAAGCGAGAAAAGAAAAAAGAGGTATACAGTGTTGATACTTATCTCTTTGATTTTTCTTATTGTTGGATTTAGTGTCAAGACAAAAAAAAATCCTTTTGCTTATTAGCTGTTTCTTTGAAAGGCTATTGGAGCAAACTATTTTGTTTTGCCTTAAAACTGTTAATTCAAGGGAAGCATCTCGTTTGAAAATTCCCAGTATTACATTTCAGTGGCCCAACTGTAGCTATCTGTTTTTTTTTTCTGTCATCCATTCTCACTTTTCTTTCTGTTGTTGATCCAGAATAAGGATTCAACAGATTCAAGGTCTCGTGGTGCTAGTAACAATTCAAATCGTGGTGGTAGAGGCGGTGCAGACCGTTATGGGCGTGGTGGCCCTGGTAGGTCTACATATCTCAACTCTAATGGTATGAGAATGCTGCAATTCAATTTACTACAGTTAATCATTTGTTTAGTATGCAATTGATGTGGACCATAACTAAAAAATGTTCTCCAGAATTGAGCACTTTCCACAGCAAACCTGCATACAAGAAGGAGAATGGAACAAATGCTTATGCTGATACTTTTCCTTCTGCATCTGGTATTTCTGGAAATAATACTAACTGGCAAACTCCATTGCACAGGTAATTTTTCCTGTTTAAACCTTAATAGTGGAATTGTTTTGGCTGAGAATTTTCTCTATACTATATGTCAATATTTATTCTTTTTTTTGAGGAATGGTATGATAAAACTATTATGTGTGATAATTTCTCTATGCTATATTTCGTTTATCTTGCATGTGCTGATGTCTTTCACTTCATATCTAGTATTGTAAAACAAGATTTCCATAGCCCAGTGCTCTAAGAATTGAATGGTTTTCCTGAATAAAAGGGCCATCATGGATTTACTGTCCTGCGATAAATAATTGGGTAGTTTTCCAATTTGCATGGTTTTCTTAGATTAGAACAAATCTGGGTTAAATTACCTACCTGGGGCACATGAAGACTGCATTATGAATTATAGTGGTGTTTGTTTTACATATAACTTTCATCGCAGGGGATCCAAACTACATTGCTAATGTTAGCTAATTCTGCAAAAGAAACGATTTGTTATGTGCTCATCTTTATTGACTTCGATGTATTAATTTATGTATTAATATGTGAAAAAATCGTGAAAATCTTCCACTGGGTCTATTATTTTGTTCTCATCCATTTTGGGATGCTTCATTTCTTGCTGGGGCAATATGACTATCAGTGTCAATGTGGAGTTTATTGTTTATTGTGTTTGATTTGCATTTTGTGCAGCGAATCTGTGGCTGCAGAAAATAAAATGCCTGCTACAAGTGCAGGCGATGGAGTTTCTTCATCACTGCAGCCTTCTCCTGTATATCAATCTGCTTGGATGGGGGTTCCAGGTCAGGTATCAATGGCTGACATTGTGAAAATGGGTAGGCCGCAAAATAAGGCATCAATCATTCTGCCTCACCAAAGTGTTAATCATCACCATGCTACAGCTCCTCCCTCGGCAGCATCACACAATGATTTTCATTCATCAGAAAATTATGCTTCCAAGGTGGTGGAAATAACTGCAGAATCAGAAATTGCTACAAGCCAGCATAACCATTCTAATGATGAATGGCCATCGATTGAGCAGCCAACAGCTGGTATTGCATCCTCTGTTCAGGATGTTCCTGCAGATTCTGAGTTGTATGGAGATCTATCCAACTTGCCTCTGGATAGAGGTGGTCAGCATGTCAAGTCCCAGTTAGATGACCAAACAGCAGAAGATGCTCATGTTGAATCTTTTGATGGAAACCATGTTGCACATGCATCTGTATCTACTAGAAATATGGAAGATGGTTCTGGATGCTCATCACTTTTTGATAATGGCATGTATGAAAACATTAATTCTCACCAGTCTGACAGTCATGCTTTTGAGAATAACGAAGGTAAGTTTAATGTTCTAGATTCATCTATCATTTCCCAATTGCATTCAACTATTTCTTTTGAAAATTTTGACTTCTCCTTGTATAGTATTTCGATGAATTGCATGTTCAAAATTGACATAAGGCATTGGAGGATAAGTTTGATTTCTTGTGATATCCTATTAAGATTATTTCAGCCTTGAACTGATCACCATTGTATGCAAATTAAGTAAATTCAGTAAGATTTATCCAGGGAGCATTGAATGCTGTGTTTCTATTATAATGTGTTGTTGGCCGATGCTTTTTAAGTGCCTGAATGTAACAGTCCCACCCCAGCATATATGCACCCAAAAAAGAAAAACAAAAGACAAGAATTTTGCATAAAACATGTGGCATCATAACAACTGCTGGTTTTTTTCCACCTCCACTGTTTCTAGATTTTCTCATCAGCTCCTTCTCATTGGGGACTGTCAACATCACTCCCACAGAGTGTAATGATCTACTGGGAAATTTATTATTGTGATTTTCTTTATATTTCACACAGCAATGCTCTTCTAAACTTGTCTCCTTTGCCTTGTTTATGGAGCCATTGACAATTTGTCTAATTGATTGTATCTCATGTGATTTCAGCTGAAGATGGTACTTCATCGGTAGCAGCTAACTTACAGCACCTAAGTTTGCAGAATGATGATCAGGGTGTGCAGTCTGAAGAGGATAATCCTTCTGTAATAATTCCAAATCACCTGCAAGTTCATGCTCAAGAATGCTTACACCTAAGCTTTGGGAGTTTTGGATCTGGCATGAATTCTGCTTTTTTGGGGCAATATGCATCAATGCCTGTAAATAACAGCTTGGAGGAGACATCTGAAGTGGTAGATGCTTTATCAGCTGGACATTCAGAAGCTAGGTATGCCTTATTAAGGTCATATTTTTATATCCTTATGTGTGTTTTTCATTTTTCAATAATAAGTGGAAAGCATGTTTCTTGTAGAAATCCTGAATATTATGGGGATGAGCATCTCAGAAATGCAGTAGATGAAAGTTTGGTACATAGAGCTGGTGTGAGTGCTGTGAATTATGATTCTTCTTCAGTTCCACAGTCTGAGACTTTGAAGGAGGAGACATCCGAGGCTACTCAAGGAAATCAATATGCATTTCCTTCATCTACACCTGGTTATAGTTATGAAAACACTCAACAGTTGAATGCTGCATTTAATAACCCTCAGACAAGCACTCAGATGCAGAATATTGCTCCTTTCTCGAGTGTAATGGTAATGCATTCAATAAACTGAATTTTTCTCTTTAATGTATAGAATTTTTCATTTTTGCTTGATATATTGATTTATTTTGTGGTTAAGTGTGTTTTGTCTGGAAATTGTTTATTTTGTAAGAGAAAGATTCGGTTTTATTTCAAGGATAAGGATTTTATCAATGACTTCTTGTTCAAAGCTCTATCTTGGAGTTTTTGTATAACTTTTCTATTCATTTTATGCATGAATATTTTGTGGTAGAGAGAGAGAGAGAGATTCGGTTTGTCTGGATTTTTTTTTTTTAATTTTATTTTGTGGTTAAGGGTGGCTTGTCTGGAAATTTTTATTTTATTTAAGAGAGACTCGGTTTTATATCAAAGATAAGGATTTTATCAATGACTCCTGTTGTTCAAATCTCCAACTAGGATTTTTTTTTACTTTTCTATTCATTTTCTGCATGAAAGATTGGTGTGCTGAAGAGAGAGAGTTTAAATTATTCATGTGACATCCATGCTAGATAAATGGAAGTATAGAGTGAAGATCTTACTGTGAAGTACCCATTGCTTCATCTTCCTTTTTAATATCATCTTGATCATTTGTGTAGCTGAGTTTATGTGTGGAATAATGGATATGTACTGTTTATGTGTACATATGTATGTCTGTCTATCTACTCAGTTTGTGTTACCAACTTACTAGAAGTGAACTTAGGAGAGAGTACTACACTATTGATCTGGTTATTCTTTTATTTGTTCTAATTGCATTTTCGTTTTACAGCAGTCATATACAAATTCTATGCCAAGCGCTTTGTTGGCCTCAAGTGTTCAGGCTGGGAGGGAGACTGATCTTCCATACTCACCCTTCCCTGTGACGCAATCATTGCCCACAAAATACAGCAATGCAGCTACTTCTATTAGCGGTCCAAGCATTTCCATGTCAGAGGTACCCTGCTGCCACCATAGCATTCTTTGAACTTGTTGAAGTTTACCATGTTTTCATCAAGATGTATTTGCTGATGCTTTAAGAAGTCATTTAACTGTTAACAATAATAGCAATACAGCAATGCAGCTACTCCTATTAGTTGTCCAAGCATTTCCATGTCAGAGGTACATCTGTTTTGGGATCTAGATATTTCCACTTTCAAGTTCTGCTGTCCATAACCAAGTAGATAATGAGCATTAAGCATACTCGTTCTGTACAGATGCAGGTTAAGATGTAGCATCACATAGAAGTGAAAGTGCAATGCATCTTTGTTTCACAAATCATGTGCAAAAAGCTTGCTAACTATTCTCTGGTTTTCAACCATTTCTCTTCCAGGATAATGAATTTGTTAATGGTGATGAGCATGTTGTGACAGATTTTTTTTATATATACACGGTGCTCCTAAGCTGTATAGTAATTGCCATCTGTATCACATATTGAACAATGTCGTGGGTTTAGTTTTCATCTGATGAGCTTACACATGCTTACTCATAGCTGACCTCATTGTTGTGATCTGTTAAGTTTGCATCTTTCGTCTTCTGAAAGGGTCTATTTCTTTAGATTGAGGAAACAGCAGTTTAAATTAAATGAATCCATTCTTGCAAAATATTGGATACAACCTTATTAGGAGAAGAAAACTCATAAACATTCGTCAATCAAAATACTTTTTAACATCTGCAACACATCAATACCAGCTGTCCTTTTCTTTGTAATCTCTTGCATTTCCTTAATTGTAGAATATAATATGATATTCGAGCATATAATGATAGAATTGATTTCATATTTTGGTGATTTAAGTTACTTGGTTGAGTTGATTTCTTATAAGATGAAGACGTGATGCAGTGGTTTAGAAAGTGAATAAAAAGAGTGAAATCACAAAAGAAATTTACATATGAATCTAGTTTCAAACTTGGGTGATGATTGATTGTTTCCCACCTGATTATTGTCTTGTAAGTTTGCTTGGAGTGTGAATAAAAAGAGTGAGGTCACACAAGAAATTTACATAATGAATCTAGTTTCAAATTTGGTTGGAGTTTTATGGTTTGTTTCTTTCCTTCTGATTATTGGCTTGTAAACATGCCAGGCTTTGCGAGCAGGTGGTGTTTCTACGCCCCAGCCAACTCCTCAGAATCTTCCTGGTGCGAATGTTGCCACGGGACCTGCTCTTCCACAACACCTTGCTGTGCATCCTTATCAACAGCCTGCCCTTCCTTTGGGACATTTTGCCAACATGATCAGCTACCCCTTCATGGCTCAGAGCTACACATATATGCCATCAGCCTTCCAGCAGACTTTTGCCGGCAACAACTCATACCATCAGTCACTGGCAGCAGTGCTTCCACAATACAAGAACAGTGTTTCTGTAAGCAGCTTGCCTCAGTCTGCTGCTGTCGCTCCTGGGTATGGATTCGGGAGTTCCACCAGCATTCCCGCAGGAAACTTTCCTCTGAACACACCCACTGCCCCTGCAGGCACAACAATAGGCTATGATGATATTTTAGGTTCTCAATACAAGGATGCCAGCCACTTGATCTCACTTCAGCAGGTAATCCTTTGCCCTTTACCAAGCACTGACAAACTCTCATGAATGTGAATTACCTAGTCTGCATTGAATACACATCATCCATACTGGGACAGGCGTTGGATGAAAACTCTCATTTACATGTCCAAAATCTTTTTGTAGTTTTCATTGTGTAGCTACCGGAACCTTGAGTTTTGTGTGGTTATGACCATCACAAAGAAATTGTTTCATGGGAATCATTTCCTTTATATCTTTAAGAAGTTCAAGTAGGTTTATTTTGTGTCTTCCTTTTGTTTGTCAGAATGAGAATTCAGCTATGTGGCTGCATGGGCCTGGTTCTCGTAACAATGTCCGCCGTCCCTGCCAGCACATATTACAACTTCCAGGGGCAGAATCAGCAGCCTGGTGGATTCCGGCAAGGTCAGCAACCATCCCAGCATTTTGGGGCTCAAGGGTATCCAAATTATTATCATTCACAAACGGGGATGTCCTTTGGAACATCAGCAGCAAAACTCGAGGGATGGGTCCCTTGGTGGTTCTCAAGGCCAGCAGCCTTCAAAGCAGGCTCAACAACTATGGCAGAACAGCTACTAAATCTCATCACTTCCCGCTTTTTCAGGGTCATGTAGTGAGTTTTGAAAGTGGCCAGTCGAAGGCATTCCTTCCGTCGAATGATTAACTGTAATGATTTGATGGTGTTCTTAACAGACCTTGACTGGCTACTGCCCGGTGCCATGAGGTTGTATTCTTACTCGTCATCTTCATCTGGTTAACTTAGGAAATCGTGTGCTAATCAGGGTTAGTGGACTATTTGACTTTACTTCTCTGGGTCACTTGTTCTCCATTTCTTTTTATAGAAAGTCACCCTTATCAGTTGGACACAGTTGAATCTGTAGTCTCTTTAAAATTTTACCTGACCATGTATCAGTAGTCTTCAATACAAGAGTGCTAGCAGCAGCCTGCCTTGTTTCTATATATAGTATATATATATATATATACTACCCATTGCCTCTTGACTTATTGTTGTTGGAACTATATTTTTTCAACAAAAAAAATATTAATTGTATGAGATTTGTTTTATTATAATGTAAATTTGAGCAAAAATAAATTTGTGTAGAAATATTGTGAAGGACAAGTTTTTATAAAATATATGAATTTTAAATAGATATAATGAAATAATCAGTATAAAATTATTATTATTAAAAAAAAAGCAAGAAAATTTGGATATCTAAATGATTGAATTCACTGTATTAAGATTAGTTTATTTTATAATTGTAATAATTAAATAATAAAAATAAATAATTAATTTTCTATCTACAAAAAGAAGAAAATATAAATTGAAAATCAATCCTTATGTTATTTTCATTACCATTACTATAGTAGTTAAAATTATTATTAACATTATTGTTCCAAACGATTAAAATCATTAAATTGTCCTGAAAAATCACAAAAAGCAAAACTTTTTTACAATAAAAACATTATCATTAAAATTATCATTATTATTGCGTAAACAATAAAATCATAAAATCAACTAATTCAAAAAACAAATAAATATAACAGAAAACACAAAAAAAACAAAGGAAAAAAAGAAGCAATATTAATAAAATGATCACCAACATAAATTAAAATTTCAGGATTGAACCGAATAAAAATATAAACCCAATAAAAAATAAAATGACAAAAATTAAAAACAAAAACTAAAAGCACAGATGCATAAATACAAATAAAAAATAAACATTGTCGAAGATGGACCGAAAAAACCAAAGGAATTAATATCAAATAAAAAATTCAAAGAATAAGGACTGAAATAAATAATAAAATATATAATTTATTCCAATTGAAGAACAAAATTAAAACAAAAAAAACCTTGGAACCAAAACAAATAAAGATATTTAAAAAAAAACATTACAATGTAATTTTGCTAAAAAAATTAAAGAATAAGGACCGAAATGAAAAGTAACATATATATTATTAATTTCAATTGGATGACACAATTAAAACAAATTAAATTAAAATATATAATTAATTCCAATTGAAGGACAAAATTGAAATAAATAAAAACCTTGGGACCGAAACAAATAAAAATATTTTTTTTAAGAAAATGAAGTGTAATTTTGTTAAAAAATTAAAAGAATTAGGATCGAAAGGAAAAATAACATATATGACTAATTTAGATTGAAAGACATAATTAAAACAAATCAAAAACCTGTATACCAAAATAATTAAAGGAGCCAAAAGCAAACTAAAAATAAAAAGAATAAGGACTGAATTGAAAACCAACTTATATAATTAATAGCAATTGAAGGGCACAATTGCAACAAATCAAAATTTTCATTGAAAAAAGCTGTAATAAAACCGAAATCAAAAGAACATGGACTAAACTAACACAATCATAAACAGTAAGGTCTTACTTGTAATTTCCAACGACAGGAGATAGAAAAGAAAGAAAACACCAAAAACCATCCCCTGATGATTCATTGACCATTGTAAATCAACACGTGCTGCACCGAGAGGCATATGACATGTCGACGCCCCAGATGACACGGTAAATGGTTTGTTTTCACCCTGGGCGAGTCCGTACAACACATCTGCAGTTTTTCCGAAAAGAAATAATAAAAAATTGATAAATTACCTACACACCCCTCGATTCTGCGATAACCACGAAAAAAACGGTGATGAAAGTACTGCACAATGAAACTACTATTTTACCCCAGGTTCCAGGCTTCCTTTTTGTCATTTTCTAGGGCTATTTTAGTGTTTTGACCGTGCATGAATTTTGGAAAACCAAAACACCCCCATTTTGCCGCATTCTTTTGTCAGCACCTAGGGGTAAAATAGTAGTTTCATTGTGCAAAGATTTCAGAAAATACCATACATGTCCCTTGGAAATGTTGAAAATGACCTCGATTCTAGGGGTTAAAGTTTTTGGGTTGTCACAATCCATAGTAATCTGTATCTATGTGCATAAAGCCACAATAAAACAGGACTCTATTTATATATATAGTAATATATATATATTTTACCCAAATCAAGAAACATCATTTATGCTTGTTGCTAGATCATTTGGACAAATAAGCCTCTCATCCTATCAGAAAGTGTTAAATTGTCAAAACCCCATAATATTTATTTAAAATAAATTCAACAAATATATTTTCTAGATGGAAAAAATAATGCACAATTTATGCTGTCAACCTTGCACCATATAACTCGTTTCGCCAACATATTCTCTTTTTTTCTCTTATTTCCCGTTGCTTCACCTCCCCACCAACAGTGCCACTGTGCTTTATACTTATCAATTCTATTTTGTTATTATTATACTATATACTAAAAGAGGTCATGAGTCAGTTATTGTAGTTTGTGAGACAAATCACTGTGAATTACAATAGTGCTGCTCAGTTTTTGGGTCAGTTCAGTTTGTTAGTTTATTGATTTTTTATATATTTTTGCATAGTAAAATAATCATTATATCCCTTGAAAAAAGACAAAAAACAGGTGCTACTAGGAGGGGTGCCACGATAATTGCACATTTTCATTCTGGTTTGGTTTAGGTTACCGATTTATTGCTTTTTTTATATTTCTTTGCATAGTGAAATAACCATTTTATTCCTCGGAAAAGACAAAAATCAGCTATGGCCGGGAGGGGTGCCACGAGAATTTCATATATTTTTGAAAATGGCTAAATACGGATATGCCCCCCAATAAGACAAAATTTAAGAGTCGGTTGTAGGGGTGTTACGGTAATTGACCATATTTTTTATTTCTCTTTGATTACTGTGGGCGTGTATGACACACGCGACTGATAGTATTCGGCCTCACACTCTCTTTGAGCAGCGTATGCGGAGTCGTACAATGTTAGAAAATATTCATCCAGCATCTCAGTGTATGTTTCGCCATGTCCTCTTCCTTATGGTGTGGCGCGTGCAATCAACGGGTGGCCGGTGACGAGACGATGGACAATTGAACTTTCTCCCTCTTTTCTCTCTCCTTCACTCTAAACTACACAGCAACCCCCCTAATTTTATGACCTTTTCATTTCAGTCCATGCTCTTATAATTGTGTTGTGTGATCCTTATTTTTATTATGTAAGTTTTGATTTGTTTCAATTGTGTCCTTCGATTGAAATTGATTATATATTACATTTTCATTTCAGTCTTTATTCTTTTTAAATTTCGGATTGCTTTTAAATCCCTTAAAATTTTCGATGCAGAAGATTTCATTTTTTCAATTTTATCATTTGATTGAAATTGATAATATATTTTATTTTCATTTCGGCCCTTATACTTTTATTTTTTTTTATTTTAATTCCTTTATTTATTTTTATTTCTTAAATAGTCCCTATTTTTGTGCATGTTTATATATATATATATATATATTTGTGTGTGGGCGCGCGCACGCTCTTAGTTTTTGTTTTTAATTTTTATTATTTTCTCTTTTGTTGAGATAACATTTTTTTCAAAACTTTTATTATTAAATCTTAGTTTGTGTTTGTGATAATTTGAAAATTGATATTTCTTATTTTTTCCTTTAATCTTTTTTTTATTTTCATGTCAAATGCTTTTTTTTTAGCTAATATTTTTTATGATTTTTTATTTATTTTTTGTTTGGTCTTTTGTTAAAGTTTTTGGGCTTTTTTTTTAATTTTTTTTATTCAGGGCAACAACAACAACAACAACAACAATAATAATTTTAGTTTTTTTCTTGCTTCCTCTTTTGATAATATTTTTTTGTGTTTTTTTTTCTTGGGGTAATTTAATATTTTTTATTGTTTTAACAATAATAGTAATGATATTTTTAGATATTAAGCCTTCGTTGTTGCTATTGCTATAATAGAGTGTGTTGATATATTTTATTATGTCAAACCATGCATATATATATATATATATGTGTGTGTGTGTGTGTGTGTGTGTGTGTGTGTTATATTTTATTTTTAAAATAGCAAAATGTATTAATTGTTTCAATCCCAACAATTATAAAAATTGTTTGCTCAACCCGCAACGTAGTGCGAACAATTTAACTAGTGTTAAAACTAGTTCATATATCTTGTTTCGAATCAATATGATCCCAAAATTTTAATTTTGTTTAGGATAAATAATAACAACTTTTCTTTTTTTAAAAAGTTTTTTTTCCCCCTTTAATCTTATCAACCATTGGTTTATTATATATTGAATTTAATAATTTATTATTATTTTTAATGGTTATCTTAGTCTTATAATCTTTGTCATGAGTTTGGCGGATTAACTCAATTGATTTAAATTTAATTAGTTTTTTAATTGACTTTTTTAGTTTTATTATTCAATATTTTCAACATTTGGTTGATTATAAATTAAGATTTGTTATTTGCATAAATTTATTTTCTTTGAAATTATCCCAATCTTCTAAACCCGGGTCATGAGTTAACTTGAGTAGACTTGTGTCATTTTATTATGTCATTTTTTATATTTAATTTTCTCAATTTCATCGTTTAACAATGAGTTTATTAAGAGTTAAACTTCATGATTTCTTTTTATTTTGGGTTATCATGGTGTGATGACATGAGTTCAAATTTTGAAGGTTAACCCTATTAACTCAAATTTATCTAATATGTTGTTGTTTTAATATTATTTTTTTTAAAAAATATATCATCTTGAATTCCTCTGTCTCAAACTATATTTTTATCATTCATATAGGTTATCTTTGAACTCGTTGAGTCAATCGAGTCATATTGATTTAATCATTTGCTTACTTATGTTTATGTTTGTGCCTTGATAACATAATTTTAAATTAATTTATTTTTGAGTTTAAATTAAAATTATATACATCAAAACACTCCAATGAAACATATCATTCCAATCCAAGTAACATTGCCATGAGAATCACCTACTATAGTTAAGGATTTTTTTTATTTTTTTATATATGTGTTTAAAAATACATAGAAAAATAACCTGCATATACAAGAAAAAAACTTTTTGTACTCTTATTTCATCTTATCTTCTAACATTAAACAACAAAAATAAAAATAAATCTAAGTATCTAACCTAGTCTCATTTTTATTGTCCTATTAGTATCATACAATTTCTTTGAGGTTGGGTTCAAGATATTTT
The DNA here is from genome assembly GCA_029228465.1 of Salix viminalis. NCBI lineage: Eukaryota > Viridiplantae > Streptophyta > Magnoliopsida > Malpighiales > Salicaceae > Salix > Salix viminalis. The sequence continues at coordinate 8,329,821 of CM055436.1, read as the reverse complement.
GCCTAAATTGTAATCGAGATATTTCATGTTTATTTTATTTTGGATAATACAATTTGATTTACAAGTTATAAAATTGTATTTCAATTTAAATGCAGTACATGAATACAAAAGACCTCTAATTCTTAATATCCAAAAGCACTTGTTAAGTGTTTGGTAGTGCTTATGAAAAATGTTTATGAAAAAAATTGATTTTTATTTTATTTTTTACTTTAAATTATATTTTTATGATATGTTTAGATCATTTTGATGTGCTGATATAAAAAATAATTTTAAAAAATAAAAAAATATCATTTTGATGTATTTCTAAATGAAAAATAATTTAAAAAACAACCGCAACCATACTCCCAAACATGATTGGTCAAGATGTAGCGAGAGTGCTTTTCAAAAATATTTTTGAAAAAGATTGAAAATTTTTATTTTTATTTTTAAATTTAAATTAACAAAATTTGGTGTTTTTAGTTTATTTGATGTGCTGATGTCAAAACTAATTTTTTAAAAATAAAAAATTATAATTTTAATATATTTTTGAATGAAAAACATTTTAAAAAATAAACGCAACCATCCCTTCAAAATAGACACCTAGGTAATAAATCTACAATCATATTGCAAAAATCTTTTTTCTAGAGATAAAAAATATATTTAAACAGAAAATTTATTTTTTTTTTCTTCAAAAGATTAGAATATTATTTTGTTCCAAAAGGCTACTTAAATTTTAGATTTGTTCTACACACCCACCGGACCGTTGGGTGAGGTGAAATGAAATGGAAATGGCAATATAGGTAATAGAAACTCCCACGCGCAGTGAAGCACGTGACGCTAACAGTCTCTAAAACACTGAAATCACCTACTGCAAATTATAAAATCAAGAAGGAAATACCAAAACAATTCTAACGCCAAATCTTCCTCAATCTCTGTCGATGAACATACCTTTCGGAGGACCATGCGCGTCTAATCCCGCCGCCGCAGCTGCTGGAGCTCCCGCTAACAAAGACCGGAAGATGGCATCAGCAGAGCACCTGGTTCTTGACCTAAGCAATCCTGATCTTCGTGAAAACGCCCTTCTTGAACTGTCAAAGGTAACGACAAAACTACCAATTACTTTTTAGAAAAGAAATTGAGAAATGAGGGGTTTTGGCTGAAACCCTAATAATAAGCAGGGATCTTGTGCTATATTTTATTTTATTTGTTTTTGTTTATAAGGAGATTAGAAAATTTCGTGAGAGTTATTGTTTTGTAAAACAGCTTTAATAAATTACGATAGACAGTTGAATGGGAAGGGATTGTATGGTTATTGGATTAAGGTAGATCCACCACCTGCTGGACACCACCAATGATTTGTGGGTTCCGCTCCATTTTATTCAGTCGAGGAAGAAAAATGCTTCCCCGAACTAGTGAAACATAGAATTCAAGGCATATTAAAACTTTTCTTGCAATAAAACATTTTATACTTAAACACGAGATATTTTTCATTTTAAATCGGAAGTCATTACAGTGGTAAACTGGTTGTTTAAACGTTTTTTCGATCTTGCATGCAAAGGAATCGTTATCTTGGCTGGTTTCATATATGTGAGGGGGAGAAAGTATTTCATTTTCATTGTACATCAGTTCTCTGTACATGCTTAAACAAGAAGAGATACATGCACGCATACACAGCTGGACATAGTTCCATGGGCAATAGTTGCATGTAATTAACTTGTTATATGTAGACCTTACCATTTTTTTTCCTCTTAAGTGGGTTATGCCATTTAGCTGTTGAACATTCATTTGCTGCAATCATAAACTAGTGTCTACCTTTGCTTTCATTTTTTAGAACAAGGATTTATTTCAAGATTTGGCTCCTTTCGTGTGGAATTCTTTTGGTACTATTGCTGCACTCATACAGGTATGCCTAATAAACTTGTTTTTGTCCTTTTATTTTTAGAAGAGAGAATTATTTCAAGATTTGGCTCCATTGTTGTGGAATTCTTTTGGTACAATTGCTGCATTGTTACAGGTATGCCATTTGAAGTTGATACTTTAATATCAGTTCCTTGGTTAATTATTTTCCCTCTTTCTCATGTTTGCTGAAATCATCCATGTTTCGCTGTGATGTATTTTATCTTGTAGAATTTCCTTCATAACTTCATATGTTTTTTTTTTTGTATCTCAACTGGAATTATAGAAGCTCATGGTAGTTTCCCTTGATTGTAGTGCATTATGCTGACAGAAAAAGAAATAAATATAGATCATATTTAAGACAGGAGTGAGGGAATTAAAACTCTAAAAGGACAAAAGGGATATACCTATTACTTCTCTACGATCTGTTTAAACTGGACAGAATTGATGAATGTTTCTTTCATACTGCTCATGTTTAAGTTAGTATTTATTGTGTGTTTATTTTGGAGCTCATTTTTTTCCAACTTGTCAACTGAACATGTGTAGTCATTAGCATTATTTTGTTGAGATTTTGGTTGGAGCTTAATATGCAAGATAAACACCACTGGTGTTGTGTAGTTCTCATGACCTCTACATGCCTTTTAGTTTTCCAGAAATTGTAGATAAGTGTAAAAATCTTCAACTCTCAAAGTGCTTGATGTATGTTATTTCCATGATTTTTGAGTTTTCCTCTTATTTGCAGGAGATTGTTTCAATATACCCAGTTTTATCACCACCTAACTTAAGTCCAGCACAATCAAATCGAGTTTGCAATGCTCTAGCACTTCTTCAGGTCAAAATATTTTGGTTTTGTTGTTCCTTTGGCTGCTGTTATGCTTATTTTCTACTTTAGTTTTTTCGTTAATGATATCAACTTTGCTTCTTTCCCTTCATTGGGAATTTATTATGCATAGATTGTCATATATTTTTCCATTTAGAGAAATTATGATCTAAGATGCTGAAACACTTCTAGGTATTCAAATGAAGCATTATATGCTCAAAAGTTCAATGGGTAAATGAACAAAGCTTAATAGTTTAGGTTCTTGCACAAATCTCACCTTTATTGTTCTGGGAAATATTGCTGATGCTTAATTCAAGAGTCAAAAATCAATTTCCCATTCGGCTATCTATTATGGTGAGTGTACTGCCTACTTGTTGACTTCTTTGAGCATAGAGGGGATGTTTTATTTTTAATTCATTTCTATAATCGGTTAAATACTAAAATTACTTAAATTATTTTGGAGTTTTAATTAATGGAGTGCTTTCCAAAAGAACTAAGGCAACTGATATTATGAGAGGAAAAATCAAAATAAAAAAGTAGATAAAAAAAGAAGTGCCAGTGTAATGAAGACAATCTTTTTTTCCCCCTTCTTTTTTATGTCTAATTTCACAATATGCTGCTAGTTTCATTTTGCATGCCTAAAAAAACTTATGCAATGTTGAAGAGTGATCATAGATATTCTCTGTCTCTAGACTTTTGTGGTTCTTTTTATTCTATTTCAGGCTTGAAGTTATTTTTGATGTTTATATTTTCTTACAGTGTGTAGCTTCACATCCAGACACGAGAATGCTTTTCCTTAATGGTAATGTTCTCAATCTTGTTTACTCACCTAAGTAGCGCTTGAGAGGAAATTTTATTATTCTTGGTTGGATCATATGGTTTGAATTTTGTTTATCCGTGTGGAGATGATATAACCTGATTAATGTGCTGTATGTTATCATCCAGTTGACCATTCTTTTTTGTCCTTTTCAGCTCATATACCTTTATATCTCTACCCTTTCCTGAATACAACTAGCAAATCAAGGCCTTTTGAGTACTTGAGGCTTACTAGTTTAGGTGTCATTGGTGCCCTAGTGAAGGTACTTCAACCTTTCTGATATTCTGTTCCTCAACTTCACAATCTTTATATTCTTTATCATTTAATAGTGCAATGTCTAAACCTTTTTGTACTTAACCACCATAGTTTCATAGAACAATACAACTGTTTCTCATTAAGATAATGATATATGAATGTGTCCATTTATCCACTTGCCTTATTGCAGTATCACTTGGCACAAGCATATCAATATTTATCCAAGCAAAAGAGTATTATATTATCTAGTTTACTTTCTTGTGCTGATCTCTACATTGTAGCATTTTATTTTTGTTGCTTTTGCTCTTAAGTAGTTTGAAATTTTGATCTTAGTTTTTTTTTTCTATTGGTTACTAGGTTGATGACACAGAGGTGATTAGTTTCCTTCTTTCTACTGAGATTATTCCGCTATGTCTGCGAACTATGGAGATGGGAAGTGAATTATCAAAAACAGTTGAGTGTTGTTATTGTACATCCTTCTTTTTTCAAATAAACTTATGCTGATTTTGTGTACTTTTATGCCTTGTTTGGCTATTTTTTGGTTGATGTCTACCCACTTGAGATGCATAGTGATGCAGAATTGTCCCTTAGATTTCGAATTTGAGGTTTAAAGGAAAGGTTACAACTTGATCTAATAAGAACCTTGCCTTGGAGAATCAAAGTTATATGCTATTGATCACCCCCACTTTACACCTATAACGAGACACGAATGAGAATTATAAATCACAACAAAGTTTATCAATCATTCGAAGAGGTTACAAGTTCAATCAAGAAAGTTGTATAAGAACCACTCAACCATACAAAGAGAAACAAAGCTTATAATTTGCGGCAACTTTAGAGAAAAAATCATGAACTAGAAAATAATGCTAACAATTTGTTTATATAGTAAGTTAACCCTAATTTGACTTAATGGACCCAAACTTGATAATTAGATCTTAAAACATTAAAAGTCCAAAATAATTAGAATAATAAAATAAAACCTAACCCAAATAAACTCTTAAATTTTGCAAGCTTTAAAATAAACTAAAAAATAAATAATAGCCCAACTAATTCAAACAAAACCTAAGTCAAAATTTTATTTGCTTGCAGAATCAAAGCTCAAGTTCAAACAAATGGTTCTCCCTCGTTTTAATGAATTAGAAGGTCCACCATATATCATTGGAAAGTTGTGGATATCCACATTCCAATTCAACTAGAATTACATCAAAATTCATTTTGTAGCTCTAGTTATGGACAAAAAAGTAGCTAAAAGTCAAAATTTGTAGATTTGACTTTTCCTATAAAAATTGTTTTTCTTTTTTTATTGTATTAGCTGAAACCCCAGAAAGAAACAAACTAAGAAACAAAAGAAAATAAACCTTATAATAAGATCTAAAGAAAACCCTAGATATATCAATATCTAAAGAAAACCTTAGAATTTCTTGTAACAGTGAAAATTAAAGAGATATAACCTGAATTAGTTGTGTTTTGACACCAAACTAATGTGGAATTGTTCCTTATATTGCTAATTTGAGGTTGAAGAAAAGTTTGCTACTTGACTAAACAAGAACTTTGCCTTAGAGAACCAAAGTTATATGCAATTGATCATTCTAACCTTATGTCTATAATAAGACGTGAATGAGAAGTAGAAATCATAACAAAGTTTATCAATCTCTTAAAGAGTTTGAAAACTCAATCAAGAACTTAGTATAATAATTTCTCAACCACACACACAAAAAAAAAACAGAATATGCAGTAATTTAAAAAAAATGTCATAATAAAAAATAATGTTAATAATTGGTCTTTATAGTACAATACTAACTTTAAATTTGACTTAATAGATCCAAACTTGATAAATAGGTCTTTAGCACATTAAAAACCCAAAATAACTAAAATAATAAAATAAAACTTAACCCAAATAAATTCCTAAATACCGCAAGCTCTAATATAAACTAAAAGATAAATAAATAATAACCCAACTAATTAAAATGAGTCCAAAGTCGAATTTTGTAAATTGTTGGTAGAATCGAGACTTAACTTCAAACAAATGGTTCTCCCTTGTCTTGATGAATTAGAAGGTCTACCATATATTATTGGAAAACTATGGATGTCTTTTTTTCAATGCAATTGGAATCACATCAAAAATCATTATGTAGCTCTATTAATGGCCAAAACATAAGTGAAAGATCAAAACTGACATATTTGAATTTTCTTATTCTGATCTTCCTATAATGTTTGGATGCTCCCTTATAAACCCTTCTTGAACTTGAATAAAATTTTAAAGGCGTGTGTTTCATTCTTTGATAGCCTCTCGAACTCTACCTTAACTGATGTATCTTGAAGAAGTTCATTAATTGCCTTCTTAAATCTCTTTGCTCTAAGTCTTGTGAGTAGATCTAATGGAACCTCTATTCGATTTGATCTCTTCGTGTTGAAGTTGGATCACATCACATGGTAATAATGAATGAATTCAATTTCATAAATAACAACTTGTTTAGCGCTCTAGAAAATGTCTTTTAAATGTTTGAGTTCAATGTATTATAAATATTAAGTTTTAGATTAGAGTTATTATGTAGAAATAGAATTCCCAAGTTAATTTAGGTGTAGAGTTAATTGAACTTCTTTATTAGCACTTTCTTGTTCAAATAATGAAATTTATGTTAATTTTTAGGTAGCATTTGATTTCTTGGTCAAATAAAATAAATCAATATTTCGAGATAGAGGAGACATGTTCCCTTGTGCTTCATGTTTTGATTTGAAATGGCGACAATTCACTCTAAAATTGTTACATGTTTGTGTCTCTCCAACCAAAACGTTTGTGTCACTTTTGAGTTTTTCCCTTTTGTCTTGGAACACTAACCAAATACAACCTTAGTCTTGATAAGGTTCATAGTTTTTTTTTCCAAGGCCAATGGCAACAAAAGATACCACAAACCTGTATAATATGCTTTTAACAACCTAGATTTCAAGAAACTTAGCCTTCACAAAATTTTGCTTACTATTTCTTACATATCAAAATGTTAAAATGGGTTTTATCTGCTCTGATTTCTTGACACTAGCTCAGAAATGCCTGCCAATGTTTTTGTTGCTCCACTTGATTCGTTTGGTTGCTATGCAGCTGCTTGCTAGAAACCTGAGGTTGCAATATATATCTTCTTCAAAGTTTCAATCTGTGCTCTTACTTTCCAACCAATTATGTGTACACTTGGGTCAATCATGCAGTTTTTTGTTGAAATGTCATGGAGAATATAATTTTTATGGATCCGAAATATCTTATGAGATGCTTTGTTTAAAAACAGATTACAGACATGTAGTTCTCATTTTGGCATCGGTGACTGCTAGCTACTATACGATAGAGTTGTCTTCTCACCCATACTTGTGATAAGATAAATAGTCATAGTTATTGCTAAGCAAACATTTTTCCTTTTCTGTCGGCAGGTTGCCACATTTATAGTTCAGAAGATTTTATTGGATGATGTGGGCCTGGATTATATTTGCACGACAGCAGAACGGTTTTTTGCAGTGGGCCGAGTTTTGGGGAACATGGTTGCAGCACTTGCTGAACAACCCTCATCACGGTTATTAAAACATATCATCCGATGTTATCTTCGACTTTCTGATAATCCAAGGTTTTTACGTTTCCAAATAAAGCAATGGCTCCAAGCAGCTAGCTGGCTCTGTACTTTCTTCTTGCATTGAGTTTTTTATGATTTGTCTTATGTTTTGACTTTTTATTTTGTTATTTATTTTTCGTTTTTGGAATTCAGGGCTTGTGATGCATTACGAAGTTGCCTGCCAGACATGCTGAGAGATGCCACCTTCAGTAGCTGCCTTCGTGTAAGTAAGCTTATGTAATTGCTCATAGTCTATTGCCTCGGGACTCATCGGGAGGATGTTGATTATTAGCTAGTCCATAATCAAGTGAATTTTGACTGTGACAAGTACTGTGAGGCCTTTATATGGTTTGAAATTCCTAACTAGCATCCACGCAAACTTCTGTGCTGCTGCTTAATTATTGCCTCTCTGATTGAGAGCCACTTCTTCATTAATTATGCAGTTTTTGTTTCTGCTGGCATTGGCAATAGTAACCCATTTGAACCCATCAATAGAAATTTCACCTCTGTAGTTGCAATGTGAGTGATGTGCTGTTGGATTGACTTGCATGAACTTGATTGCTCTTAGATAAAGTTGAACGTGGCATATCTCTATGTTTAATCATATTGGAAAAAGTGGCAGATAGCTAGTTTAAGTTTTAAGCTAGTATGGCTTGAGATGGGAATATAATTATGACACAATGATTAACCAAATACATGGTTCACTGACATTGCTAGCTGGAACCCATGTAGGATATCAAATTTATCTGTTTTCCATGCCAGAAAAAAATATTTTATTGTGTCGGCAATATTAATCTGTAGTTTCAAATGATGTATAGGCTCTCCATATTTTTCGTTGGACTAGTTTTCAAATCAAGTACATCCTTTGCCCTTCCCCATCACTGTTCTTTCTTCAGTGCACTACCAATTTTTATGTTCTTTGTAAATTGTAATTTCTCCAGGAAGATCCAACAACAAGGCGATGGCTACAACAGTTGCTTCACAATGTCGCAGGGAACCGGCTTCCCGGACTTCAGGCGGGGGGAGGATTTGATCATATGCTGGTGAACTAAAACTGCAATTTTCTTCAAGGCCTACTGTATTCCTTTTTGATGTGAGCATTTGCGGTAGCTGTAATTAACACCCAGAAGAGGATGCGATGGAAGAGATAAAAGCTAGTCTAGTTTCTGAATTATTGCAATTTCAATTTTAGTAGCGTATCATTTAGCTGGTTTTCGGTGTATAATGAAAAGAAAACTCACTGGCTCCATCTGTTCATGTTTAGGGTCAGTTGCTGGTTGGCATTTGGACTCGGAAGGTACAGCATAAATTAATAGTCACATAATTACTAGTCTTTACTCAACATCAATTCCGCTATTCGCTGCATAATAGAATTTTTTGGAACTTTGTTTTTTTCCCATTCTCAATGAACACCAAGTTCATTCTCGACCTGCCCAAATTAATTTTATCGTTTCCATTCTTTTCATCGGTTCTGAGCATTCTGATCAGGTTGTCGTCGCCCCACCAGACAGCATGCAAAATCTGGTTTGTTGTGTTTGTTTGACACTGTATTTTTAAAGTGTTTTTAAAATTTTTTTATTTAAAATTAATTTTTTTTACTGTTTATAGTTTGTTTTCTATATTAAAAATAATTTTTTTAAAATTAAAAAAATATTATTTTAATGTATTTTTAAATAAAAAATACTTTTAAAAATAAAATTTATTATTAGAAAAGATAGTTACGGGATGTTTTATGGGCGTGAAAAGCAGCATTATTAAGATAGCTAACTTCACCTCGTCAGCATGCAACCAGGCACTGACTAGTTCATCTCACCCAACTCAACGGTATAATTTTTTGCTTCCAGTCATCATTTACGCCTACTAGCCCACTGATAATCTGGAATTCTAAAAATCCCTAGGCAAACCCATTGCATAATTGAGATAATATCTTTTCATAAATTAATTATGCATTTTCTTTTTTAGTTTACATGCCAGTCAGTGGTGAGAAAAAACTGATTAAACCGAGAAAATTGAAAAACATTAATTAATAAAAAAAAACCAAACAAAAAAAAATGCGATTAAACCGACTAATTTTTTTTAAAAGTCCGGTTCAGTTTTTGGTTTTTGAGTAAAAAACTAGTAAATTGAAATCGAATCGAGCCGGTTTAATTTACACAAATATATATATATATATATATATATTCTTTCAGTTTAGTTCAATTTTTTTTGGTTTGCTTCCATTTTAGTTAAATGAGAAAAGGAAAACATGGTAAAGCTAAAAAAAGCAAAAAAAAAACTTGAACCGAAACCGGTCGGTTTAAACCAGATCCGATTCAGTTCGGTTTTGTTTTGATTTTTTTTCTTTCATTTTTTGGTTTGGTTGTTTTTATCAAGTTGTTTTATTGATAAAAACTAAACTAAACTGAAAATACTCACTTCTAATACCAATATTCAAGTAAGGCTTATGTGGAACCCATACAAAACCAAAAAAATTATTCCCTCGAGACCGTCATTATACAAATAAAAAAACAGAATGATGCTTTTCACACCCATGAAACTTTGATCATTCATTGTTCTTTTCATCGTGAAAACAAATTTGTCAAATTAAATGTAGGATATATTAGAAAAACCATTATACTTGGGCCTTAAATTTGTCTTGTAAAAAATAATTAATGTTTTGTATACATTTAATATAAAAATCATTAAGCTTGTCAAATTTGTTGTCAAATACTGAAGAGCTTAAGACAAATTTGACAACAATTTTAAAACCTCATTTATATCATCATAAGTTAAATTAAATGTAGAATATATTAATAAGGATGAACAAGAATCACCAATTTTGTAGAGCATGCAATAATAGCATAAATATACTTAATATGTATCATCTATTCTCAATTTAGGATTTGCTAGGGAAAAGAACATACTATTTATTTCCAAATCAAAGATTAAAAAAAGAAAGATAATCAATTGATATGTAATTAATGTTATTATTGAACACATTATTCCAATTTTATTGTATTTGAAGGACAACAAAATTATTGGATAGAAAGACATTAGTAATTGACAAAGCTTTTGGCATAAAATCTCTTTACAAATCATAAATTCAAGTATACAATTCATGGGCAACATTTACATTGGTATAATAATAATATTGCTTCAGTAAAGCCTTGACCAAGTAGTTTCATTTCTATTGAAACATTGTTTATAAAATATTCATGGTCAATGTTCTCTTAAATACTAGCCATTTATTAGAGCAATAGAGATTAATATATATTATGTTCTTTCTATTATGAAAAGAAGAAATTATTCATTTAAGCCGAGGAATATGAGATACCTAAAACTAATATATAGGTATTTGTTATAAGACATGTATACTGAAATTACTTGCATGAGAATTCTATATAGAGAGATTATCTATGTCTATGGAAAGACTCAAATTACAATTATGTAAGTGATCCCTATACTTGAAATCACCAAATTATCTTATATAGAGAATGCTATATTTTACATGTTATTTTAATTGAGGTAACAAAGGGGAAAACATTGGGTATAATATGAACTACATGAGGATACTTAAGTGGTTAAGAGAAGATGCATCACCCAAGGTGAATTAGGAAAATATTTCATATGTTCTCAAATAGTATTGATTGAGAAATCATTTACTAGGGTGAATAAGATTTGAAAAAAGTTTCAAATTCTATTTAACTGATCAATGACTATCTCGTAGAAAACAAAACATGATTTCACAGGATAGACATACCTTATAATTTAATATTAAATTGAAACATTTTTTATGAGAAAATATTAATTATATTGAGAAACTGGTCATTAAAAAGTTAGGTCAAATTACTAATGATTTTTTTTAATATTCAGGGGATTATGACATTTCCCTAGACGATACACTTAATCTTCAAATATAAACTCATAAATTGTTGATTTGATAATAAATTAATTAATTTAATTAGAATTAGAATATATATTTGGGTCATCATTTTAGGACTCTAATGAGTCACACATATTAAGAACCAATAGTTAGAAATTACATTGAGATGATGTAATTAAATATGACTCAATTTAACATCATATCCAAACAACTATCATCATTGAAGGAAACTTAAATTCAATGCACTTTTTCCTAGCTTCATCAATAATATCCCTAAAAATTATCATAACATAAAATCCAAAATGCAAATCTAGAAAAACACATGGGTAAAGTATAAAACCTTTTGTGAGATATTAAAAAGTGATTTTTCTCAATCATTTCCATGAACTTTCAAACTAATAACTTAAGATGATGATTACTTGTAATTTATTAAAAAAAGGTATGTTTTAAAATGATACAAGCATCAATTTTAGATATGTTTCATAGCTCTTCAAGCCATTTTTTTGATCAAATGTAAGTATGTATAAAAGATTAAAAAAAAAAAACAAGTTGCAAACAGCAAAGTCAAAGAACCTAAAAGGGAAAAGACACCTTAAGGGAATGCACTCCAGAGGAGCAAACTAAGGAGAAGCCAAAACAAGAAGCAAAGTATCCGCCCACAATCCATCTAAGAAGCTGGCAGGCTAGGATACAAGCAAAAAGCAATAACTAAAAGAAATACAATAGTTAGAAGAAGAAACAACAAGATCTCACAATCTATGCAGAGGCTAGCAGCACACAAGGAAGCTCTCGAAAAAACAGAATGAGAGTGATTTAAATATAGGATGTATGTAAAAGACAATTTCATATGAAATTATATTTAATAAATTATTTTTTTGATTTTTTAATACAACATACAGTAACAAAGTTGTGAGTTTCGTTGTGGTTGATATTTTTTTAATTGGTTTAATATATTTTGGTTTCATAGTGTTCATTGTGCAATTTTGGGGTTGTATTGTTCATAATATATATAATTTAAAATATTAATTCAACAAATATAATCTTCATTCAAATTTAAAGAAAACTTAACTTGAAATTACACAATTAAAACTTTCAAGTACAAATAAAAAAGTAGGAGCTAAACCGATATGACTTGATCAAATCGATGAGTGTAAAGAAAATCTTAACAACCAATAAAAATATAGTTTGACTTAAAAAAAATTCTAGATAATATATATATATAAATTTTAAAATATTATTGAAATGATAATATATTGGATCGACTCAAATTAACATGAATTAACTTTTCAAATCCATGACCTAGGTCATGAAACCATAATAACGAGAAATAAAGTAAATAAAGATAAATTATAAAGTTCAATTCTTGATAAACCTATTATTGAATTATGAAATTAGAAGAAAAAAAAATCAATCTAAAAAAACACAAAAATCAACCTTTCTAAATAAAATTATAAATTTGAAAAAAATATAAAAATATCATTAATAGTATTGCAATATCTTTATAAAATGTGAATGCCCTAAAATGCTAATATGAAATATAATAATATAATAAGAGATTTCTCGTAAAAAAAATAGCTTGATTTAATAGTCGAATTGAATATTGTTAAAGAACCATCAAACCTAAAAGGTTAAGCTATTAGGCGAGGTCACAGAATATGATTTATATTATTTTATAACACATCATCTTAAATAAAAGCTCTTTAGGCTTGAAACTTGCACAGACTCACACTACCTTGTGCTTGGTTTTTATCGAATAGAATGACGGTAGTGAAATTCAAACTCGGACTGCTAGGGTCAAGAAGGCTCTAATACCATGTTAATGAATTAAAGTTTAAGTTATTATATGAGGTCATATAATATGATTTATATTATTCTCTAATATATATATATTAAAAAACAACTATTTGACAAAAATAGAATAATTAAAATACTGAAATTCTGATTTAAATTTACATAATGAATCGAGATTTTAAATAAAATAAAATATATTTATTTTGTTTTTTAAATTGAAATGATATACCAACGCTAGACATAAGAGAATAGAATAGAATTAAGGCCCCGTTTGTTTGTTGGAAAGTGGTTTCCTTTTGGAAAGTGAATTTCGGGGAAAGTGAATTCCGATGTTTGGCAGTGTTATGGAAAATGAACTGGAAAACAATTTCCAGTGTTTGTTTGTGTTATGGAAAATGAACTGGAAAATAATTTATTAATAATTTATTTTTTTCAAGTTTATTAAAATAATGAGGAACAAATCTTACAAATTAAAAAGTTGAATGAGAATGAAATTGAAAAAAAATATAATTTCATAAATTATCTCAAATAAAATAAATAATAATCAAAATAATAGAGATCAAATCTAAAAAAATTAAAAAAAAATGAAAGGTGAATAAATTAAAATAGTAATAATTAACATTTCATAAATTATTTCAAATAAAATAAGTAACTATAAAAAAAATGAGGGACCAAATTTGATAGATAAAAAAATTTCAATAAAAAAAATTATAAGAAAAAAAAGCAATAGCAATTATAAAAAATAAGGACCAAAATTAATATAAAAATTAAAATTTAAGAGATGGAATTGAAAAATAAATATTCAAAACAAATTATATATAGCAATCAAAAGTTTGAGGATCAAATTTGATATAATCAGCAAATAATGATATTTCTAAATTTTTCACAACTTCCGAAAAGTGTTTTCCGCCCAAATTTTCCGGAAAACACTTTCCTGAAAACCAAGCCAAATTTTTCTCTGACTGGAAAGTGTTTTCCATTGACCAACTTTTCAGAAGACAAACAAATACAAGAAAGTTTAGAAAGTGATTTTCCAGAAACAACTTTCCGAAACAAACAAGGCCTAACATCCTTCCATTATTTTTTTTTGAAACTGGTTATATCCTTCCATTATAATCATGGAAGAGGTTGAAATTTATTTTTTTCTTCTCTCTAAATAAGAGAAAAGAAAACTTTTTAAAAAGAAAGACATAGGAGAGCGAGACAGGAGTTGGCTTGCAGATGAAGGGTGAGGGAGCAGGTGCAGGAGCGGGAGCATTGTAGAGAATTGGAGATCCAAACGGCTACCGAAGATCGCGTATATCACTTGGTGCTCAACAACTGAGCGAATCAAAGGGAGAAATGGAGGCATCGGTCTTTGCGGTGGAAACAATCCTAAACTACAATTTCAAAAACAAACGGCTTCTAGAGGAAGCATTGACACACTCCTCCTACACAGACTCAGCTTCTTATCAGCGGCTGGAGTTCTTAGGGGACGCCGCTCTGGGTCTTGCGTTGAGTAATTATGTGTATTTGGCTTACCCTAAGCTGGATCCTGGTCAATTGTCACTTTTGCGTGCTGCTAATATTAGTACTGAGAAACTGGCGCGTGTGGCCATCAAGCATGGTCTTTATAGGTTTGTTAGACACAACGCCACTCCTCTTGGTGATAAGGTAGGTGAAGCTAAGCACCAATAATTATAATTAACCAGCAGGAGTGGGAGTAGGAGTAATCATTTTTTGATTGAAAACTATAGGTTAAGGAGTTTAGTGATGCTGTGAGTAGAGAAGATGACGACGACGACGGTTTAGTGTATGGCGGGTCAATAAAGGCACCGAAGATTCTTGCTGATATTGTGGAGTCTGTGGCTGCTGCTGTTTATGTTGATGTCGATTTCGATCTTCAAAAACTTTGGGTGGTCTCTTTCTTGCCTTTCCTTTCCTTTCCTTTTCATTTTGTCTAATATATTGCTGCATCATTAATATTGTTCTTGTTAAAAAAAAAAGATATTTAGGGGTATTTTGGAGCCAATAGTGACCTTCGAAGACTTGAAGCAGCAACCACAACCGGTGACTACGTTGTTTGAGCTGTGTCAGAAGCAAGGAAAGATTGTTGATATTAAACATTGGAAAAATGAGAGCAGAAATATTGCCAGTGTACATGTAGATGGACAATTTATCGCTTCCAGTTCGTCTGAGCAAAAAGAAATTGCAAAGCTTAATGCCGCCAAGGGGGCCCTGCTCAAACTATCAAATTCATTCCCTACTAATCTAAATAATGTTTCTCTTGATATTTTTGATGGGTCGTCTTTCGAGATTGAGGGAGCTAAACAGAAGTTACATGAACTCTGCATCAGGAAAAAATGGCCCAAACCAAATTACAAGTATGTTTTTCACCTTACGTTCACTGCTTGTTCGGTTTCAAAATTTACTACTTTAGTTAACCCCCATAGTAAATTCTGTGGAGAATATGTACTTAACATGGAGAGTACATGCTCCAATCACAGTATATGTTCTTCAGTTCAGTATGTATATGTGTTCCCATCATTAATTTCCTTACCTTTCATAGGGTGCATTTTACCTATTGTTTTGCTGGGACCGACCATTAGTTTGCTATTAATGCCTTCTTGATGTTCTCTTTGCCACCTTTAAGCAAGTCCCACCAGTCTATCAAGGAACTTCAATTTTGTTTTAAAAGGTATGCACCGGAGTAAAATGGCAAGGTAAAAACATGTTTAAACTATTAGGATCTTGTTGTTTAACTAAATTCAAGAGACGGTTTGAGGCTTGATAAGACAGAGTCAAGTGAGGGAAGTTTTATAAGCTGTTTAATTAAAAACTGGGTGCTTCCTTGTGTTCTGGCACATGATTTGCACTCTTCACCTTAGTAATTGCTACAGAAATTAGGCAATTACCTTGTGCTTTTTGTTAGATGATATTGGTATAAAAGAAGTAGGTCTTAGCTTTGAGGCAGATGGAATAAGCAACAGCATAACTTTGGAAATGATTGATGCACCATGTTGAGAGTAAAATAAAGACTCATTATGTTGAGTCAAAAGGAATATGAAAGTGCAATCAATACCTTGTGCTTTTGTGGATTTTTTTCCCATTCCAGTGACATGATTTCCCTTATTGATAACTTGCCCTAATTCCAAATGATTTATGTTGATATGACATAACAGTTGTATTTAATGATCATGGAAAATGATAAAACTTGTTTTTAAATTTGATTAGATTAGCTATCAGTCATTTTATCAGATCATCAAGTGACCTTGTGTGCAGGGTTGTGGTACTGTCTAAGATATCCTATGATTTGTTATGAACTGTTAAGGGTTGCATGGCTGTGATCTTTTATGTTGATCTAGATTAACAAGGACTTTCTCTTTATGATGGCTTTTAAATTAATATCACTGTGTATACTGACAACTGAACCCGGCATTAATTCTGAACTAATACGGCTTAGCTGCACTTGAATGAATGTTTTTGGTGAGATGCTCAGAAATTAATCCCTTTGTACCATATATCAACCTACAAAAATTATGTTTAGGTGCTCTATTTTCTTTGAAACTTGTGTGTTGGAAAATTTACTTGTTATGGCCTAGGAAAACATGATGGGTGGATAAAAGCATAACAAACAATAAGAAGCACCCTTTGAAAAAAGATTTCTAACCTCAAAGGATACAGAGACCAGAGAGTGAGATAATTTGCAGGAATGATTGCCATGTTTAATATATTATGTTTTGTTAGGGAATAAGAATTGGCTTCTTGGTAGATCAACCTACACTTTCCATTTACCATTCATGTATAATCTTCAATGCTTTGCTTTTTGTCTCACGAGCTAATTACTCATGTCAATCTAACAGCTTCTAATAGTGTTTATTTTTATTTCTTGAGCATGTAGCATTGAGAACGAAATGGGTCCTCCACATGAGAAGAAATTTGTATGCGCAGTTCAAATTTCAACTGCAGATGGTATTTTATACGTGAGGGGAGATGAAAGAATGAGAGTCAAGGATGGAGAAAATTCCGCTGCTTCATCAATGATCCGTGCTTTGCAGGACACTGATTATCTGTGATTCTGTTCATCTGTTTGACTCAAATCTGCTACATGGGATGTTATACATGGTAGGCTCCTATTCCTCTGCTTAATTCAAATGCTCGGACCATGCAAACATTTTTTTGTCTCAAGGCTGTACTATTCTAAACTATCCTCCAATAGTGTTGCAAGAATTACCTGATTTTCATTTTAGCGTGAACCAGGGTGTGGGGTTCTATTGGAAAATTATCTTTGCCAAGCAAGTTAAAGTATTTTCTACCCCATGCCTACTGAGGTTAAAAATAAAATAAAAATAGTTAGATATGTGACATTCAAATTTCAGCATCCTTCTCCTTATAATGAAGTTTTGCTGTCAAATGTTTAGCCACATGGTTGGCAAAAAAGTGCAATTCTCACCTTTTATTCTGGCCTAGATGGATGGAAGTAGTTTAGTGACTACCCAAACCTTGGTTGCCTAAAAAACCCATTCATATGTAGCCCCAACTATTAAGAAATACACTATAGGAATGATAGTACCCAAATCTTTGAAGCCCCTTGTAGCAGTTACTTCTCTCAAAATACATTGAACTTGGTGCTTTGGTTGTGTTCCAATGCTGGACAACAGTGCAACATGGTACTGAAGTCCAAATTCTGCAGTTGAGGTTGAGATCTCTTAAACTTGACATGTGCTGATTCAAAACAGTATCCAGCGTTCTCTGCAATGACTACATATAACCAACTATTTTGGCCCATAAGAGCTTTCTGAATTGTTATGTGTGATTGTTATTTTTATTCTTGTTATGTATAATTTCAGTGCCTGTTTTGGCCAACTGATATTTCCCCCCCTTTTTTGAAGAAGTCTCCAGTTTCAAATGGATGATACCTTTTTTTTTCGAAAGAAAATGCTACCATGGAATTTGCAGGCCCTTGTTCCGTATGCATTTTACTGCTGCTTGATACAATCTACTCTCCATGTTTCTGTCTCAATTGTTAATCCAGAGAGGATATGTATTCAAGCTGCTTTCAATTTAAAGGAGTCAAATGTCGAATAACTTCCATTGTTTCAGCAAGAGTCTTTTCTTAACACCCTCCCATAAATCTTATGATCCGTACAGTCAATGTACACAGCCTGGCAACATAGCAGTATACTGTTTTAAGAGAGAACTCTTCACTGGTTCAATTTCGTTTTCTTAATCTTTCTTGCTGGATCACTGAATTTGTTTGCCCGATGACCATTCTAGTCAAGCACCTCATTTGTAAGGCCAGGTGCAGGATGAGCTCCAACGACACAGTACTGCCAGAGGTGAGCATCTCTGCATATCAAAGTCGTCTTGATGAAAAACTAGAATTTCCATTATTGTGACAGCAACTACACTTCAAGACCACCTTGATTTGATAAGGATCAACAAAAAAGGGTTTTAGTCTTGAGTTATATGATCATCTAAGAAAAATGCTTATGGAAATAACAGTTTTGCTGAGCTTTTTAATTTCTAGATTATCATTATATTGTACCGAAGCCCAACACAAGCCAGTCTATTGAAATCAAACTATGAACACTTCCATCAGATTTAGGGCGTGTTTGGGAGGGTGGTTGTGATAGCTTTTCAAAGTGCTTTTCGTGTCGATATACATAAAAATAATATTTTTTTATTTTTTAAAAATTATTTTTGATATCAGTACATCAAAATAATCTAAAAATATCAAATCATATTCATTTAAAATGAAAAAAAAATTGATTTTTTTTGGAAACGCCGTCCTAAACAGCCACTTAGGATATAGGATGTCAAGTCAACTAGTCAAATTTGGTCGATCCTGCTGTATTTGCTAATCCACCAAATCTTGTAGTTGGTGATGACAAAATGCAGGTTGTTGCCTTGTAGCATAGTTGAGAAACTGCAGGTGAGATTGAGAATGCTCGTTCGTGAGGAACAAAGAGATTATAACCTTGCTAGTTTCATGGGGATAGGTTTCTTGTGAAGCCGCCCGAAGAGAATTACTGCAGGGTCGTCTAGACTAGTGTAGCTCTGGCCATTTGCTTGAATGAAACTAGAATTCTTAGTTATCAATATAAAAAGAAATTAAGAGTTAACTATAAAAATACCCTGCATGCTGTTATCAATATTGCCCTTCAACAATTGCATCCATCAATTTCGCCTTTAATATTGTGTGATGGATTCCACTTCCTTTCAAATCAGTCACCCATGGGTGTTCTGGAATGATGGATTTTGTTTGCGAAGCCTTTCGATGTGTGTTCTATTTTGGGATCCATTATTGTGTGTATAATTCAAAATACATGATTTTACTTCAAATATAAAGATAAATTAACTTTAATTTTGTAATACAATGACAAAACACTAAAATCTAAAACATTTAAAAATAGTCAAGAGTTAAGACTAAAGATAATTTCAACTTCAAGTAATTTAACACAATTAAAATGTTAATATATTGAGAAAGAAAAAGGTTTTAATACAAATGAAGCATAAATCAGACATTATTTTTAGCACTAGCATAGAAAAGAGGATCTTGATCTTGTGATGATATGTAGAGAAATTCATCAACTAGACATTCCAATAGATGGTAATTTCTACCAAGCTTTTCCTCACCATATAAATGGATCTTTTCATCATTTAAAGTTAAAAGTAGAAAAATGTGTTTAAATAGTCTTCTAACTTAAATCATCTACATCAAGAAAGCTAAGTTCTTCACAAATTTATTCATTTAATAAGTCGACGTTATCAAGGCTATTGAGATCTGCAACATCCCTTGTTTTGCTTAAATTTCCACAAAGTATAAACATTGAAATAACATGAATATATATATATATGTGTGTGTGTGTGTGTGAGAGAGAGAGAGAGAGAGAGAGAGAGAGAGATAAATTCAATTTTTTAAAATAATACCATTGTTAATGAAAATAATATATTTGCAAAGTAATCACGAAGGGCTTAGACAAAATCTATTTGCAATGTTGGGTCAGTAATCCTCCAATTGCAAGAGTCGGAAAGATGCAAAATGATGCTTATGAGATTGCAAGGATTTACAAAGAAAAGACCATGAGTCTTTATGATCGAATGATTACACGAACTTCATGTTGGAGACAAAGTCCTTTATCATTTGCATTTGAAAGTTTTTCCTGGAAAGTTATGCTTTCATTAGATTGGACTTTTTATTGGTAAATTAGAGGTAATTGATAAATTTGACATTCAACTGATGATTTGTGCAGAGCTTGAGTTCTAAAGGTTGAGATGAAGTAACTCCAATGGAATTAGAAAGCTAACATCCATACCTTTCTAGACATCTATGACAAAAAAATGACATGGAAATCATAACCTTCAAAGTCAAATCTTGTATTCTTCCAATGTTGACCTCTGGTTATTCTGACTTGAATATCTTGAGCTATAATGCAAACTCAATTTTGTTGGATTCCTAGATCAAAGACTTATCAGCTTAAACAATTTTAGTAGAATTTTTTTTTCTCAAGATGACACATGAATTCTGCCAGCAAATAGGTTTTGTGAAAATACAAGTACAAATTACATCCCGAAGCATCCACACTGACATCCAAATCTTTACTTCAACAACCTAGTTCATTTAAGCTAAAACATAAAGATTTTATGCACGACTATTTCTCTTTTTTTCTAGAAAAATAGTTATTAAAGTACTTAAATGTACGTTGTCTACTTAAAGGAGAACTACTTTGTAAAATAGGGACCAAGGTTTTCTTAGATATAAAAAGGAAGAGAGAAAGGAAAGAAGGAGAGTGAGGGTGGTGGCCAAAACAGAAGAATCACAAATCCTTTCCTCTTAAAACCTGAATTCAAACATTCTTCCATCATTTGGAGTAGTTGTTCAATAGATATACAAGGCTAAACTCTTTTTCTTGGCTGCAAGACATAAAAACCTTCAGATTTCAAGAATTGTGAGATTTATTCTTCCATATATTTTAAGTTTATATGATGAATGAACATGTTTGTTTTTCTATAGATATTTCCTATGATTATTTATCTTGATTGCTAGAGTAATTGTTGTTGTGAACAATCTATTGCTAAGTTTGCTATCAAAATCGGAGGTGTGATATATAAATTTGTGAAACAACTGAGCTTAATAATTGTGGTGGGTCTATATTATTTATTTTAGGGATAACATTCAAACAAATCAACATGAATTATGGACAATTTTAGTTGTCTAGATCAATCAACTTATCTAGTTTTTTAAGCTACCATTGAACTAAATCATTAGTGCAGACACTGTGAATGTTTGTTGGTTAGGGTTAGTTATACGGTGGATTTGTTAACTGACGAACATTAAGAAAAGATAAAAATTTAGAATATAATTAAAGTTTTGTTTCAATGATCGATTCTGATTTCTGTAGATGAATATTTACCATCGATCAAGATTTGTTTTCTTGATAAATTTTAGTTTTATTGATTTTTTTATTGTTTAATTCTACTTCTAGATAATCACCAACCAAAACCCTCCAATTGCATAATGTATAACATGAAAATTTGAATTACACCTTTCTCAAGGGTCAACCACTTATTTTCTTTATACTATCTTATGCGTTTTAAGTTAGGGTAATTAATTTATGCGACCATGACATTACAACAACTAATGTAACTAGTGATACTCTCATGAAGAAATTAAATCTGATTTGCATTAAGCATCTTGGGCCTTATAAATTGCAATGGTTGAATGAATGTGGTGTAGTGAAGGTTATTAAGCAAGTGTTGATTGCATTTCTATTGGAAAGTATTATGATAAGGTTATGTGTGATGTAGTCCCAAGGCATCCTAGTCACTTACTATTTTGGTGTCTATGATAATTTGATTAAAAGGTGATTCATGATAGGTTTAGAAATAGATTCATAATTGTAAAAAATGCTAAAACCATTACTCTTGTAGATCTGCCTCCAAAACAAATGTAGGACTCTAAAATGAAATTGAAAAAAGAATGTGAGGATAGGAAGAGTGAAATTCACGTAAGGACAATATTGAGAGAAGACCATCAGATTCGACTAAAACTAAATCATTAATGAAACCAAGGTTGTCAATACCGTTTCGGTGGACGTTTTGTTTTTTCTATTGGTACGGAACGTTTCAATTTTGACGCGCCATTTCAGGATTGTACTGTTTATATATAATTAATTAATTGTATATTTGAAAAAAATTAAAAAGTACAATTTAAATATAATTTTTATTTTTTATAAAATCAACACAATAATTATATTTTTTTATAATATATATTTTTAATATTTTTTTAATATATATATATATATATATATATATATATTGAGGGACGAACTAATGCCCTTAATGTTAGTTAAATCTAATGTCTATTTTTTAATCATGTAACAAATTCACATGTT
Source organism: Salix viminalis (assembly GCA_029228465.1). Classification (NCBI taxonomy): domain Eukaryota; kingdom Viridiplantae; phylum Streptophyta; class Magnoliopsida; order Malpighiales; family Salicaceae; genus Salix; species Salix viminalis. The sequence goes on along the minus strand of CM055436.1, from coordinate 8,307,431 downwards.
TTTCCTCTTGCAGACTTGTCTAACCTTTTTCTATGATAACTGGAAGTGTATTATTATCTCTATTGAATCCATACTTCAAGTCTTTTGAGCAAATGTTTCAATTTTAACTTAGGTGCCTATAAAATAGATGGAAAAAGCTTTTGCAAAAGGGACTAATTGCAAAGCTTGCAAAGCTAAGACTAATTCTTACACATTTAGGGGAACACGTGTTCTTTTCCACCTCCTATTTTATCGGAAAGAATCAATGGCATGGCTCATTGCCACATTTAATCCATCCTCATAATTAAAATAAAAAACTTGCTGCACATATTCATTAAGTTGGTCATGACATGTGATAGAATAAATTTGTTAAAAGAATATTTTATTGCATTTTTAAAATTAAATTCAATCACAACTAGTTTGGGATTGAGGCTTGGTTGATGTTGTCTTTGTAGTGATTTTTCTCTTTATCATTTCTAAAATCTTCCCATCTGATACTAAATGATGTACCATCAAATCCAACTATTGGCGGACCTTATCCTTACGAAGACACCCTAGCTTGTGGAATTGCTAGATCACAACAATGTAGTGGAATGTTGATTTAATTTATTTCAAGCTTTTGGTCAAAATCTTTTTTTTTGTAAATTTACAAACTTTGAAGATCATGGATAATTTATAAACACCGAGCGTAATCACGTAAAACACCTATTGGTGGTGCCAAGTAGACCTATTACAAGAGCTATGGAAAATAGATTTGAAAAAGATACTGAATGAGCTAGTTTATAGCTCATGGAGAAAGGTGGATCTAGAGGGATAAAGAACACCTATAGAGCTTAAAGGACAACCTCTAATTCATCTAATCCAAGTTTAAGAAGGGTCTCATTCAAGTTCAGAATAGGGCTAATTTGTCTAGGCCCTATGATATTTGGGCTTATTTTTCCTAATATGACATGGAGTCCAAGTCAAGATTAAGAGAAAAAGCTAAATAAGATCGTTAAAATACTGTAGCCATAGACACAAATTACTGTGGATTGTAATAGTATAATTACTATTTTACCCCTCATTGCGCCTCCATTTTAGTCATGGACTCAAAGGTATTTTTGATTTTTTACATCTTTATGCACAATAAAATAACCACAATACCCTCAGATAAGACAAAAACCAAGAGTTATCGGTGGGGGTGTTATTGGAACTTCACATTGTTTTGAAAATATATAAATACAGATATGCCCTCATAAAATACAAAATGCAAGAGTTGGTTGTAGGGGTGTCTAGGTAATTATAATTTTATTTTTACTATTTCCTTCGGACCCCTATGGGCGTGTTGGACTCGATGTGCCGATGGTTTTCGGTCTCACGCTCTCTTTCAGCACCGCTTGTGGTGTGAAAAATGTCCATCCAACGTGTCACTAGATGTGCCACCATGTCCTCTTCCTCATAGTGGTGTGCATGGTACCCCACGATGTCCGGAGACGTGACGATGGTTAATTGATATTTTTTTTCCCTTTTCTCTCTTGGTAGACTAAATTACACGGAAGTCCCCTTTGTTTATGGTGTTTTTCATTTCAGTTCCCTAATCTTTTGATTGTTTGGTATAGTCCTTATTTGTGTGATATAAGTTTTATTTGTTTCAATTTTTTTTATATATTTCAGTTTCATTTCAATCCTTATTCTTTTAATTTTTGGGATTGGTTTTAAATCCCTTAATATTTTTCGGTATAGAAGTTTGGATTTTTTTTCAATTTTTTTCTTTGATTGAAATCAATCATATATTTTGTTTTCATTTCGTTCCTTATACTTTGAATTTTTTATTTTATTTTAATTCTTTTATTTTTTGTATATATTTCTTAAATAGTCTCTATTTTTGTCCATGTTTATATGTATATGCTCTTTTTTTTTAATTTTCTATTTTTTTGAGGTTGTATGTTTTTTTTTTTTTAATTTCGTTCTTAAATTTTATTTTGTGTTGGTGATCATTTGAAAATTGATATTTCTTATTTTTCCCTTTGTTTTTTTTTGTTTTTTTTTATTCTTCAAGTCAAATGATTTTTTTAAGCTAATTATATTTATTTTTGTTTTGTCATTTATTTTATTTTTTTGTTATTTTTGGTGTTGTTTTATTAAAAATTGACTTTTGTGCCTTTTTTATATATGATATTTCAGATCTAATATCACGTAAATAAAAAATATATGAAGTCACTCATAGACAAAACGTTAGTGGAAAAATTGGGCCAAATTACCTACAGTGAAAAATTATACGAGTTGTCTTGTGTTTTGCCGCAGCTAGAACCAAATTTTTTAACATGTTAAAAACTGTTAATGGTCCTAGATTTGTTTTTATGATGCTATACATCTAAGAAAAATAATCACCCTACAAACCTTTTAATTATTTAGATTTTTTATATATTAATTTTATTATGGATAAGACGTTTAAAATAATGATAACGATTATTTTAAAGGTGTTTTTCTTAAAAATATATGAGTCTAATTATATATTTTGATATTTGTTTAATATTAATTCCTTAAAATATATAGAAAAAAATGAACTAAGTTTTTTTAATCTTAAATTAATTTAATCTCAGTGTTTTGAAATACTTTTAATATAATAATATGAAGAATAAATCTTAAAAAAATATTTTTTTATAACAATAATGATGGTGACAACGATAGTATTGTCAATCATCATTAGAATATTAATCATTTGCAATAATAATTATAATAATCAAGGTTATCGGTTTGGTTTTGGTTGGTGTTTTGTTTTTTTTAATTGGAACAAAATGTTTCGTTTTTGGAGCGTTTTGACATGCTATTTCGGGGTTGTACTGTTCATATATAATTAATTAATTATATATATGAAAAAAATTAAAATATTAATTTAACAAATATAATTCAAATTCAAGATAAATTAACTTTAAATTATATAATACAAACATAAAGTCAAACATTACAAACATTTCTAAAATCCCAAAATATTATGAAAGTAAAATGTCCTAAAATAAAAGAAATATAAATCAAACATCATGTACATCATTAATATAAAAATAAGGATCTTGATCTTTTGGTGGTATGTAAAGAAAGTCATCAACTAGACATTTCAATAGTTGGTCATTTCCACCAAGCTCATTCTTCTCATTAAAATATGTCTCTTCATCTTCTAAATTTAAAGTAGACAAAGGTGCTTCAATAGTCTCCCAACTTATATCATCTCCATCAAGAAGGTTGGGTTCTGCATAAATTCATTCATTTAATAGGTCAATGTTATGAAGGCTATTGAGATCTAAAGCATCTCTTTGTTTTGCTCAAATTCCTTCAAAGAATAAACATAAAAGAAATTAAAAAATTAATATCAATGTAATAGAAAATAATTATTATTTTCAATATTATTATTAATACAATAGTATTGATATTTTATCTCTGTTGAATCCTTAGATTATAACGAACAAATACTAAATTATTTAATATCTTGTGCTCAAGCCTATTTCACCTTTTAGAATGGATGAATCAAAATACACTCCAATTTCTTTCACACTCACTTGCAATACAACATTAATGAAGAACTCGAATTGCAAACTTTTGAAGTTCTTGAGTATCATTGCCAAATTGCTCCCACCATGCAACTAGATAAGAAAAAATTGAATAAATCAGTTATTATAGATCCCTAAAAAAGCATTATATTTTAAAAAACTAAAAGTTATCATCCGGATTTAACCATTCTCTTTGACGAATAGCTAGGGTCATACCAAAATCACCAGTTGCTCTCTTATATTCCTCAAGTTGGCCACTATTTATATCTTGAATGTCACAATCAGGAACCAATCTAGTAATTGCACTAAGCAAACCTCGAGTAACCTCCTTTTGTTTTGAAAAAGAAGGCCTAAAATATATTCCTGGATTAAGAAAACAACCTGGTGCATGTAATGGACTATGCAGTTGTTTATCTCGTCTAACATCAAATTACCCAAATATATGGTCCATATTGAGATACTCTATTTTTCAACCTTGTCTTGATGACTTCTTTTGCTTTATCCATTGCCTCATATAAATAACTCATTGATGGTTTTTCTTCACTGTCTGCTAACCTAAGAACTCATACTAAAGGCTCGCTAACTTTGACTATATGTTCACATCACAACCAAAAGTCTTTATCTTGTAAAATTATAGCAACAATTTCCTTTCCAACTTGACTTTTATCATGGCTTGATTCTACCCATTTTGTGCAAGTAAACATCTGTCGAAGCTCATTCTTAAACTTAAGTAAACAATGGATGCTTAAAAAATGGGTAGCAAACCTTGTTATGTCAGGACGACATAAATCATTTCCATTAGTAAATTCTTTACTCATCAAAGCTAAAACCCATGCATGATTATATATAATTTTTGTTATATTTCTTGTGTTTTTTATGGTTTCATCAATCATCGGAAAATATCTTGGATCACAAATATTTTCTAACATTAAATCATTACAATGGGTAGGACAAGGAGACCAAAAAAAGGTGTCATACATTTGCTGCAAAGCTTTCCCAGTAACCTTGAATACAGACTCATTATCACTAACAAATTGAACATATTTTCTTGTCCAATTTCTTGACAACTTCATCAAATATCTCAAGCATTGTATCTTTATCTTTTCGAAAACCTGAAGTGTCAACAAACTTCAAAAATATGGTACCTCTTGGAGAATAAGCAAGAAAATTCACAATTGGTACATCCCTCCTACTTGACCACCCATTTACCATAATAGAGCATCCATAAAGTTTCCAATCAGCCTTGATTCTTAAAAGATATTCATGGACATCATGAACTACATCTTTCAAAAGTGGTCCCCTTAAATCATGATATGCTGGTTCTTTAAAACCAAGTCCCATTGATGTTATGACATCTATCATTGGCTAATAATAGTATAATTTAACACCATTAAATGATACATTAACATCAAACCACCATATTGTTATGGCCTTTCTTGCATTATGTTCCTTCTCTTTAGAAGTCATTGCACTTTTAATGCTAGGTTGTGAACCTGGGGTAGTTACTGGAGCAAATAAAGTCATCTTTTTTTCTAGTTGCACTTATGCCTTGCATTGTCAATCTTTTATTTGTTTGTAAACTAATATCACTTAAATTAGGATTTGCATCATCACCCTCATCAATTTCATCATTGGAAAATGTTTAAGAATTTTCAATATCATTTCTAAGTCTCTTTCTTTTCTCTTTCTTCAATGTTAAGTCCTCTATCGATTGCTTTATTTGTCATTTCACATCTGGAGGGACCTTTTTACAAGGTTCAACTTGGCCTTTAATACCAGCAAGGTGATACTTCAAACGAGTAATAACACCATCATTGATTCGTTTGCTATAATGAACACATATACATAAGTTCCTTGCACCAACAACCACCTGTCCATGAGCCCATGTTGGATCATCTGATCTTGCTAGAGATGAAGCTATGGAAGTTGCACCATTAGATGAGTTTTCAGTCATGTAATTTAATCTGAAGAAAAAACAAGAAAAATGTTAGCAAAGAAAGTATGTTTTTATTAATTATAAGCAACATAGAGTGGTCATGTTTTGGTAATGCCGTGTGTGTGTATATTATCAAGAACTTGCATATATTATCTTCTCCCTTGTAGTTTTTTTTAACACTGAAGAGTCCCTTGTTCTATAAGGAACTTTCTATTTCATGAACTCTTAGAAACAAGCTTAGCCCAGTTCACACATCTTAATCAGTTTCACAACAAACCTTGAAAAACATATTATTGGCAATCCCTGGGTGATTATTTGAGACTTCAATGAAGTGCTTGTTAGTGGTGACTGTAATGAAAGGTACATAAATAATAAAGGCTTTAAATAGTTTAGGCAATTTGTGGCGATATGTAATCTTATTGAGTTTCCTCTTACTGATCATGGATACACATGGTTTCGTGGAATCTGCATAATCAACTAGATTGTTTATTTATCCAATTTACAAAAGAAATAGAATAGCATATTCAATTTAGTTTTCTATCTTTGCTGTTGTGCTTTAATAAAAAAAATTATCTTTATGGAATGGGAATTATTGCTTAACAAGTTCTCTCCAACAACAAACATTAAGAGTAGATATAAGTTAAGGGAACAAATCAAACATTAGCAATCACCATTTTATAGGACAAGTAAAGGGAAACATGTTTTTTTTAGGAAATGTGAGAGAATCCGTATTCAAAAAAACATTACTAAACTATGCAAATAGTTAAACAAGTTATTGCAAAATTCCCTACAGATCAACTAATTTTTCTAGCAGTGAGACTAGAGGAGCTTTAAGAAACTGCATGCACGAAGTGCAAACTCTTAGAACGTTTGCGAGAAACCTGAAGACAATAATATAGTTATTCTTTGGTTAGACTTGTAATCTGAAGAGGATTTGTTAATTGTAGCAAGAGCATAAAAAAATTGAGTACATATTCCTTGTTGTCTGCTACCTAAAGGGTCCTTTGCTTGTTCAGAAAATTATTGGCACTTTACAAGTTTAAAATCATCTTTATATGTGCAACACATTTTGATATAAAAAGGAAGGAAGGCTGAGAGAAATCATCTTTATACTCTAATTGGATGTTATTAAACAAAAAAAAAAATTCTTTTTAATAATCTAAAAATTCAAAAGATGAAAAGGAAAACTTTATCATAAATTCAGGCATTCGATCTTTAGTTATAAAAAGATGTGTACCTTTCAGAGGGGGTGTCGTCAGTCACTGCCATGGGAAGAAATTTAGGGAAGAAGAACTGATGAGGGTGCTGCCATGGGAAGCAATTTGGGGAAGAAGAAGTTAGGGATTTGAATTTGAGGGGAAATTATTTGGGGTTGGGTGGTGCCCGGGGGGGGGGGGGGTTTCAATTTAATTCTTTGATTTTGTTTTCAAGGTTGAAACGGTAGAGGAGAAATGTTACTAGCGTATTTTGGCTGATATTTGGCCAAAAAATCTGGAATTTAAACCGAGGTAAAAACAATATTGTTTTATCTTGTTTTTTTAATTGGTACAAAACATTTCAGTCGAAACAAAACGAAACTGACAACCTTGATAATGACTGTCAAAGGAAATATATCTTCACATAAGGAAATATTTCTCCATTAAAAACAACAAATTTTCAGGCACACAAACTTAATGACAACAGATCTACATTGAAGACGGTAGATTTCCAGGAATAATGACAGCAAATTGGCATTGATTGTCTTTGATTATAATGTAATGGTTGTATGATATATATGGAAAATATATATATATGATAGGGGCTGAAAATCAGCTTGTATTTCCTTCCTTTAATAACTTATAAATCTATATATATAGGGTTATGTTCAGCAATACAAAATACACTTTTTGTGGCAAAGAAACTTCTAAATTGTCATGATATCAGAGCCCTTAGTCTTAGTATCATCTGTCTTGGTTTTTCAAAGCCCTTTAAGTCTCAATTAGTCTGCATTCAAGCGTTGCTAGTATCATGTCTTATGATAAGTCTGATGTTTATTTGATTAGGTTTAATGGCAAGAATTACTCTGTTTGGGCATTTCATTTCATGATCTTCGTCAAAGGCAGGGAGTTATGGGGGCATGTTGATGGCAGTAACCCAGCTCCTAAAAAAGACAAAGCTCGACATGATAAGTGGGAAGTCAAGGATGCACAAGTCATCGCATGGATTTTAGGTTCTGTTGAACCCAATATCATCTTGAATCTTTGAACATCTCAAATTGCTGCTTAAATGTGGACTTACCTAAAGAAAGTTTACAACCAACAAAACACTGTTAAAAGGTTCCAGCTTGAGCATGAATTGAGTATTCTTCAATAGGATAGTCTCTCTATTTGTGAATTTTATTCTAGATTCACTAATCTTTGGACTAAATACACTGATATAGTTTATGTTGATTTACCATCCAAAGAACTGAGTATAGTTCAATTTGTCCATGAAACAACTCAAAAGGATCAATTTCTGACGAAGCTGAGATTAGAATTTATCCAATCTCATGAACCGAGAGACTATCCCCTCCTTGGATACATGTCTCAATGATCTTCCTCGTGAAGAACAACATCTTTCTACTCAATCCATCATGGAACAACAATAGATATCATCAGTTTCTGTGACCTATATAGCACAAGGTAGGCCATAAGGTACAAATGTGAGCACTTTCCAGTGTTTCTGCTATAAGGGATTTGGGCACTTTGCTGTAAATTGCCCTAGAAAATTCTACAACTACTGCAAAAAGGATGGGCATGTCATCAAAGAATGCCTAATTCGACCTCTTAAGAAGAAGGAGATAACATATACTGCCTCAATTGGCTCTTCTAGTGTTGGTGGTTTTGTGACACAAACTACTCCTGCTCAAACTCGTGTTTCTGCCCCTGTTTCTACCCAGTCCATAACCCCTGACATGATTCAGCAGATGATCATGCCTGCTTTTTCAGCATTATGACTCTCAGGTAAAACATTCTCAACATCATCTCCTTGGTATTTTGATTCTGCAGCCTTTATCACATGACAAACATTGTTGATTCTCTTACAAATGTAAGAATATATTATGGAAATCTCAAAATACAAACTGCCGATGACAATCAACTGCTTATCACAACCACTAGTGATGTTTCCCCCACTCTTACTGATGTCTCATATCCCCTGGTCTAACCACAAATCTTGTGTTTGTTGGTCAATTAGTGGAAGATGATTGCAAAGTAGAATTTTCTAAATCTGGTTGTATTGTGCAAGATCAACAGTCAGGGAGGATGATTACGAGGGGACCTAAAGTAGGACGTCTCTTTCCCCTTCAGTTTCCTTTATCCTCTTTGCCTTTTATCACTTGTAATTTTGCTCAAATTGATCATTGAGCATGGCATAAACGTTTAGGACATACAAACTCCAATGTGTTGCGTGCTTTATTAAAATCTTGTTGTCTCCTTGGGAATAATCAAACACCATCTCTTAATATTGTTCAATTTGATTGTCATTCTTGCAAACTCGGCAAGAGCAAAGCTCTACCTTTGTCTTGTTCACTCATTGAATGTTATCACACTTTTCCATCTAATACATAGCGATGTGTGGAGAATGGCACCAGTTACATCGCATGTAAATTACAAATACTCTATCACCTTTATTGACAAATATAGTCATTTCACATGGATTTACTTTCTTCATTACCAAAAATAAGGTATTTTCTATTTTTAAGATCTTTTATGCATATGTTCAAACTCAATTTTCCACCAATATAAAAATCCTTCGTTCTGACAATGGAAGAGAGTACACATCTCATTTGTTTCAGGATTTCCTACAAAATCATGGCATTATCCATCAACGGTCTTGTCCTTCGACACCTCAACAAAATGGGGTGGCTGAAAGAAAAAACCATCACCTTCTTGATATGGTTCGTACACTTCTATTAGAATCCTCCACACCCTCTCGATTTTACTGTGAAGATCTTTCTACTACTGTCTATCTCATCAATAGATTGCCTTCTCCTATATTGAGCCATGATTCATGTTTTGTCAAGTTATTTGGTCATCCTCTAACTTATTCTAATCTTTGTATCTTTGGTTTGTGTTGTTATGTTGATCTTCCTGCATCTGAACGCACAAAACTCACAGCTCAATCCACTAAATGTGCTTTTCTAGGATATTCAGTACAACAGAAAGGTTTTCATTGTTATGATCCAGTTCAATGTCGTCTTCGAGTTTCTAGAAATGTGATTTTCCTAAAAAAATAGCATTTTTTTTTACCACCAATCAAGATCTTGTTTCTCCTTCATTTTCTATTTTGCCTATATTTCCTAACTCTTTTGCATATTCCGTTCCTTCTAAGCCTCTCCTAGTGTATCAACGACAGTTCACTAGCAGCTCCCACTAATTGCGAACACCTTCTCAACCCTTTAAGCATCTTCTTCGATTACTGCTCCTATACCTGCACCTCCATCCATCAGACATAGTATTCGAGTTCGTAGATCTCCTGATAGGTTTGGTTTCTCTACTCCTTGATCCTTCACAACCATCTTGTCTTCTATTCCTTCATCTTATAAACAAGCAACGGAGCATGAGTGTTGGCGAGAAGCAATTGACACTGAACTTTTAGCACTTGAAAAGAGGCAAACATGGGATGTTATCTCATGTCCTTCTCATATCAAACCCCTTGGCATTAAGTTTTGTATTTTCTATCAAACTTCGTTCTGATGGGTCCATCGACCATTATAAAGCTTGGTTAGTGGAACTTGGGAACAACCAAGAATATGGCCTTGACTATAATGAGACCTTTGCACCAGTCGCCAAGATGACCACTATCAGAACTATACTCGTACTTGGTGCCTCTCAATCTTGGTCCTTTCATCAAATGGATGTTAGGAATGCCTTTCTCCACGGTGATCTCAAAGAAGAAGTTTACATGAAACTTCCCTCTGGTATGCCTACTTCCTCACTGAATGATGTTTGTAAATTGAAACAATCTTTGTATGGTTTAAAGTAGGCACCACGAGTATGGTTTGAAAAATTTCAATCTACTCTACTTGGTTTTTCTTTCACTCAAAGCCAGTATGACTCTTCACTTTTTCTACAAAAAGATATCAACATGTATCGTTATCCTCCTTGTTTGTATGGATGATATCGTCATCACTGACTCTGACTTGGAGGCAATCGCTGCGGTTCATAGCTTTGTTGAATTCCATTTTCCATATGAAATACCTTGGCAAACTCACCTACTTCTTGGGTTTGGAGATACAACATCAGCCTCACGGTCTCTTTGTGCATCATAACAAGTATAGTCAGCATCTGGGTCAGCTCGCAGGTCTTATCAATACTACTTCGGTTGACACTCACATGGAACTTAATGTGAAATAATGTCGTACTTAAAGAGAGCTTCTTAAGGATCCTACTACCTATTGAAAATTGGTTGGTAGTCTTATCTACCTCACCATTACTCGACTAGACATATCATATGTTGTTCATACAGTAAGCAAGTTCATGCAAAGCACCACGACATCTTCATCTTTTTGTCGTTCATCGCATCATTCACTACAATCATGGGACAACTGGTCATGGCTTATTTTTTTCCTTCCAGTTCTTCACCTCAATTACAAGCATATAGTGACATTGACTAGGCCGGTTGTCCAGATACTAGAAAATCTACCACCAGGTGGTGTATGTTTCTTGGTGATGCTCTTTATCTCTTTGGAATGCAAGAAACAAGATAACGTCTTCAAATCCTCTAAGGAGGCAGAATATTGAGCCATGTTTGCTGCTTGCTCTGAGATTATTTGGCTACGTGGTCTCCTCACCAAACTAAGCTTCTCTCTTATTCACCCCACACCACTTCATGCAGACAACACTAGTGTCATCCAAATTACCGCCAACCCAGTCTTACATGAACGCACCAAGCACATCGAAGTTGATTGTCACTCCATCAAAGTAGCCTATGATCATCAAGTCATCACCCTCCCACATGTCCCTTCAAATTTGCAGATCCCAGATATCTTCACAAAATCCCTCCCATGTCAGCGTCATAATTTTCTCATTGGCAATTTGATGCTTGTTGATTTACCAGCATCAATTTGAGGGGTGGGGTGGGGTGGGGTGTATCTTTACATAAGGAAATATATCTTTACATAAGGAAATATATTTCTCCATTAAAAACAACATATTTTTCAGAGACAAACTTAATGGCAGTTGATCTACATTGAAGATGGTAGATTTCCAGGAATAATGACAGCAAATTTGCATTGATTGTCTTTGATTATTATGTAATGGTTGTATGATATATATGGAAAATGTATATATGATAGGGGCTGAAAATCAGCTTGTATTTCCTTCCTTTAATAGCTTATAAATTTGTATATATAGGGTTATGTTCAACAATACAAAATACACTTTTTGTGGCAAAGAAACTTCTAAATTGTCAATAATAGCTATAATAATTGTGATAATTTAACAATCATGATAATAAAATTGATAATAATAATAATCCAAAAATTCATTAGTCGATGTTGTTTTTGTTAAAATTGATTTTTGCAGCTTTTTTATATATAATATTTCAAATCTAATATCACATAAATAAAAAAATATACAAAGTCACACGTAGACAAAATACCTCTTTCCCCTATGTGTACAGAACCCATTAGCACGGTTAAGATCATCCTCGACTACATCTATAAATTTCCTAGCGACACTCTCATGCCTCCTAGCTTTTCTACCCTTTTTACTACGTCCCTTATATGACCTAATCTCTAACTTTTTAATCCTTGTCATCAACTCACCAAACAAATATTCCACCTGTTGTTGTATTCTCGAAAGCCCGTCTTCGGAGATCTCACCCTTTTTTGTGGCACACTGTTAGAAGACATATTTTTTTATAACTTGCACAAAAGCCTTTAGCAAAAAAACACATCACACACTCGTGTTTCACATAAATTTATAGGCTTTCACCCTATTATGCTCCCTACACTTTTTTCCACTCATATTGTCTTTCTTTAATTCTTGAAATCACTTAGCAACAATTTAGAAAAACAAATTAACCAATTACACAATGAATTTATAAATTTGATATAGACTCAAGAAGCAAGAAATATAAAAAACTAACAAAATAAAACTACGATGACAAATTCATGAGTATCAACACAAATTTGTACAAATAATATGATGATTTGAAGACATGAAACAAAAGAAAATCATTAAGTAGCTAAACAAGGACAAATCAATTCAAGAACTTAGGTGTGTATACCGAATTTGATCAAGAAAGCCTCAAAAGAACACTAGTTAAGTTCAACAAAGCAATAAGAAGTAAGATCCCTAATTTTTTTTATTTTTTATATAGATGACCAAATCTATCAAGAATCAAACAAGAAATAATAAAGACTCAAATTGAAGGGGCTATAACTTGTGATTAGATCTGCTTTGATGCCAACTGATGCTAACCCTAGCGCAATCTAACCCTAAGTTTGTTGAGATTTGAATAAGCTTATCACAATGAAAGACTTGCTCCAAGGCAACAAGACTATAAACCAACTCGATCACAACATCTATACGTTGGAGACGAGCAAAAGAAGTATAAATTCACAGCAAAGGATGGTCAATTATTTGAAGAGTTGAAAAGTCTAATTAAGAACAAAGATTGAGCAACCAAAAGTCAGCTACAATGCTGAAATTATTTTCTAAAAAGCATTTAAACTCCAAGTCAAAACTCTAGTTTCCCTAATGGATCCCACATAAACCTAATTTAAATAATAATCAACCCAATATAAAACTAGCCCAAACTAATTAAAAATAAATCAGGATGAAACCCAAACAAAATGTCTCCTCTCAAATAAATGAAGTTTGATAGACCAACTAATTAAATAAGACAAGTTGGTCATTTCCATAGTTTATCTGGCAGTAGCAAAGCCCAACTTCAAACAGATGGTTCTCTCTTCTTAAAGAATTATAAGGCGAGCCATATACCATTGGAAAGGTATGGAAGTCTAGTTTCCAACACCTAACTGAAATCACAATAAAATTGGATTTATATCTCCAGTTATGACCACAAGAGCAAAGAAAGGTCAAACATTATGAATTTAGTCTTCTTCTCCCAATCCTTGTGTAATGGTCTTGGTTCCACCAACAAACCCCCCTTTAACATGAATCAAATTAATCAAGGTTTGATTTTTCTTATTATAGATACTATTGAAGTCCACCTTAGTCCATGTATCTTGAAGAAGTTCATTGAAGACTTCTTAGAACTTCTTAGCTCTAAGCCTTGTAACTGGACCAACTAGAACCCCTAATGAAATCCTTTGATGGTTGAATCGCATCAAATTCAAAGGTGTTATGAAGCTTTAAAACATGAATTTGATATTTAGTTTGATAGAAATATGCAAAACATACCTATAATATAAAGAATGGCTTGATTGTGAACCAAAAGAATGGTAGGCATTTTCATTTGATGGAAGTTTTTGATTGTGTAGTTGTTTTATTTATATAGATAATGAGATATATTTTTTATATATATTTGAAGAAAAAAATAATTACAACTAGAGATGGTTATTAATTTATATTCATTGAAACATTACTAGTTATTGTACTTATATATGTATAATATTAGACATACATGTAGTAGAAACAGCACGCCCTTCCAACTCTCGCCAGCATGAATTGCATCTCATTTTCACCTTCACTATGAGACTTTTATCCAGATATTATCCACATATCTGAACCTACTAATTGTTTGTTTATAAGTGTGGTTAAAGTTGTTTTTCAAAGTGTTTTTTTATTTAAAAAAATACATCAAAATAATATTTTTTTTAAAAATATATTTTTTAATATTAGCACATCAAAATATCTAAAAACACAAAAAAAATAATTTCAAAACAAGAAAATAATAAATAAATAAATTAAATTTTATTTTGGGTTTCCTAGGCACCCTAGGAGTTTCATAGCATTAGCGTTAACTACAACTCCACATGCAGACACAGATTCAAACTAATCTGCATCGCTGTTACGTGCAGCCTCATGGTTTTAAAAATTGAATTTTGGGATGACCTTGGGGAAAATCATCAGCCACATGGTTTTAAAAAACAGAATTTGCGCAAATATTTATATTTTTGTACAAAAGTTTTCCTCATAAGATAAAACACACTCCATTGTCACAATATCAAAAGAATTGCTAAAATTTTGTCAAATATACAGCTGCAAAGTACAAATTCTAATCACTAATAATCGAGCTACACATATTTTCTAGTGTCTAAATATTGATCAAGGTGGTGGTTAATCAGTAATCAAGAAAACTTAGTCAAGATTATGAAAATGACCAGAGTACCCTCAGTTTGGTACTGAGCCAAAAAGTCCGCGCAGCCCAAAATTTGAATGAAAACCACCAATTTTCTCGTGTTCCAAAAGTGAAGTCTTATTATTCAAATTCCGGAAACTCCTTTCCAATTCTCAAATTTTCTCAGCATCCAAACGAAAAGCATGTAAAATTAGGGTATACATGCGAATCGAATTGATAAGTTTTCCTGAAATTACACTCCTTGGCGTTCTCCTTAATGAAAATCACAAATCAATGACTAAAATCTTAGAGAAACTAGAGATTATAAACATAATTAATCATACGGAGATCTAAAACGCGAGCAAAGTGACCATCGAAATAAAAAAGCAGCAGCAATTTCTATTGCGAAAATCAAATGTATTTGTTACTTCGGAAACAGTGAAAGGTGATTTGAAGAGACACGAATTCCTAACCTGAATGAGTACTGGCTCGAAACGTTTCTTCTCTTGTCTTCTTGGCTTGTGGTGTGGGCGTTTTGAAGGAAAGAAATGGCGGCAACTCGATTTTATTTATTTATTTCAAATTATCACACTTCTCTCCTCTCTCTCTCTCAAGCAAAGAATTTATAATTTGACGTTTCTCATCTCTCTCAAAATCTGGATTCAGAACGGTGTCGTTCTTCAAGCAACTCTTTTAATTTTCTTTTAACCTTAAATAGTGTTAAAAAAAAACCAGAATTTAGTAAAAAACGAGGTTACTTGCCCGCGCGTTGTGCTGAGCTTTTTTCTATGTTAGAAACTGATTGATTTTATACATGTTGTAATTAATTATTTTAATATTTAATTAGTAAAATTGTAATCGATAAAATATGTAAGAAGTGGTTTTTTTTCCGCCTAAAAGGGATTGGATGTTGCTATTGTTAAAACTATTTTGATAATTATTTAATCGGTATATTGTACCATTAGAATCGATAAAATACTTTGAACATGAGTCATGTGCTTCGTGTAACTTACTGATTAATTATTGTGTATGTTTTATTTGTTTGATGAATTATTTTATTAGCAAATAGTAAAATTACAATCGATGAATTTTAACACACATGAGTGATTTGTTTTACTCAAAAAACAATTTGATTAGTGGTTTTGTTTTAATTACTTGGGTAATAATTTAATTGGTAGATAGCAAAACTGCAATTGATCAAATTGACTAAAGATGAGTTACTTGTTGTCTGCAACATACTAATTACTTATTCGGCATGTTTTAACTATGTGACGAATAATTTATTTGACAAATAGCAAAAATACAACTGCTGAAATTTATTAGAGATTAGTTTTTCAGATTTTTTCTTCATATTTATTGTATTAAAAATATTTTAGAGCACTGAGATTAAATAAATGGGAGATTCATAAAGAAAAGTTAGTTTATATATATATATATATATATATATATATATAAGATATTAAAATAAAAAAATATCATAATATATAATTAGCCTCATCTATTTTTCAAGGAAAAAGTCCTAAAATAATTAATATTAATTATTCTAAATGTCTTATCTATAGTAAAATAAATACATATAAAAACTACATGATCTTAAATTTTGTAAGTTGATTATTTAGCTTAGATGTATAGCAGTAAAAATATATATATATATATATATATATATATATATATATATATATATATAAGACCATTAACAATTTTGTTACATGTTAAAAAATTTTGTGTTGATTGTGGCAAAACGCAGGGCAAATTTTTTTTTATTGTAGATAATATGGCACAAATTTTTTTCAACTTGTTTTGTCTACATGTGGTTTTGTATATTTTTTTACGTGATATGAGATCTGAAATATCATACATAAAAAAGCTGCAGAAGTTATTTTTTCACAAAAATAACATTGACCAATGGCTTATTTTGATTATTATTCTCATTGTTATTGTTATGATTGCTAAATTGTCATAAATATTCTCACTGCTATTATGAACATTATTGCAAATAAGTAATATTCTAATTATCAGTGACAATATTATCGTTGTCACTATCATTATTACTATCAAAAGAAATTAAAGTATTTGTTTTTATTTTTTAAGATTTATTCTTTTATATTTTTATATTTTATGTGATATTAGAACACTGGCATTAGAACACTGATATTTCTAAAAAAAATAGATCACATATATATATATATATATATATATATATATATATATATATTCTAAGGCATTAATATTAAACACATATCAAAATATAAAATTATTCTCAATTTGTCCATAAAAAATATATTTAAAATAACCATTATCATTATTTTAAACACATTATCCACAATGAGATGAAAATTTAAAAGAAACTAAATAGACAAAAGTTTTGTAGATTGATTATTTCGTTAAGATGTATAGCATTATTAAAAACAAATAATGGACGGTTAATTTTTTTTCACATGTTGGAAATTTGGTTTTGGCTGCGGCAAAACGTAGGGGAAGTGACTCGTATATTTTTTTCATCGTGGATAACTTGGAAAAATTTGTCTATCTATTTTGTTTATGTGTTGCCTCATTTTTTTACGTGATATTAGATCTGAAATATTATACATTAAAAAGTTGTCAAAGTAATTTTTTAACAAAAACAATATCGACCAATGAACTATTTGGATTATTATTTTCATTTTTATTATTATACGTGTTAAATTATTGTAAAACTGTCACAATTATGATAGCTGTCATTATAACTATTATTGTAAATAATCAATATTCTGATTATTATCGACAGTAGTATCATTGTCACCATCATTATTGTTATAATCATTGTCATTATTATCACAATAATTATCACGATAATCAACACCCTCATTTTTATTAATATAATCAAAATTATAATTAGCATTATTATTATTTTTTTTGTCATCACTAATATTTTTTATATTATTTTATGAGTTATTGTTATTCTTATCATCAAAGCCATAATTATTAACACTATGAATACAATAATTATTATGATAAATAAATAAATAACAATTGCTATTATTATTATTATTATAATTATAAAAAAAATCTAAGACTATTTACATTTTTTTGCATGTTAAAAAAATTGTTTATGGATGGCAAAGTGAGGGGCAATTGGCTTGTATTTTTTTTCATTGCAGATAATTTGCCTTAATTTTTCTACCCATTTCGTGTACTTGTGACTTCGTATATTTTTTGTTTATGTGATATTAGATATGAAACATCATACATAAAAAAACCATAAAAGTCAATATTTAAGAAAAATAACATCAACCGTCTAACTATTTCTATTATTATATTCATTGTTATTATCATGATTATTAAATTTTCATAATTATTATAACTCTTATTATAAATAATTAATATTCTAATTATTATTGGTCATATTATCGATGACACCATAATTATTGTCAGAAAAAAAATATTATTCTTTATTTTATAAGATTTATTCCTCATATTATTATACTAAAAGTATTTTAGAACAATGATATTAAATTATTATTTTTTTAAAAAAATTAGGTCATTTTTTTTTATGTGTGTGTGTATATATATATATATATATATATATAATTTAAGGCCTTAATATTAAACAAATATCAAAATATATAATTAGTCTCACATATTTATAAGAAAAAAAAACTAACAAATAATCATTATCATTATTTTGAATGCCTTATCTATAATAATTAAAAACTTTAACACCACATATATTAACAAAAAAGAAATTTAATTTAAATAAATGAAAAAAAAATATTATTACATTTAAACAAATTATTTGACTTGAATAATAAATAAAAAAAAATATTAAAAAAGGAAAAAAATAATAAATATCAATTTTCAAATGATCACCAACACAAATTAAAATTTAAACATTACATAAAAAAACAACATTAATAACAAAGGAAATAATAAAAATTAAAAACAAAACTAAAAGCATATACATATAAGCATTGAAAAAAATAGCAACCATTTCAAAAATATATATAAAAAATAAAGGAATTAAAATAAAATAAAAAATTAAAAGTGTAAGAGCATAAATGAAAAACAAATATATAAGGATTATGAAAACTTTAATACCAAAACAATTAAAGGATTTAAAAAGAAACCCCAAAATTAAAAGTCTGAAGACTGAAATGAAAATAAAATATATAATCAATTTCAGTTGAAGGATAAAATTGAAACAAATCAGAACTTTGATACCGAATATATTTAGAATTTAAAACCAATCCGGAAATTAAAATATTGAGGACCGAAATGAAACTACAATATATAACCAATTTCTATGGAAGGACAAAATTGAAACAAATCAAAACTTCTATAACAAAAATCAGGACCATATAACACAATCAAAAGATAAGGGACCGAAATGAAAACACCAATAACACCGGGGACTGCTGAGCACTTTCGCTATGCAGGAGAGAAAAAAAGGGGAAAAACTTTCGTCTAATATATGAGAAAATTATTTTAAAAATTCAGCAAATTAGTCTTATATATAATTATCCTTAAAAGAATTGATAATATCATCATAAAATTGCCATGATATTCTATAAAAAGCAACATGATATTTTATTAGTACAATGTGTATGTATGTATGTATGTATAATAAAAGGTAGCTATAATTAGGACAAAATGTATCTCTTCATTTTAAACTCCATTTCTTTATCAATGCATATATTTATTATATTAAAGAAGGTTTGTTATAAACTAAAAACATTATTCTTAAATAAATATTTATCATGATGTCAAAATTATTTCTTAATAAAAAAAATTAAAATAACATCTCAATAATTTGTATGTGATTGAAAGCAAAAACAAATTAACTAATGTGATAAACTATTTTCAAAAATATATTAAAAATAGAATTTTTATTTTTGTTGAATATTCATGAATATATTGTTTATTAGTTTTTTCTCATATTAGGAAAAAGAAAAAAAGAAGTTTTGTTTTTTTAGTGTGTTAAATTTGTTCTCTATTGTTTCAATTTTTTTATATTGATACAATAAAATTATATTATGTGAATTTAAACATCAATTTAATATCAAGGTATTTTTTTTTATTTTGCAAATACTATTTACCTCCCAAGCCAAGACCACAAACTATTAGGCTTTAAACCAAGTGAACATGATATGAAAGGATAAAATTGTAAAGAAATAATTTGGTAATCAAAATGAAAACTTTTTCAAGGATCAAGAAAAAAAAACCAAAATCAAGAGAACAATAGAAGTTCATAGTACTCATGTTTAGAAGTACAATAAGAAAAATATCTCTTTCTCATTATTATCAATAATTATTACCTTAATGTAATATATGAGTATTATACAATATTTTTATCTCATTTTTACTATTTTTTCTTTTTAGTTTCTTATAAGAAAAATAAAAGGCATCGAACTATTTTGAATATTGAACGTGTTTTCTCTCTCTTTAAGGGATTGATATAAAAATATATGTCATAGAGTTAAAATTTTCAACTCAAAATTTAGCCCTTTGTGATATTTTAATCCCGACTATATTAAATCTTTCCTTCTTTTTTAATCATATTTGCTTATAACTATGTGTTTCACTCATCCAAAGAGATTCCCACAATTGTCGTGTCATAAGCAAACAAACCAATACAAGTGAACAATCTTAAAGTACACAACAAATACAAGAAAATATCTCAATTTTTATCAATCTTGTAAGCAAAAGATTTACACTATACACAAAATGAAACACTTTCTTCCCATGTTTCTATGATAACCACTAGAAATTTAAATAGTCCTTAACTTCAAGGTTTGTGGGATTAGTCGAGATATGTACAAGCTAACCCGAACACCCATGTTAATAAAAAAAAATGAGTTTATCATAATTATCAATCAATATTTCATCCCAACAGTCCAATTGATTGTTTAGTTAATACTGATTTGCGAATCATATATCTCTAATATCTGAATTGAGCGCATGATCGATTATAATTGGAATCGTTTTAGCTATTTTATAATAGTGAACTAGTTGTGAACACATCCTTGCACAAGTGTATTTCTTCTATATATAAAAAAAATAGTTTGAGAGAGTAAAATTATATACCTTTCTTTTATATTTAAATAGTATACTAGATTTTCCCCCCAACAAAAACTCTAAATGTTTTTGCAATCAAATCATTTGAGATTTTTTCAAAAAGATTTTTTATATATGGAATAGATAGTTTTGTTTCTTGATTTTTTTTTGTGTGTTTTATAAGAATTCTTTTTCTCTTAGCCTCGTTACATATTCTCATATTATTCCAACACTCACGATAATTAATAAAAAAAACTCTTTTTTATATATTGTATAGGCTAATTTACTTAATTTAATATAAGTAATCTATTTATACAAAGTCTGTTAATTTCATAATAACCCACATTCAATACAATTCTATAAATGCAAGATGACTCCTTATGACAAGAGTCATGTTCCCAATAATCATTAAAATGAAAGCACACGATTTATTACTACAACAATCACATAATAATTAACCTCACATTTAAAATGTGGTAAATGAAAACTTCTGCTTGTAAAAAAAAAAAAAGAAAAATTACAAACACACGAATTTAAAAAGAAAAAAAGAAGCAGCTAACACCAGCCTGGAAGATGATCCCCTCTTCTTGGCAGCTGCCACTATAGACCTAGGTAGTCAAACAAAGCAAGTTAATTAGCTAAACTTGAGATGGCTCATGGAATAAAACAATTGCGGTAAAAGCATTATCAAAACTTACCTTCTCACACCGCCTTGAATAGCTAGTGTCGTCTTCCACCATTTCTGGGAGCATTCTTCCTTCTAAGCCTTTTTGTATTTTGATGCCCACCACGTTCAACCATCTTCACAAACCATGCAGGTTTTCTTGTTCTAAACACAACGTATCCCATGGAGACTCCAAATACGAATCCACATCCATAACCCATTGCTACAGCTTTCCATCCAAATCCCTCTTCAAACATTGAATCTTCTTTCTCGAAGTTTGATGGTGGAGGTTGCTGCCCCTCAGTACCATTGTTGCATTTTACTTTCAAGGGAAGTCCCGCATAATCTCAAGTTCCCTTCGTAGGAACCATGTTCAAATGTGTTGAACTGTTTGCCTTGAGGTATGGATCCCTCAAGTTGGTTATACGAAAGGTTCAGGACTTCAAGAAATGTTAAATCTACCAATTGCTGAGGAATCCTTCCAGCAAGCATATTTGAAGAGAGATCCAGCGATTCCAGATTAGTTAAATTTCCCAATGATGGCTGGATATAACCGATGAGGCTGTTGTGAGAAAGGTTGAGCTGTTTCAGAGACTTGAGCTTCCCGAGGGACTCTGGAATCTTTTCCGTGAATTTATTGCAGGATAAATCAAGCATTGTGAGGGCAATTAGAATTTTTGTAAACTCAATTTGCGAACCTTTCAATGTCATTGTAACAGAATAAACATAAGGAGTAGAAAAATTTCCTGCCCTCATGTAATCCATATCCTGATCAACACTCATCATGGCTTTGAAGTCGTTGAAATACTCTGTCGGCAAAGGACCACTCAAGCTGTTGTTGGAGAGGTCAAAAATCTTTAGTTTAGAAAAAGAGTCATTGGCAGTTGGACCCTTCAAAGAACCATGGAGTTTATTTGACCTTAGAATAATAACCTCCAACTCTGGAAGCTTTTCTAAAAAGGAAGGGAATGTGTCATCTATCATGTTGTTGCCGAGGTCCAGAAATTCTAAATTCACACAATTGATGACAGATGGTGGTATCACCCCTTTCAGTTGGTTGCCATTGAAGTTGAGATATCTCAAACTGTTCCCCTTTGAATACACTGAAGGGATTGTTCCTTGGAAATTGTTGACACCAAGATTCAACACTGAGAGGTTATCACTGAAGTTTCCCAAGCATTGTGGGATGAATCCCCTAAAGTTATTCCTGGACAAGTCTAGAATTTCTAGGAACTTCAGCTTGCAAATGGCAGAAGAGATGTTCCCGGCCAGTTTATCATTGGAGGAAAGCATAAGAGCTTTCAAATTTTGAAGCTTGAAAACTGAAGGGGGAATCAGGCCGTACAACTTGTTATGACTGAAATCGATATATTCTAATGAATTAGAAAGGAAAGGACTTATACGGCCACTGAAATGGTTATTTTGAAGAGAAAGAAACTTCAAAGAAGGCATAGAAAGCAAGAAGGATGGGATTGTTCCATTGAGCAAGTTATGAGATAAGTCCAGATCGCTTAAAAATGAAAGCCTACTTATTTGTGATGGGATGGGTCCTATCAGTCTATTGTTCGAGAGGTCCAACCGATCGAGTTCTGTGGGGTTAAACAATCCATCTAGAATTGTTCCATCGAGAAAGTTATGAGATAAGTCGAGATAAATTAATTGTGAAAGCCTACTTATTTGTGATGGGATGGGTCCTATCAGTTGATTATCAGATAAGAGGAGTGTGTTCAGACCTGAAAGCCTATTTATTTGAGAAGGGAGGCCTATCAATCTATTGTTCGAGAGGTCCAACCAATAGAGTTGTGTGAGGTTAAACAAACTATTTGGAATTTTACCACTAAAATTATTAAAAGAAAGTATTATGTTAGATAGATTCTCAAGGCTTCCAAGTGAGGATGAGATCTGACCATCAAATATGTTATGTGAGAGGTCCAACGAAGTGAGTTGTGTGAGGTTTGAAAACTGATTCAGAATTTGGCCGGTAAAATTATTCCCTGAGAGAAGCAGGTTACTGAGCTGCTTCAGGTTTCCAAGTGAGAACGGGAGATGACCCTGAAAACTGTTGTGTGAGAGGTCCAACCACGCCAATCGCGAATTGTTAGCAAAATCGTCAGGCATTGGACCAATAAAATGATTGAATGAAAGATCCAAGTGCTCGAGTTGCTTGAGTTTTCCCAACGAGAAAGGGAGTTGCCCTTGCAATCCACAGAACCGGAGCTGGAGAGATGTCAAAGAAGAAGACAAGTTCATGAAGGACCTGGGTGCCACCAAAGACATGTTCACAAAATCCAAGTAGAGCTCTCTTAGCTGGGTAAGGTTTTGAGCCAGCTTGTTGAAAGAAATCGGTTCCAGCATCAGGTTGTTGCCAGAGAGATCAAGTGACGCCAATCTGGATAAATGGGAGATTTCTGGGGGGACTTGGCCTGTAAAATTCGATGCACTTAGATCTAAATGCGTCAAATGCAAGAGCTGACCGAAGGAAGATGAAATGACAGAACCATTGAAGTCATTGCCAGAGAGATCGAGCTTCTGAAGATGATGAAGGAAGAAGAGAGTGCTGTTAGAATGGAGGGTGCCATAAAGCTTGCTGCAATGAAGGTCTAGGCCAATTACATGGCCAGTTTTCATGTTGCATGTCACGCCATCCCAAGAGCAGCAATCTGTACCCTCTCTCCATACCACTGCTTTGAGTTCATAAAAATAACAGCTTGATGTAGAAGAAGGCATCAAGGAAAAGGAGTTTTTGAATTGAAGCAAAGCCAGGCTCTGGGCAGCGGGGCATAATAGTACTGGAGAGGAGAAATTGGAAGAAGAGAGAGAAGGTTGGAAGTGCGAATGGAAGAAAAGGAGGCAGAGAATTTGAGAGAGCAATAACACAGATCCCATCATTCCCTCTATAATTGCTCTCTTCAAATGTAGTCTATATATAGACAATTTCAAATATAGATATATAGTAGTTAAATTGTCCACACTACATTAGGGGTTGACTAAACAATTTTTTTTAACTTTTGAGATTGAAACAATTAATATGTTTTGCTTGTTCAAAAATAAAATATAACATCTACATGCAAGGTTTGATATAATAAAACACATAAACACATCCTATTATAATAATAACATCGAAGCCATAAAATCTAAAATTATCATTACTATTACTGTTAAATCAATAAAAAATTAAACAACCCCGAGGAAAAAAAACTCTAAAACAATAACAAAAGAGGAAGCAAGAAATAGAATAAATTTTCTTTTTATTTAATACTGGAAAAACATCTTACATATGAGTGTGTTATCTCATTTAAAATAGAATAAATTTTCGGTAAAAAAGATTTAGAATGTTATAATTATATAATGTAGAAGTTTTCAAAGACACCATAAATGACTATTGATTCCTAACAATTCATATGTTGTATTTCTTATGTAGCTAATGAATTTTAGTTAATACATTTTATTTTTTAAAAAGTTATTGATGTTGGTTTTTATAGTAAACAAGTTTTTTTTACTAAGTATTTGTAGCATAACAATAATAATTTACTTGCATGAAAATACTAAAAAATATAATTACTTTAACTTGCTATCGAAAAGCTCCTTTAGTAAATAGTCCTTGGAGGTAGCAAGAAAGTTTAGAAGCCCTGGTGGATCTGAACAAAAACATACAGAACAAGAAAATCGGGTCTGTAAATTCATTTATTTATGGAGTTGTGTAAAAATTAAGTTCAATATTGTAAATTTTGATGATCAAGGAAAAAATGAACGAAAAGAGATTGTTTTTTTTTGCTCAGAGAGATTTAATCATGTCTTGGAAATATATATATTTTTTTTTAGTTTCATATTTTCTGGTTAATGGGAACACAAGAAAGAGTTGACTATTGAACCAGTAGTGGGGGAGATGTTAACTGCAACCGTACAAGACACGGCTGGAACTTGGAAGGGGGCAGAGGGTTTGCTAAGAGCCATTGAATTTGATTCCTTCTCTGTGATTTCAATTTTGGCATCATTTATGATCATTGGACCACATTGCAAATCTCATCGTGGGAATCACGTTTAGAGAAACTCCATTGTTGAGGATGTCCAAGAAAACACTGAATATAGTGAAAAGTATTAGCATGATAATTTTCTTTCTTTCTTTCTTTCTTCCACGAAATTCATTTCTGATGGGATCAAGACTTGATGTGGATAATTAGGAATCTTGACCTCCCAAGTCTACGAATAAAAACAAGTGCAAGTAGGTGATGAAATCTACAGCTGTGTAGGAAAATCATTTCACTCCATCGAAATCACATGTTCATGACACATGACTTCCCAAGTCTATGAAGTAAAATAAAAGCAAAGCAGCTAAACAACAAGACGGAGGAACACCCCGTCGTTCCACGAGCTTGAAGAAAAACAATAACAAATAAACTAATGAAAATAATTGTGGAGCCTGAGATCAAATCATTTTCACGAAACATTTCGAAAACTGGGTCCTGCTTGCATTTTCTAAAACTGACAAGTCGTTTTAATGCCAAGCATTATCTAGGCTGGTTAACGTAAGGACCGACTCTGAGTCAAAGTCTTCTCAAATAATTCCAGGTTTATAATGCAGTGCGTGAAGAAAAAAATGAGTTTATCATAATTATCAATCAATATTTCATCCCAACAGTCCAATTGATTGTTTAGTTAATACTGATTTGCGAATCATATATCTCTAATATCTGAATTGAGCGCATGATCGATTATAATTGGAATCGTTTTAGCTATTTTATAATAGTGAACTAGTTGTGAACACATCCTTGCACAAGTGTATTTCTTCTATATATAAAAAAAATAGTTTGAGAGAGTAAAATTATATACCTTTCTTTTATATTTAAATAGTATACTAGATTTTCCCCCCAACAAAAACTCTAAATGTTTTTGCAATCAAATCATTTGAGATTTTTTCAAAAAGATTTTTTATATATGGAATAGATAGTTTTGTTTCTTGATTTTTTTTTGTGTGTTTTATAAGAATTCTTTTTCTCTTAGCCTCGTTACATATTCTCATATTATTCCAACACTCACGATAATTAATAAAAAAAACTCTTTTTATATATTGTATAGGCTAATTTACTTAATTTAATATAAGTAATCTATTTATACAAAGTCTGTTAATTTCATAATAACCCACATTCAATACAATTCTATAAATGCAAGATGACTCCTTATGACAAGAGTCATGTTCCCAATAATCATTAAAATGAAAGCACACGATTTATTACTACAACAATCACATAATAATTAACCTCACATTTAAAATGTGGTAAATGAAAACTTCTGCTTGTAAAAAAAAAGAAAAATTACAAACACACGAATTTAAAAAGAAAAAAAGAAGCAGCTAACACCAGCCTGGAAGATGATCCCCTCTTATTGGCAGCTGCCATTATAGACCTAGCTAGTCAACAAAGCAAGTTAATTAGCTAAACTTGAGATGGCTCATGGAATAAAACAATTGCGGTAAAAGCATTATCAAAACTTACCTTCTCACACCGCCTTGAATAGCTAGTGTCGTCTTCCACCATTTCTGGGAGCATTCTTCCTTCTAAGCCTTTTTGTATTTTGATGCCCACCACGTTCAACCATCTTCACAAACCATGCAGGTTTTCTTGTTCTAAACACAACGTATCCCATGGAGACTCCAAATACAAATCCACATCCATAACCCATTGCTACAGCTTTCCATCCAAATCCCTCTTCAAACATTGAATCTTCTTTCTCGAAGTTTGATGGTGGAGGTTGCTGCCCCTCACCATTGTTGCATTTTACTTTCAAGGGAAGTCCGCATAATCTCAAGTTCCCTTCGTAAGAACCATGTTCAAATGTGTTGAACTGTTTGCCTTGAGGTATGGATCCCTCAAGTTGGTTATACGAAAGGTTCAGGACTTCAAGAAATGTTAAATCTACCAATTGCTGAGGAATCCTTCCAACAAGCATATTTGAAGAGAGATCCAGCGACTCCAGATTAGTTAAATTTCCCAATGAGGGCTGGATATAACCGATGAGGTTGTTGTGAGAAAGGTTGAGCTGTATCAGAGACTTGAGCTTCCCGAGGGACTCTGGAATCTTTCCCGTGAATTTATTGCAGGATAAATCAAGTATTGTGAGGGCAAATATAATTTTTGTAAACTCAATTTGCGAACCTTTCCATCTCATTGTAACAGAATAAACATAAGAAGTAGAAAAATTTCCTGCCCTCATGTAATCCATCTCCTGATCAACACTCATCATGGCTTTAAAGTTGTTGAAATACTCTGTCGGCAAAGGACCACTCAAACTGTTGTTGGAGAGGTCAAACAACTTTAGTTTAGAAAAAGAGTCATCGACAGTTGGACCCTTCAAAGAACCATGGAGTTTATTTGACCTTAGAATAATAACCTCCAACTCTGGAAGCTTTTCTAAAAAGGAAGGGAATGTGTCATCTATCATGTTGTTGCCGAGGTCCAGAAATTCTAAATTCACACAATTGATGACAGATGGTGGTATCACCCCTTTCAGTTGGTTGCCATTGAAGTTGAGATATCTCAAACTGTTCCCCTTTGAATACACTGAAGGGATAGTTCCTTGGAAATTGTTGACACCAAGATTCAACACTGAGAGGTTATCACTGAAGTTTCCCAAGCATTGTGGGATGAATCCCCTAAAGTTATTCCTGGACAAGTCTAGAATTTCTAGGAACTTCAGCTTGCAAATGGCAGAAGAGATGTTCCCGGCCAGTTTATCATTGGAGGAAAGCATAAGAGCTCCCAAATTTTCAAGCTTGAAAACTGAAGGGGGAATCTGGCCGTACAACTTGTTATGACTGAAATCGATATATTGTAATGAATTAGAAAGGAAAGGACTTATACGGCCACTGAAATGGTTATTGTGAAGAGAAAGAAACACCAAAGAAGGCATAGAAAACAAGGAGGATGGAATTGTTCCATCGAGCAAGTTATGAGATAAGTCGAGATTTGCTTAAACGTGAAAGCCTACTTATTTGTGATGGGATGGGCCCTTTCAGTTGATTATCAGATAAGAGGAGTACCTGTAGACCTGAAAGCCTATTAATTTGAGAAGGGAGGCCTATCAGTCTATTGTTCGAGAGGTCCAACGAAATGAGTTGTGTGAGGTTAAACAAACTATTTGGAATTTTACCACTAAAATTATTGAAAGAAAGCATTAAAAAACCTAGGTTCTCAAGGCTTCCAAGTGAGGATGAGATCTGACCATTAAATTTGTTATTTGAGATGTCCAAGTAATTTAGCTTCTCAAGGTTTCCAAGTGAGGATGAAATCTGACCATTAAATTTGTTATATGAGAGGTCCAACCGATTGAGTTGTGTGAGGTTAAACAAACCATCCAGAATTTTTTCTCCACTAAACTCATTGAAAGACAGTGTCAAGAAGCTTAGCTTCTCAAGGTTTCCTAGTGAGGATGAGATCTGACCATAAAACTTGTTATTTGAGAGGTCCAACCAAGTGAGTTGTGTGAGGTTAAATAAACTATTTGAAATTTCACCAGTAAAATTATTGGAATGAAGGTCTAAGACATCTAACTTCTCAAGGTTTTCAAGTGAGGATAGAATCTTACCATCAAATTTGTTATTTGTGTTGAACTTTCAGAAAATATCAAACTTCTAATCTGTATGGACAGATTGTTAAAAAACCTGAGAACTGGTACTGTAGAAATCAAGAACTGTGTTCGGAATTTTCCAGAAAAGAAAGAACAATAAGCTTTGTAATTTCAAGCTAAAAGAACATCAACATTGGCAGAATTTCGTATATGGTTACTGCCATCCCACTCATTTTATTTATAGAACCAGAAACTTACAACGGCTATAGCCAACAACTATCAACGGTAATATTTTCCAAAAATCAGTTATTTACAAGATGTCTTGACAAGACTTACAACTGATTTGACAGACTTATATTTCCTAAACTCTACAGGATTTATAATCATCCTGAATACAAAAGGATTACTAAAACAATAAACTTCAACCTTCAGTCTTCGAATCTTCTCAGCTGCTTCAACCTGACAGCTTTGTTGTTACTACCGGTCGACCGGTTCAACCAAGCGGTCGACCGGTTAACCTTCAAGTGGTCGACCGGTTCAACCAAGCGGTCGACCGGCTCACTTGAGCAGTTCTGGAATCACTTCAGGTTTCAACACTCCCCCTTGATTCCTGAGCTGCACATTCCCACCATGTTCCTTAGCTCTTCAAACCTTTCTTTTGGCAGAGTCTTTGTGAACAAGTCAGCTAGTTGTTCCTTTGAACACACATATTTCAGCTCTAGTTCTCCTTCTTGCTGGAATTGCCTTATTGCATGAAACTTAATTTTCATGTGTTTTGTTCTATCATGGAATACTGAGTTCTTCGAGATAGCTATTGCAGCCATATTGTCACAAAGTAGTTCAGTAGGTTCCACTTGTTCACAGTTCAAATCCTTCAATACCTTTCTCAACCAAACCAGTTGATTAGATGCAACAAAGGCAGAAATATACTCTGCTTCAGCAGTTGAGTGAGCCACTACAGATTGCTTCTTCGAATTCCAGCAAAATATGCAATCCCCCATAGAGAAACAATATCCTGAAGTGCTCACCATTTCCTCATCACTTCCACCCCAATCACTATCACAAAACCCCTTTAATTTTACTGAGTTCTTTTTCCCGAAAAATATGCCAAGGTCTTGTGTGCCCTTTAGATATCTTAGTACTCTTTTAGCTGCAACATAGTGCTCTTGGCTAGGGTTTTGCATAAATCTAGATAAGTAGTTTACAGTAAATACTATATCAGGTCTAGTAGAAGATAAGTAGAGTAGACTTCCTATTAGACTCCTGTAAATGCTACCATCTGCTGAGGGAGCTTCATCACTTTTTGACAGTTTCATTCCTAACACCATAGGGGTGCTGACTGGTTTGCAATTTTCCATTGCAAACTTGCTCAGCATCTTGGTTATGAATTGTTTTTGGCAAACAAAGCAACCTTCATTAGATTGAGTGATTTCCATTCCAAGAAAGTAAGTTAAAAGTCCAAGTTCATTCATCTCAAACTTGTTCTTCATGTTCATTTTAAATTCATCAACAAGTTGCCCATTGTCTCCCGTGATTAACAAGTCATCCACATACACTGAGACTATCAAAATGTGATCTTCAACCCTTTTTATGTATAAAGTGGCTTCATTCAAGCTCTTTTCAAATCCCAAACTTGATAAGTATTCATCCAATTTACCATACCAAGCTCTAGGAGCTTGTTTCAACCCATACAGAGCCTTGTTTAGCAAATAGACTTTGTTTAAATTTGTTTCTCTCTCAAATCCTTCAGGCTGCTCTACATATATTTCTTCTTTCAAATTCCCATTCAAGAATGCTGATTTAACATCCATTTGCCAAATCAACCAGCCCTTCCGAGTGGCCAACATAAGCAGTAGCTTAATTGTGTCCATTCTTGACACAGGGGCAAATGTTTCATGATAATCTATCCCATGTTTTTGTGAGTAGCCTTTTACTACAAGTCTTGCTTTGTTCTTGTTTACACTACCATCAGCATTAAGTTTTGTTTTAAAGATCCATTTAACTCCTATAACTTTCCTATGCCTAGGTCTGTCAACAAGCTGCCAAGTCTCATTCTTTTCTATCATCAAAAGTTCATCTTTCATGGCTGCTACCCATATTGGAGAGTTCATTGCTTCTTCAACATTGCTTGGTTCTATTTCAGCAACATTACATCTAGCATATATGTCACTTACAGACCTTGTTCCCCTCACTGATTGATCTTCATCATCAGTCTCAATTTCTTCATCACTTTCGGGTGCATGTCCATTATCAGTATCATCAATTTTCTTTTCATCCCAATTCCAGATTTGGTTCTCAGCTACCTTAACATTCCTAGCTATTATAGCTTGGTTTGTTTTCAGGTCAAAGACTTTATAACCCTTAGATTTCGAGCTATAACCTATCAAGATCCCAACCTCAGATTTTTGGTCCAATTTTCTTCTCTTAATCTCAGGTTGCAGCACATAACAGGGGCTGCCAAATACTTTTAGATGATCTATGCTTGGTTTATGACCATGCCACTCTTCATAGGGTGTTTTATCTCCCAAGGTTCTTGTTATCAACCTATTTTGCAAGTAAGTGGCAGTGCTAACTGCCTCAGCCCAAAATTTCAGAGGCATTTTCTTCTCATAGAGAAGGCATCTTCCCATCTCCATTAAAGTCCTGTTTTTCCTCTCACTTACCCCATTTTGTTGTGGGGTATAGGGGACTGTTACTTGGTGTTTAATTCCCTCTTTAACCAAGTAATCTTCAAATTTATGGGAGGTAAATTCCCCCCCATTATCAGACCTCAAAATTTTCAGGTTGCAGCTTGATTCCCTCTCGGCTGCAGCCTTAAACCTCAAAAATACCTCAAACACCTCCCCCTTAGTTTTAATGAAATACACCCAACAAAATCTACTAAAGTCATCAATGAATAACACAAAGTACCTAGCACCATTTAATGACTCATTTTGCATTGGGCCACACACATCAGTGTGCACAATTTGCAGCCTAGTTGTTGAGCTAAGTGCATGATTATTGAACTTTATCCTTGATTGCTTTCCTAGTTGGCATGCTTCACAAACATTATCTTGTTCATGTATCATAGGTAAGCCTTCTACTACTTGCAATTCAGCCATTTTCTTTAGTGTAGCATAGTTAAAGTGACCCATTCTTTTATGCCACAAACTTGAAGTTTCTGATGCACTTATGTTCATACTAATGTGTGTCTGTTTTTCATCAATACTAAAGCACCTATTATTCATCTTAGCAGTAAATAGAGGTGTTCCTAGATCATCCTTAATTGTGCACATGCCATTATCAAAGAACAATGAATATCCAATTTCAAGTAGTTGACCTACACTAATCAAGTTTTGGTCAATTTCTGGAACATAAAGCACATCTTTAAAATTTCTAGTTCCAGCCAAGGTTTCAATATCAACTTCCCCTCTGCCTTCTACACTTACATATTGTCCATTAGCAACCTTAACCCTTGATTTATACTTTTCATCAAAGTTATTAAACATGCTAATTTCAGCTGTCATGTGATTTGAACACCCACTATCAATTAGCCAATTTAGCTTACTAACCTCAGACTTGCTGCAGCTGTGATTCACAATGGCAGTGAACAATTGCTCATCCTTTTGTTCCACAGCCTCAGCTACATGTGCTTGCTTCCCATTTGAGGTGTTGTTCTTGCAAAACTTTTGGATGTGTCCAAATTGCTTGCATTTTCGACATTGAGCATTCTTGAGCCAACAAAATGACTCAAGATGGTTAGTTTTCTGACAGTATTTGCATGCGGGAAATTGCTCTCTCCTTTCCTTTCCCCTTGCATTGAAGTTATTTGCATGTGTTTGATTGCTTTGCCAGTTTTTGTTCTGCCACTGTTTTCCAGAACTTGAACTTGCTCTTGGTTCTGAGTTCTTGTAGAAATTCTGAGTTTTTGATCTTCCTTTGAACCTTGCTGCAAATGCCTCTTCACCAGTGTTTTCTTGTCTGATTTGCTGCCTTTGTTCCACGGCTTGAAATGCATTTATCAACTCTTGAAGACTCATAGACGTGAAGTCCTTTGAATCTTCCAAAGAGCATATTTTGTTCTCAAACTTTTCTGGCAGGCTGACTAGTACTTTCTCCACAACCCTTGCTTCTTGAATTTCTTCTCCAAGTAGAGTCATTTGGTTTACTAACTTGGATACATTTGATGAAAACTCTTTGATGGTTTCAGATTCTTTCATCCTCAAGCCTTCAAATTGTCTCTTCAATGTCAAAATCTGCATTCTCCTAGACTTTTCATCACCTTGAAATTCAGCCTTCAATTTGTCCCAAGCATCCTTAGCCGTTTCACATGCCATGATTCTTGAGAAGATTTCCTCACTTACTGCATTGTGAATGCAAGTAAGAGCTTTGAATTTCTTTGCTCTTTGTTCATGGAAATACTTGATTTGGGTCATTGATGGGTTGTTGTTCAAGGGAGCTGGTTCCCTGTCATCTTCCACATCTTCCCATAGGTCAAATGCTTTCAAGTATATCTTCATCTTCACTGCCCAAACTCCATAGTTAACACCTGTGAAGATTGGCGATTTCGAAGAGAATGATGCATCCATCTCTGTCAAGAACTGTCAGCTGGAGAGTTTTTCTTTTTCTTGTGATTTGTTTCAAGACTTCACAATACGGAGAGCAAGATTAAAGAACAAACCAAGGCAAATTCCTTGATTTAAAAAAAACTTCTTGCAAATTCTCTCGGAAATTTTTTGGAAAGAATCTCACTTTTTCTTTGATCACTCGTGTTTCACTCAAATCCCTTTTCAAAGACCTAATTCTGCTCTGATACCATGTTGAAATTTCAGAAAATATCAAACTTCTAATCTGTATGGACAGATTGTTAAAAAAAAAACTTAGAACAGGTACTGTTGAAATCAAGAACTGGATTCGGGATTTTTCCGAAAAAAGAAAGAACAATAAGCTTTGTAATTTCAAGCTAAAAGAACATCAACATTGGCAGAATTTCGTATGTGGTTACTGCCATCCCACTCATTTTATTTATAGAACCAGAAACTTACAACGGCTATAGCCAACAACTATCAACGGTAATATTTTCCAAAAATCAGTTATTTACAAGATGTCTTGACAAGACTTACAACTGATTTGACAGACTTATATTTCCTAAACTCTACAGGATTTATAATCATCCTGAATACAAAAGGATTACTAAAACAATAAACTTCAACCTTCAGTCTTCGAATCTTCTCAGCTGCTTAAACCTGTCAGCTTTGTTGTTGCTGCCGGTCGACCGGTTCACCCAAGCGGTCGACCGGTACACTCAAGTGGTCGACCGGTTCAACCAAGCGGTCGACCGGTTCACTTGAGCAGTTCTGGAATCACTTCAGGTTTCAACAA
>CM055436.1:7920258-8272601 GCA_029228465.1 Salix viminalis | reverse complement strand
GACATGGATTTGTTTGCATAAGAAGATTTAATATAGATGTGTTATGAAGCTTCAAAAGGTAAATTTGATGTATGATTTACTATAATCTTTTTGGCAATTGGATGAAACATTTATGTAGCTTTTGGATTCATCATTAACCCTAAATAGTATGCATCTCACACTTTAATCTTCAAGCTTGGTTCTCCTAGCATTTGGAATGTGAACATGTCCCACACATGCAAACACTCGAAAATATTCCACAAATGGCTTTTCTCCGCTCCATGTATCCTCTACGGTCATGTCCTTCACACCTAAGGTAGGTGATCGATTCAAGACATGAATTGTCCACCAAACTGCCTCTAGCCAGAAAGGCTTTAGTACATTTTTCTTACAAGATAGCTCTCACCAAGTTCATTAGAGTGTGATTCGTGTGCTCGGCCAATCCATTTTATTATGGAGTTTATGTTGTGGTCAATTGTCTCGTCCCCATGTTCCTTACATATATTACTGAACTCTGCAAATTTAAACTCCTCCTTTATCTACCGTCAAGCATTTAATAGGCATTCCAATTTGTTTTTCCACAAGTATCTTGAAACGCTTAAAGTGGTAAAATATTTCAACTTCTCTAATAAAAAATAAATCCATACTTTTCTAGAAAAATCATCCATGAAACATAATAAGTACCTCTTCTGGCTGCTTAAAGCTAGTGTGATAGGGCCGCAAAGATCTACATGAATTAGTTTTAGTCTCTCAGTTGCTCTCCATTGACTCCTTTTGGAAATTAGAGTCTGATGATGCTTGCCCTTCATACAGGCCTCACAAGTGACAATTGGAGCTAAACTTTTGGCAATCCAACCACTATTTTCTTGTATTTCAAGGTACGCGGACCTTTGTAGCTGAGATGGCTATAATGATGGTGCTAGAGCTTTGACTAGTCTGTATTACTAATTTAGAAACACCTTTCTTCTTCAGTCGTGATAGGTGGTTCGACTAGAAAAATAAACATTTTGTTTGCACTCCTGATGGCCTCCGTCATTTTTCCTCTTTATGGATGATAAACACTGCACAAATCATCCTTAAACAGCACTAAAAATCCTTTTTCTTGAAGTTTCCCCACGGTCAAGAGGTTGTTCTTGAGTTCAGGTACACAATATACATCACCAATGACATAGCTAATTCCTTTCAAAAACAATTTCACAACTCCCTTTCCAATAACCTTCATTCTAGTATTGTTTCCAAGCTTGACAATATGTGAAAATGTTGTATCCAAACGTGTAAGCATATCTTGATTCCCATACATGTGGTTTGAGCATCTAGAATGTATAAACCACGCATCACTTCTCTTTGCTTCATGTAGTTCTACATATGCCATCAACAACAACTCATATTCCTCCTCTAACTCTGTGTAATTTGCTTCCTTATTCCACATTGGATATTCATATTAGAAATGTCCTAAGTTGTGACATTTATAACATTCAACAGTTGCTTTATTGAAAGTTCTTCCTATATCGCTCGTTCTAGTACCTTCAGAACTTGATCCTCATCCTTATTGCTTACTCTTCAAAACTTAAGTTCATGCACCGCCAACGAACTGTTCAATTTATCAATGGACATGTTGTCAGTATCCTTTTATTCTTCGATGGACACTACAACATATGTGAACCTCTCAGTTAGGGCTCGTAGGATCATCTTCTCAACAATCTTTGAGTCATGCATATCTTCTCCATTGCTCCTCATCTTGTTGGAGATTGTCATCACTCTTGCATAATACTTAGTGATGGTTTCACCCTTCTTCATCGCTAGAACGTTAAACTCTCTTCTTAGTGAGTTAAGAGGAGATTTCTTCACCCTAATATTTCCTCCAAACTTCTGCTTCATCGAGTCCCAAACAATATTGGTTGTGCGATGGTCCAAGATTTGTTCGAATACAGTTCAATCATTTGACTAGACGAGATAATGCTTGACTTTGTGATCTTTGGTTCTGGAATCATCAAGTTGTGCATGATGCGCCTTAGTCAGCTTCCGTCCCTTCTTTTGGCTCTTCAAACCATTCTCCACCAAGCTCCAAAGACCCTTTACCCTAAGCAAATTCTCCATTAGTTCACTCTAGTGGTCATAATGACCATCAAAGTGAGGGATCTTCATTAGAGTCTTGTCTTCACTCATTCTCTTAGTGTTTGATCACTCGAAGATTGCTGCTTTCTTTTCTACATTTCCAGTGTTGGTTCTGATACCAATTGTAAAGTATCAAATAATACAAGAATACAAACAATTAGTTTGAAATCCCTACGCTTTATTGGAACATCTTTTGGCTTTATAAAGCCTTACATCTAACAAGAATGAGAAATTGTAGCCCACATAACATATATTTCGCTTAGTAGTTTGGATAAGATGAATAATTAAAATAACTATAAACTCTAACAAACTTAGAAGAAAAGGTCTTTATTCCAACAGTCCTAAACTCAAACAACTTCTTCCAACAAACTATCAATAAAAAAACCTCATATAGGATGGATGTCCGCTAATAGACCAAACACCATGCACTACATGCAACAACTTTCACATCATACAAGCGATTCTCTTGACACATGCTAGATTCGATACAAAGGTTCCATGTCAAGTTCTTTTTACCGGTGTTTGGAGAGTAAATTATAACTTAGTCCTTGTAATTTAGCCATATTAATTAATTAATACTCATACTCATAGAAACTGTATATTTAATCTCTATATTTCTATTTTTTAATATAATTTGGTCCTTTTTTGAATTTATGTTTGATTTCACTTTATTTTGTTTTTTCCTTTCTTGAAAAATAGGAGGAAAAGAAAATCCAGTGAAAAGAAGATACTTGAATACAAAAAAAAAGGTATTTTCGGAATAAAAAAACTACTACATTCAAAATGATCAACATCAATCAATACACTAATCAATTATTTATGATACTAACGAGATGGGAACTAAGTGAAAATTAAATCATATTTTGATTTACTTTCCTCATTCTTATAAAAATAAAAAAGAATGAATAGGATTTACTTTCAAGTTCGCTATTTAATACTGATCTTAATTCTATAGGCATCTCTTTGATCTATTCTTCCTTCAGTTACAAGCGATCCTGATTGTATTGTAGCTTTAACATAAAAAAAAAGTTGCCCAAACTCGAGCTGCAGCTGCCCTGATTAGTGCCGAACTTTGGTGTTGTGAAGCCAAAATCTCCCGCATAAAATGTCTGCGATCAATAACTTATTTCAGGTTTAGAGGTAGTTTGAATGACAGAGCTTCACCCCAAAGTCAACTGGTCAGCTTTCCAAACCAGTAATGCAGGCCGCTTTAATTAATCAGCTTTCCGAACCAATCTTGCAGGCTGTTTTAATCAATGGAGATACCTCACTCTTCTACTTTTGGAAGAAACCACAGGGACAAGCTTGATTATAACATAGAAATACTACCCTCGTCTTTCATATTTCTGAGCCCCTCGTCTTTCATATTTCTGAGCAAACTCTTTCAGTAGCAATTGCTGCCGAAATGCCAAGTATTTTTCTACGCTAGTTCCAGCCCACTGCTGACAAAAGCTTTCATCTGTTGGAACAAATAAACTTAGAGGAAATGGCCCCTTTGGAGCTTTCTTTAAGGAAACCAAGAACCTATGGCGTGGGCGAATTCTCTGCTCCAAAGATAAGCTCAAGTACGTTGGGTATTTGGTCAATGACCGCACCTCATTGCGAAGCTCATTGATCAAATACATGTACTTAGGCTTTAGATTGTCTTCAACTGACAGAGATAATACCTGATAAGACAATCAGCGTCGTCATTGAAAAACTTACAAGGCATCTCAAAAAATGGATAAAATCAAACATTAAGATTGCAACTAGTATGAAGATAAATATAGTCATAGGAGAAACCAATCATGTTTCTGTAGCGAACAACAAAATCATATCCAGCATGAGCAGAGAGAAGTTTTTAGTGTGGATACAAAAGAATATTTACCTGTGTAAGACTGGTCAAGACTTTCAAAATGTCAGAATCACGCAATCCAATGCTCCTGAGGAAATTAATCCTCGGGAGAAATCCATCATCAATGCTGTAATGGAGGAGCTGGGGATGTTTTGTTACCATCTTTACTACACTATCTCTGGATGCTCCCAGCTCCTTGGAGAGAAAAAGATAGCGAGTATTCCATGATATGTCAATCCGCTGTACCAGGATTTGAGGGCTTAGCTGCACGACCTTGCATATGTTTTTTTCATTAATTCCAACCTCCTCAACCAAATATCTGACTGTGGGTTTTAACGAATTCTCGACACTATAAGAAAACAGAGACGGAGCAGCAGCGATTATCTGCCCTATCCTGGAATTAGGAATACCCAAATGCATCAAGAAAGCAATATGAGACTTCAAATTACTCTCAACTGTATATTCTAGAATTTGTGGTTGTCTCAAAAGTATTCTTTTTATATCTCTGTGTTTGACACCAATGCTTAGCAGGTAATCCAACCTCTCCCGCGCAGAAAATACATTTATTTGAAGGGATTGCATGTGCCTCTCATAGATTTGGATAAAGTGTGCTTCCTTGAGATCAAAAGTGCTCAGGTAATCCAAAAGCGGGAGACACTTTTTATCCAGATCTATTTCTTCATATAGCTTTGGATATCTTTCCTCCGCAGATTTCCCAGTCATCCGCTGCAATGAAAGCCAATTTCTAAGCGCTTTTGAAATATATGTGTGTGAAAATCTAAAATTCTAATCATACCTTCCCGTGTTCATTAATGTCAGAGAAAGCAGCTTCCTTTATTCTGTTTTTAGTGTGATAAGATTTTCCAACTATACTCCTCTCATGGATGTTCTTGCTAGTTCTCTCATTGAGTAGTCTCTGGCCACCTGCAACCCCAACTTTCTCCTTCAGATATATGCATATAATCCCTTAAAACCTTGTCAGAACATTAGGTCATACCTTCTCTTGCACCACTTGTCCTTTGTGAATTAACTCTCTTGTTTCCATCCACTTCAAAATCCACAGATTCTGCAAATTCATCCTTAAAACCCATTCCACCAGAGGAATTAAAAACAGATATAACAAATGCAAAGCTAACATAACATGAGCTGTACAAGTAGCACTAGTGACTAGCTCGACACTAAATAATGCCGTCAAGCGATAATGAAACCATGATGAGCATGTTAGTCAATGAGAAGAATGCACATGTTTCTTACAATCCATAATATGGAAACAATTGGCCGGATATAGCTGAAAAAACCAAAATCACTTCATTTATATTATCATTATTGTGGGGGGGAATCATTTAACCTTTCATTTTGTTAAACACAAAAGTCAGATAGTTTCTATGGATAGAATCCTTAGTTCATAATCACCAGCACTCATCGTACATGTAGCCTTTATATTCATTAAAAATTGGCAAACTTTCACACTAGAATTCCAGTGCCTTTTACAAATTAAGTAATTAAGACATTGTATTTTAGTTTTAATAATGTTATTAATTTCTCCTCTTCTTTTCTTGAAACTAAAAAGCTGAAATTGAAATATACAAAGAATCAAAATTAGCTAAAGAGAGAACTCACATTAAGCAAGAAGTCATCATCAGTATCATAAGTACTCAAAGAGTCGCCGTAGCGTGACTTTCGATTAGGCTTGAGAATCTTAGCATTTGAGTGCGTCGACAATACCACCAGTCTGCTGCCTCTCCTAATTATTCTTCTGAGTGACCGTGCCTTCAAGTGAGCTTGAGAAAGAACAAGCGAGTGAGAGTGAGAGAAGAGGGCAGGATTTAATGGATAAACAGATGAAACTGCCATGGATTCTCTTATTATTTTAGATAGACAGAGAGATGCGTGTGTTTCAGATAGAATTGTCTGAGAATATACCCATAAACCCTACCCTCGCCTCTAAATAATAATAATAATAATATCATCTACTTGCAAATCCGATGAATTTGTTTTTAATTTTAATTGTTCAGATATATTTATTTAATACGAAAAATCAATTTTCTGCTTTCTTTTTTTAGTGTGAACAGTTAAAAAAATATTATCAAAATAATTTGTCTTCATTTAAATATTTTTGGTTTAGTTTACTTTTGAAAAATTTTTTGTTTAGAATTATATTAAAATAATATTTTTTATTTTTTTAAATCATTTTGACACCTGTGAAAATAATCTAAAAATATTTAAAATATTTAATTTAAAATATAAATAAAAATTCTAAATTTTAAAATTTTTCAAAAATATTTTTGAAATTTTATGGATGTACATCACCTCTAGTTTAACTTTATTAATTTTATAATTTTTCATCAAAGTGTTTTTTTTTACCATCGGCTGGCTTAACTTTCAAAATCAATTTATTTGAGTATTTGTTTGAAAATGTAGTTTTATTGATTTTTATTTAGAAATATATTAAAATAATTTTTATTATTTTTTTAAAAATTATTTTTGATATGAACCTATTAAAATAATTTAAAAATATAAAAAAAATAATTTAAAAAATACTTTTAGAATATTTCTCAAGCACCCCTATAAAACGATTTTTATCGCTTCACAAAACACACAAGTATCAAAGAAAAACAATGCTAAAGGGTCCGAATGTCGACGTTTTTGAGTTATATTCAAATGTGTTCAGCATTTCAAAAATAATTTAAAAAAAAAAGTTTAAAAGAAATTATATTTTTTATTTTCAATTAAATATTTTTAATGTTTTTAAACCATTTTTGACTATTAATATTAAAATTAATTGTTAAAAATAAAAAAAAAATATTTTAATATATTTTCTAAATAAAAATTATGTTTGAAAACAAACTTTCAACGTCACTGTGAAAGCTTCATCTTTATTACGATCCGCTGTATCTTGTCTTGTGTGGTTGGCGCCAGACCGGCCATAATATGTCGACGCGGCACAGTCTCGGTCTCTCCGTGGATGATTAATAAAAATATATATATATATATATATATATATATATATATATATATATATATATATAAAGGAGAAAAATGAAAGGCTCAGTCCGCCTCTGCTATAGCTGCAGTTAGCTGTGGATAGCGGGGTGCTGTGAAGCAACAGCAATTTCTTTTCTTTAATAACATTTCCTGCAAACAAGAGGGAAGAAGAGAGATACAATCCAATTCTCCGATCAGTTTCCAAATTCAAAATCAAGTGCCGGATAATAATAAAAACATTAAAAAAATTAATTTAATATAAAAAATAAAAAATAAAAAAAATTTCAAATTATTTTAAAAATATTTTTGAAGCACACGGATTTCAACAAAAGAATAGTACGGACTATTGCATATCTCAACCTTAATTTCCTCTACTCCATTATTAAAGATTACAGCTTCCTTTTATGTTTTTTTCAAGTTTTTCTCATGAATTTCCTACACAAAACATTATTCCTAACGGATGCCAACATCTCATGAAAAACAAGCAGTGATGTTTTTCCGTTTGCTTCTCTCAACTACAACCGGAGTTTACATGGGACCCATATTTTAATGCCTTCAGTTGTTTTGGCAGCTTCTTGGCTGAAGAAAATGCAGTCACCGACGACGAAAACTAAACAATTTTACCGTTTAAAATTTACGCCAAATTAACCCTTGGATCATCTTCGCCCTCACCGATTGTATCAACAAACATCACTGCTCTCGTTTTTCTTCGTTCATATGCGCCTCAACCGACAATCTCGTTAGTCACTACTCCCGTTCTTTTTCATTAATCTGCGCCTCTCACCAACTTCAAAAACAGAAATCACTGCTCCGTTTAGTTTCAGTGGCAACAAGATTTCCAAGCTCTTCACCTAGATCCATTGACACAAAAGTGAAAGAATAAGTACTCCTCAAAGAAAAAGGAAAGGCCAGATCATTTAACCCCACCAAATTTTCCCTTCTTTCTATTCCCTTTTCCATTAGTGTGTATAGAGATCCAACAATCAATCCGTGAGCAGGAGTTAAGACTAGTGTATTTCCAAGCTCTGTGTGGGAACATGATGAAACTTGATGAAGTCAAAGGTGGGGGGTTAAGGTATTTAATGGAGAAGAGAATGTAGAAGAGAGTGGAAGCAGTAATGGAGATGTTGGAAAAAAGATGGTGAAGAGAGTACCTACTGTTACAGGTCCTGGTGTGACTATGAGCGGCAAGAGAAAGACTTGGAAATCTAAGAAAAATACACATCCTTTTTAATGTATTTAATATTTACGTTTTTCAAGGTAATTTTACAACCAAATTTTAATGTCAAAAACAGATTAACCAAATACATCATATTATTTTTTATTCAATCTCAATTTCAATCACAATTTTAACTAAACATTTATCAATCTGAAGTCAATAAAAAGTGTTTTTTTATGAAATTGTTTTTTTAACCTCAACCATAACAGCAATCACAATATCAAACAAACACTTCATAGGATTTCAAATTTTGAAAAACAAAACGCAAAAAAGCATACATGCATTTCAAGAATATCCTTTGAAAAAAAATCGATAGCTATTATTTATCAATTTAATTGATTATTATGGATGAATTGTGATGCTCAACATTTTGTGTCTATTCAATTCAAAGGTCCTTATTGTAATATACTTCATGATAAAAAAAAATTAAAATAAATATTTTGATTTTCACATACAACTAAAGGAGTTTTTAACCTTAAGGTTTACATACATGGCATATAGCACAACAAAGATGTCAAGTATGTGGGGATATGGACTTGTTTTAAAGGATGAGAAATACTTTTTTTATTAATGTGGGTTACTGGGTCAGCTTGCATGCACCTCAACTAATCTCACGGACTCTAAAGTTAATGACCACATAAGTCTCCAGTGGTCATCATATTAGCAACTACATAGTTGGAACCTGAAACTACAAAGAAATAGTCATCATATTAACAACCACAGTAAGACTCAAACTTGTGACTTTCAGAAAAATTAAACTCTTTAGTATCAAGCTCGTACTATATGTTGCCAATGTGGTAAGACTTTTATTATTATTATTATTATTATTATTATTATTATTATTATTCACATAACTGACTAATAATATATGTTTATCAACACCTACCAAGAGGATTTCCAACGTGACAGACATGGAAAAGATTCTTCTCTAGTTGTATATATTAGTCACTTACTCGTGTCTTGTCATAACCGAAACTATATTTTTTTCAACGTAAAAAATTATTAATTGTGTGAGGTATTTTTATAATATAAATATGAGCAAAATAATAAATATGTGCAGAATTCCATTGAAGTGCAAGTTTGTTATAGAATATATGAATTTTTAATCGATATAAATTTATCTGTTTAACAAGTTTCAACAAAATCACCAGTATAAAATTATCATCATCATTAAAAAAGCAAGAAGATTCTGATACTTGAATTATTGAATTCACTGTATTAGGATTAGATTTATTTTATAATCCAATTTAAATTAAACACAACAAATAAAATTATGAAAATACTTGCAATCACCAAATAACAAAAATAAATGGTTCATTTTCTATCTAAAAAAAAAACA
Source organism: Salix viminalis (assembly GCA_029228465.1). Taxonomy (NCBI): domain Eukaryota; kingdom Viridiplantae; phylum Streptophyta; class Magnoliopsida; order Malpighiales; family Salicaceae; genus Salix; species Salix viminalis. Next base: position 8,263,130 of record CM055436.1, on the reverse strand, counting down.
TCATTTAAAATCTATCTCTATGTTACCGTCATTATCATGACTATAACAGTTAAAATTATTATCAACATTATTGCTCATACAATTAAAATCATTCAATTGCCTTAAAAAAAGCAGAACATTTTTGCAAAAAAACAAATAAAAAATAATCACTAAAATTATCATTATTATTGCATAAACAACAAAATCATAAAATCATCTTATTCGAAGAGCAGATAAAAAACAGAACAAAGGGAAAAAAAAGAAGAAAGATTAGTTTTAAAATGATCACTAATATAAAATTGAATCAAATAAAAATAAACCCCAATAAAAAAAATAATACGACAAAATCTAAAAGCATAGATATATAAATACGGGTAAAAAATAAACACTGTCCAAGAAGCGACAGAAAAAACCAAAGGAATTAATACCAAATAAAAAAATTTAAAGAATAAAGTCCGAAATAAAAAATAAAATATATAATTTGTTCCAATCAAATGACAAAATTGAAACAAATAAAAAGCTTGGGACTGAAACAAATAAAGGGATTTTTAAAAACAATTGCAATGTAATTTTGCTAAAATATTAAAGAATAAGGACCGAAATGAAAAGTAGCATATGTGAACAATTTCAATTGGATGACAAAATTAAAACAAATTAAAACTTGCATACCAAAAAAATTAAGGGAACCAAAAACAATCAAAAATCAAAAGAATAAGAGCTGAAATGAAAATCAACATGTATAATCGGTTTCAATTGAAGGGCACAATTGAAAACAATCAAAAATTTCATTGAAAAAATCAAGGATAAAACCGAAATCAAAAGAATAGAAACTGAAATAAAAAACCACTAACATGAAGGACTAACATGTATTTGGTTGACGACAGGAGAGAGAAAAGAGGGAGAAAATGAATCATCAATTTTTTTTTAGTGCTCACCTTTAGACTAATGGTCAAGTTGAACTCACTGGACTTCTCAATAGACTCGAGAATAAGATAACAAACATCAAGTTAAAATAAGAAAAGTTATTTAATGAGATTTTATGGGCCCATAGAACCATTTAGAAAGCATCTACTAGAAAAACTCTTTTTTACCTCACTTATGGGATCATGGATTAAAGTTATGATCTCAATCCAGATTGGATGCCCAAGTCATCAAGTAGCCCATTATATTTTAGAAAGCAATCAACAAGGCCTTATAACCTATTTAGATTTCTTGGAAGAATCTCGTTTGATTGCTAAATTCTATAATAAAAGACTCAAATTTGGAGATTTAATGCTGAAAAAGTTGAAGGCTAATAGCAATAGAGAAAGTAGGGGTAAACTAGCCCTAAAATTAGATAGTTCATTCAAAATCATGAAGGTGGTTAAGACAAATACTTACCATCTACAAGATATGGAATGAAAGAATCTTCCTCACACTTAACACTTTAATCATTTGAAAAAAAAAAAAGTGCCATAATAACTAATAATGTATGTTTATTCTATATAAATGACAATATTTTTTTATTCTCTCCAAGTGATGCCTAAAAGCCTATATATATCATCCAAATAAATGGTTCACACTTTTCTTATTCTCTAAAATATTCATATTTTTATTTTTAGAGCATTGATCATACATAACTAAGAATAAACATTATTGTTCTTAGAATTTAAAGCTCAATCTCTTATTTATTGCAACCCCTTATTAAAAGTAACTATTTTTATCATTTGAGAGTTCTTAAATCCCACCAAAAGGACTATTTTGTAGGTGTTAGGTCTTTTATCACCAACCATCAACTTTATGAACTCCAGAGAAAGGAATATTGAAGCGAATGTGCTATTACCCCTATCCAAACAATTAAAAAACTATATTCCTAAGCATATTGGATTTTCAGAACATCATTAATATTGATTTGTTTTAAATAAAGTGTTATACATGTATTATTTACATGTCAATTGTGTTCTAATTTTAAATTTGATAAATGTCAATGAGATTGATGATAATGAAGCTTCAAAGAAGCATGATGATGTTTTGATAAACATCAATGATATTGACTTAATCCCATCAACACTTCTTTTTTCTTCAAATTTTGCTCATTTGGAAAAGGAAGACCTCAATATGTTCATTATACTAGAGTAAAGGTGTTAACACTGATTTATTTATGTGTTGTATTGGTTTTCAAGTGTTTTAACATCAAATTTAAACTAAAATATTGTCGGATCTTGAGATTTTCTTAGTCATGAAAATTATGTTTGTGCTGAAATGTTTGTCAAAACATGACATTTAAAATGTAATCAATTAATTGCTTGATTGGATTTATTAATGTTTTTCTTTTAAATTCAATTTACATATAGTTTTCCGAAGTTCTTTTTTCCCAAGAAAACTCCCTGCAGATTGACTGGTTACCTGCAAAAAAAAAACCCGACTTCCAATTCCAGTTTCTGCTCAACAATCTTGTAGATGACCTTGAAATAAAAAGCCTGATTAGACACCACCAGCGGCGGCATACCATGGAGGACCCAGAGGGAGTTTTAAACTTAGACTCGAGGGCGGCCTCGATTCGGGGCCCTCGAACCCTAGCGCCTCCGTGCCTGCGATCCCATCCGACAATCACGGATCCGCAATGGCAGCTGCCCCCAATCACCGCAGACACCGGCAACAGTAACACCACCACCAACAACAACAGGAACTCCGGTGCAGCGGATTTCCTGGCGGGTCGACGGAGCTTCCGGCAGACTGTATGGCGGCACTGGCTTCGAAGCCTTTGTATGAAAGGCGACGCCTGCGGATTCCTTCACCAATACGACAAGTCTAGAATGCCTGTATGTCGTTTTTTTTTGGACTTTACGGAGAGTGCAGGGAGCAGGATTGCGTTTACAAGCACACCAATGAAGATATCAAGGCGTGCAATATGTGAGTAAGTCTCCTTCAGACTCAATTCTACTCAACAGACAAATAAATAACAACGTTCTTTGAACCAGTAAATATGTTTTTTTTTTGTATGTTTTTTCAGGTACAAGCTGGGGTTTTGTCCCAATGATCCAGACTGCAGGTATAGGCATGCAAAATTGCCTGGACCTCCACCTCAGGTTGTAGAAGCTGTTCAAAAGACTCAGCAATTGAATTCTTACAATTATGGAAACTACCAAAAATTTTCAACAACGGAATTGTGGTTTTCCCCAACAGATGGAAAAGTCTCCCATTACCATCATAAAACCTTCAGGAACGGAATCTGCTAATATGCAGCAGCAACAACAACAGCCTAATCCATTGAACAGAATTGCAACGCCTTTACCTCAAGGAATATCAAGGTGCGTTCAGAGTTCTGAGGTCTTTAATTGAGTTATATGTAAATCAAATATCGTATTTTCTTTCTCTTGGATATTCTGATTATTGTTATTAAAACTATACATATAGATGGACATTGATCTTGGAAGACTTTCTGTACCAAAAAGTCTGTGATCATCTAATGAAGCCCATTGTTACTTCAATTGTGATAGGCAACGAAACTTTTCTTTGCTTTATGGGTGTTTATTTTATTTTTTTATTTTTTCCTGGCTGTTTGCATGTATATGCTGATCTAGAGGTCCCCAAACCCATACTTGACAAACATTAATACTGTGCATTGAATCGTACTGATGCCAAATTGAAATGTCTCTTGGTGTGCCTTTGGCATGAACCCATCCATCCTCTCTTTATGCTCTGAAGAGGACGGCACAAATGTGATTGTTTCATCTTTGCTTGAAGAGGCATGAATCAGCTGTAATTATTCTTACTACTGAATTTACTCCAGATTCTAGTACAGTTTTTCCAACAACTTCTCTCGTAGTCAAGGCTATTGAAACAGTTTCAAAAGATAAACTACCTTCGTTCTTTCTTTCTTTTTTTAAAAAACCCCTCTTATGAAGTGGATGTCTGAAAATTGTTGCTATTATGGAAATATGCACATGGAACTGCACATTATGGGAGGAATTTCTCAGTCAAATGGTTGAAGGTTTTTTTCCTTCTACGTTTGTTTATGATTTGGATGGCAAGATGTGATACTTTCATTATAAAATGATTATTGGTTTCTTGATCTAAAGTAAAAACTGATCAATAAACCCATAGAAGCTTGTTTTAATTTCAAGTGGAGTTTAAGAAATTTAATGGATGTGAAAGTTTTGTATTTTATGTCTTTCATAATATCATCTTGTAGCACTTTAAATAAGATTTATGTAAAACCTCAGGCTGCAACTAAGAAGGATTAGTGCATGATGTGGTACAGATTTGACTTTTTATCACGCAAATGCTTTCTGGTGAACTTTGGTCTGGAAAATTGGGGATTTAAGGGTTTGGGTTAAAGAAAAGTCATATAGGGTTTATAAAATTGCAGTTGAGCTATTAGACTATTAGCATTGCATTATAATCATTGTAGATGGAGAATATTGATCCTCCAATTTTATCTCCATTTTTCTTCTTTATTGTATACTCATTTCTCCACAAAATCAAGTAGTTTTATAAAATAGAAAACAAAGTCCTTTTGGGATTTTTAAAATAATGAATGACTAAAAGATTAAAAAATAGATGAACCAAAGAGGGACCAACCTTTTTTATTAAAGAGGAGAATTTGGAAAACAACTTTTAGTAGTTTTCTTATTTTCTATAAAACAAATACAAAACTAAAATTCTGTTGTTGCAGGTAAGGTTTTAGGGTGGTGAGGACTATGTTCTTCAGGAAAAAACATTTCTATTTTTGAACTATTCTTTATATTGAAAACCGATATGCTTAATGGGTGGCCTTGCTGCACTTACTATTATTTGATTCTAAGGTTCATGTTTCCAAATTATGGAATGCAATGAAACAAATGTATTTAAATAATTTTTGTTCTGGGATGCAGGCAATCTCAGTTGCAGCTGAAGCAAAACGAGAAGAGGAAAAAGAAAAAGGAGACAATCCTGACAGTGGTTGTGAAAACCCTGACATTGTACCATTTGAGGACAATGAAGAAGCAGAGGAAGAAAGTTAAGAGGAGGAAACCTTCGGGCATCCTCTTGGAGCAGCTGCTCAAGGCAGAGGAATCATGTGGCCACCTCACATTCCAATTTCTCGTGGTGCTAGACCCATCCCCGGCATGAGAGCTCTATCCCAATGATGGTTTCTCATATTGAGCTGTTACGCCCAGACATAATGTAGAATCAGATCTGGTCAAGGATGCAGCTGGTGAGTCAAATGATGAGACAAGATAGAAATGATGAGAGTGAAAGTGAGGACAAGGCACCAAGATGGTCAAGGCACGGGGACGGAAAGAAGAAGCGGCGAGGTTCAGAAGAAGCTACTCCTGGCTCAGATCACTAACAGTAACATCCTCCTCCTAGATTCCTTTGGTTTTTCTTTGAATCCTTTGGATTATTTATGGAATATGGGTGATTATTATGTGGAAAAGAAAAACATAATGTGTGTATGTATGAAATTAGCTTGTTTGATAACATTTCATATGTTAAAATGTTAACAAATGAAAAATTATGAGCAAGTATATAGGTACTTGTGTTCATGGGTAACAAATACCTAGTGTGCTTAAAGAATATTGAGATGTGCACTTTTCTTTAAGGAGAAAGTTGTGTTAAGGAGAAAGTTTGATGTAAGGCTTGGTGTGATGCAATCAAGGTATTGTTTGCGACCCTAAACAAGTTGAATAAGACCAGTGAGAGGAAAATATAGGTTATTGTCACCTCAACCTTTTACTTTACAAAAATTATTATAAGTTGTATTTTCTATATTATAATTGTTGATTTGTACAATGTGTCATGGAATGATAAAAACTTGTGAAATCTTGACGTGAAGATTTGTTTAGAGAAGTGTAGGGCATGGTTGTCAAAATCACGATTTTGACACGACACGGAAGGGGCTTCGAAAAATCGGATCGTAAGATCAGATCATAAAATCATACCTGAATTTTTTCGTACAAAAATTGTAAAATCATAGATAAAATCGTGTAGGTAGAAAAATCATAAAATTGTAGTGAAATATTTTCGAATACAATACAATATAATTATGGCCATAAAACTTCATTAGTTAAGGTTAATACATGATTCAAAATAACTTAAAAATACATTACAAAACAATTATGTCCATAGAATTTCATTAGGTAAAAACTAACAAATTTAAAATAATTATTTTGTTGATGTGCTATATAAATTAAAATCAGTCTCATGACCGTCATTTTCCTCGTTATTTTTAAAACATTCACCAAAAGGATTATTATTGAAAAGATTATCAATACTAATACTGGTACCAACACTGATATTGTCAGTACTAGCTCTAACTCCAACAAATTATTTCGACATTAGGACATGAAAATAATTTAAAAACATCAAAAAAATTAATTTAAAGTAAAAAATAAATATTACTAATTTTAAATTTAAGTATAAATTTTAAAGTTAATATTACTAATTTTCAATAGTAATTCCATAATATATAAAAAGAGAGATAGAGAGAAAGATAATATTATATATATATATATATATATATATATGCATGAGACAGAGGGGCGCATACGAATGTGGGGGAGCACAAGGCTGGCGCCAAATGCAATTTTTAGCGGAATCATAAAATCGGGACCGATCCGGGTCTAATTTTATGATTTTTGTACTATTTTAACCGAGTTTGATCAAAATCAATTTTTCTACCCGAGTTGACAAGATTTGATGAGTGGACTCATAAAATCATACGATTTTTTGCGAGTTGACTCACGATTTTAACAACAATGGTGTAGGGTACATAAGTCGACCATATTGGTCAAGCTTAAACTGTGAGGTTATTATTCATAGAACATTTGGGATGATGAATGAAAGAACAACCCTATGATTAAGGCTTAGCCTAATAAATTTAAAATCATGGAATCATGAGAATATGATTTGTGTAAAATAGTTGACCACTTGAGTAGGGAATAAGGTTAAACTTCCTTGGAGGGCAAGATGAATATGGTTTATATATAAACTAGTCGGCCAGATGTATGGGGCTAAGGTCAAATTTTCTTGGAAGTCAAGATGGGTGTATTTTATATGTGGGTGTTTGCCACATGAATAGAAACCCAAGTTGGTAGCATCAAGCTGGTCGTGAGAAATTAAGGACTTGATTTTAAAAGTTAATATATCAGCCACAGATGTGGAGGTAATGAACAATTTTATAGTTAGTTGCATGAGTGGAGATTGGAAAGATGTTGCTCATACATCCTATGCATGAAAGCCAAGTTAAGAGAAGGTCTAGATGTTGTTTATAACAATGAACTTTTAAAGGTGGTTTTCAAAGGATTGTTATGATAATCCTTAATGTTAAGTATATCTATTGGTATTTCTTGGGTGGAAAACAATATTTTTGTGTCTAATTTTAAATAAAGGAGTTTCAGGGACTTGTGTGTTTGATTGTTTTGGAGTAAAAGGTGTTGATTGAATGTTATTACCATTTAATTGATGTTAAGGGAAATGTTATAGTGAAAGATATTTCAACAAAGTCTATGGGTATTTTGTGAAAGATATTTAAACTTCTATATGATCTATTAGTACCATGATTTCTTGATATGATTTTTATTCTAAATTGTTGACATGTTCTTTGTATACTCCTTAAAACTAGCTGGCATGATCACTAGTTGTAACTATAGGATTTTAGATGTTTTTATTTAGCTATAGAGTTTTTATATTTATTTTTGTTTTATGTTAACCAATTGGTATGAATCTATTATGGATATTGTTGAATGAAGTCTTGGGTGGATATGAGTCACCCCAAGGTTATATATATGTGTAATAGGGGTTCAAAAATTAGACTATGACAATGTGCATTGAGAGAGATATGTCTTTCTCATGCATAACTAGTCTCCTTACCTAAATTTTTGCAAACCATTAGGTTTTTTTTAGGGTCACTGTAATATTAGGTAGCGACTCCTTTGAAAAAAATATGTTAGTCTTAGGCTCTATATATGAGACTCTTTTTGAGAGATGGTATGGGAGAATTGCTTATCTGGTGAAGGTTATTATATAAAGGTTCATAAGTTGGTTGATTTACTTTCTCTTAGGTTTTCATGGTCTTATGATCCAGGGTGTGAATTTTACAGGATATCCTAAGTTGGTCCAGATCAATTTAATAGGTTCTCTTTTTAATTTATTTTTAAATATCCTCTTGTTTTTTTTATTAAACTATGATTTTATCAATAGTTCATATTATTTTTTTCCCGCAAAGTTTACCAGGTCATATCATATCAATCTCGACATGGTTTTGAAAATTTGTTTTACTTGAATTACATTAGCAATGTTTGGATATTTTTTATAAATGTTAAATAAAATTTAATTTAATCTGCAACATAACATGAGCAATAATTTAGTATTTATACTTTTTGAGCTTGAATTGTTTTATCATATATATATATATATATGTGAGGTGATAATTACTTCCTCTAATGTATATTTATCTATTTATCTATCAATCTATATATATAAATATACATGTTTGAGGCGGTAATTATCACCTCACATTTCTACTTTTGAGATGTTAAATTATATTCTTGGAGAAGGTTACATTTAACATTGCAAAACTTTATTATTTATCTTTATTTCTTGCTATCATATAAACTTTACTAAATAAAAAAGCATCATCTCTCTCCCACTTAATATTATTATTTTAAATATTTTCTATTTCTTTCTATTAAAATTAATACGTTATTATACTAGCACAATACATCTTTACATGCTTAGACTTTTAAAAATCATAAAAATTACTCTTATAATAATCTATTCCTTTTTTTAATCTCAATCTAAACATCACCTAAAACATAGTTGAATCAACACCAAATCTAGTTTTTCTACTATTTATTTGCTATGCCATTTTATATGTAGTTTGGGTAATAATTTAGTGCTAGTACTAAATAAATTTAGTGCTATGCCATTTTTTCAGGATCAAATTTTTTTATATGTATTAAAAAGATTTTCAAGTACCGCTAATGTGTTTTTTAGTAGAATTTGTTTAACTATTTGAGGATTTACAAACCATTAGAAAAAGGAAAATAACCTTCATATAAAGAAGTTTTAAGAAATAGATAGTTCATTTGAATTGTGCTAGATTGTTGATTTAATTGATATAATTGCATGAGAAATTATATTTTAAGAAGGTTTTGTATTGGGAGTTTGTATGCTTTAGTAAAAACAAATGTTAAAAAGCATAGGTAAAAGCATGGTTGTCAAAATTGCTAGTTGACTCGCAAAATCGTATAATTTGTACGATTTTGGGATTCAACTCATCAAACCTTGTTAACTCGGGTAGAAAAATCGGTTTAGGTCAAACTCGGTAAAAATATAGTAAAATCGTACGGAATCGTAAAATCGGATAGGATCAGTCCGATTTTACGATCCCCCAAAATCCATTTGGAGTTACATTCTCTTTCTTCTGCAATAAAAAGAAGAAGATACAATAATTATTAGGTCCTGCTATTATACAAAGAGAAAAACAAGTGGAGGAGAGAAAGAGAGAGGACTGTGTACATGAGCGAGAGGAAGAGTGGCGGTGGAAGAATTGGAGTTGCCATCGATGGAGATTTGGATTAGGATTAAAGGGTTTGGTGCTTGTAGATTTTGAGGATGCTAGCCCGTCTGTTTGTTTTAATTTAGCAACGAGGGGGGAGTGGAGATGAGATGAGATGATGAATTGATGATGATGGCTTTGTGAGTGAGTGACTTTGTGTTGTTTAGGACAAAATGAAAAGTAAACAAAACTCAAATTTTGAATTTTGGAATTAAAGTCGTGTTTGCCCCCCTCCCTCCCACCCTTGCCCCTGCCCAGCCCCCTATTTTAAAATAAAACAAAACAAAAAAATCAGTATTTTTTAAATGCTAATATAATGATATAATTGTTATAAACCTTAACTAATAAATTTTTTTTATTGCTATAATTATATTATATTGTATTTTAAAATAATTTTTTATGATTTTATGATTTTTCTACCTACACGATATTAGTTGTGATTTTACAATTTTGTATGGTATTTTAAATATGATTTTACGATCCGAGTTCAGAAATAATTTTCGATTCGTGTCGAAAATCACGATTTTGACAACCAACGGTAAAAGTCTTAAATTGTGGATTAAATAGGTCTCTTAAACTAAGAAATGAGAAAATGATATGAGAGATATGTTTTCCAAAAGAAGTTTTTAGGAATAAGATTTTTATATTATAGATTTGTGTTTGGAATGGATATGGACTAGAGGTTTGAATACTTTGTTAATGGGAAAATATTTTTAAGACAAAGTAAGGCCTAGAATTAATAAATTTAGTGGCCTTATTAATTTGGATATATGCTAGTATAATGCAAAATATATTGATAAAAGATGTGATTAAATATAATGGAAATAATGATAGGCAAAATACACATATAGTGCAGGGAAATGATTTATGAAAATTAAATGGACCACGACGGAGAAACATTGGATCTAAGAAAATTAAAAATGATAACAATGGTGAAATTTAATGTGTAAAAGTTTGAATAAGCCGCAAAGGTTGGCCTAATATTTTAAGTGTCTATTTGGCCAAGCGGTTGAACTGTCATTTGACCAATTTTTAATTTTTTTTTTAAATAAAATAGTTTTGATATTTTATATTAATTTTTAATGTATTTTTAAATGTCAACCCCATTGCAATGGTGAGGGTTACGAGGGTAGACGTAAGAGTTAGGAATTCCTAAGAGAATTAGTGAAAGTAAACGTTCGAATATGGAAATGGATCATATAATCCAATAAACAAAAGATTCTTCCAGAACTTCCCAACATTGTCATATATATGAACAATGAAAGTAAGAGTTCGAATATGGAAATGGATCACCTTCCAGAACTTCCCGACATTGTTTTTGGGTCCCTTTTGTAATTAAATTTTATTTAAATTGTTATTTTTGCATTACAAAAGGCAATCTAAATAACAAGAAAAAATAGTTTAATTAAAAACAATTTCAAGACAATATTTTTTTATTAATTTGTGAAGCAATCGCCCTGTCCCCCGTTTGCAAATGGGAAGCGAAGAGTTATGCCTAAACCTGTTTCGCATTAAAATTGTTTTTTAAAGTTTTTTTTTATTTAAAAATATATTAAAATAATTTTTTTTTTATTTTTTAAAATTATTTTAAATATCAACACATAAAAAATACTTTTAAAACATAATTACAAACAATATTGAAAGAGACCTTTGTTGGGTTGCAAATGGGAATCAGTAATAGAGTTGCAGTCTGCTTAGCGATGAGGTCGGTATGTGTTGATCCTTTGCTGGGTTGTTTACACGGCACCACGTAGTTGTATTTTTTAATTCAAAGAAGACAAGGAAGTAAAAATGGACAAAAATAAAAGTCTAAAAAACTCCATTAATATTCAGACGAAAGAAAGACAAACATGATGATGATGATAGCAAATATCATGGACTCGAAGAGCCACTCATTTGTTTGTGGTGTACAGGTCGTGGTCGGCCCCTCACCCAGAGCGCAGGTTCCTTGGTTTTTGCATGCAATACTTCGTATTTAGTGACGGTTTGGAGTGTAGTTCATGTTATTTTCATTTTTTTTAAATATATTAAATTAATATTTTATATTAGTGTATGAAAATAATTTAAAGTTATCAAAAAAATTAATTTAAAGTAAAATAAAAAAAATAAAAAAAATTAGTTTTTTTTTTCAAAAATATTTTTGAAATACAAGTGTCATATATCTCTTTACTAGTTAAAGGACCCGAGTGTGAACATACTTCAAGATGTTATGTTAGTTTGAAATTGTGGTTAAAATTGTTTTTAAAAAAATATTTTTAACATCAGCACATGAAAATGATCTAAAACTACCAAAAAAATATTAATTTAAAATATAAATAAATGTTTTTAAAATATTTTTAAAATATAGTGCAAAACAATACTGTTATTTATAAATTAAAATTAAGAGTCAAATCAAGATAAAAAAAAATCCACTTGTATAGTGGAGATCACTCATTCTGATATTATTTAAGTCAAAGCACATTTAATTTAAAAGTACATATAGGATTAAGTGCTAGATACACAACTGCACATTAAAAACTCTTTTAATTTTTTAATTTATTCAAATTGGGATTTAATGAAAGAAATTAGTGATTAAATATATATATATGGAAGTTATGATTACGACACAATTCCACCCTTTCTCGAGTAACATTTAAAAATATTGATTCCTTAAATAAGATTAATAGCATTGCAATATGGGATGATTTTTGAAAATATAGATAATTTTATTTAAAGAATTAATAGTTTAAATGTTGAAAACAAATATAACTCGACAAAGCAAACACATTGTATTCTCAAATTTTCAAATTAAAACAATCTTGATGAATAAATATTAATTAAACTACAAAACTAGTCACTAAAAAAATAAGTTAAATCACTTATGAATTTTCTAATATTTAAAGAATCATGATGCATTCTTAAATATTGCACATGATCTTCAAATATAAATCAATCAACAGATTAAATTACTCACCTTATTTTAATTCTATTTTTATTAGGATTGTGATCTATATTTGAATCGACATGTTAGACAACCTAATAGTCACATGTACAGAACCATAAGTAGAAAAAATAAATTGAAATGATTAATCAAGTATGAATTGGTTCTATAAAAGTTTTATAAATTAAAAATTATAATGTAATTTATATAATGGATACAATTTTAAATTTAGAAAAATCAAGTAAGGACTTGTCTGTATAAATTTCTTAAACAATTCTAAAATAATGTGATGTTCTTATAGAGAAGTGATTTTTTACTATTTATAAGATTTTTAGGTTCTTTATAAAAAGAGTGTCATGTCTTATATTTTTATAAGTATATAGGGTACAAAATACCTAAAAACACAAAAACAAAGAGCTAGTGCCTAAGGCATACGAGTCATTCTTTCCTAAAAATGTTTTTTTAGAGAATAAAATCATAGATTTATGATTTTGTGATTCATGTAGATTATTTTTAGAAGTCGGACAATTAGATACTTGTATTTAGCGATAATTTGGCCTTAAAGAGTTGATCAAACGTCAAAAAAAGATTTGATTTTCATGTAATATTTTCTCAAACTATCTAAACAGCCTAAAATCAAATATTTTTTACTTTAGTACTAAGATATATTTATATATAAAGGAAACTAAAGGGTTTACAAAGCATCACAAAACAATAATAATGAAACTAGAAGATCATTCTTGTTATGAGCTAAATCGACATATTGGAAAAAAAACAATAAATCTAAAAGAGAAAACATTATATTCCTATAAAATTAAGAGCAATAACAAACTAGAAGCTTGTAAAACTAAACAATTAAATGAAATAGTAAAAATAAATAAATGAATAAATTGTAAGGAAAACAATAAGCTTATGAAAGTAAATTGTATAAAAGATAAAATATAAAGTTATAAATAACTCACAAAGTAAAAAAAAAGAAAAAGAAAAAGAACCACCCTAGAGTTAACCTTAACAAATAAATTATACTTTAGAATAGTAACTCGTGGTCATCTATCTTATCCAAGAAAACAAGTAGACTAGTGTTAGAAAAACTCCACTTCATGTTAAAAGCTAAACAAGAAAAAAATCCCAACACGTAGTCATTTGGTCATTCACTCAATGAAGCCTTCTAAACCAATTAAATTATTATACATTAGGCTAGTTTTTGGATTTATTATGCACTCTCTTACAACACACTATGCATTAGAGTAGTGTATTGTTTTTGTAATTCACTTTGGTCCTTCAATTATTGTTTTTGCATTATTTGCCCTTTTGAGCCCAAAGTAGCCCCTAATTGCATGTTGTTTTAAGAAGGAGGGTTGAATTGAAAGATAGGAAACTAACATGAGAATCCCGGGTAACATAGAGGACAGGTTAAAACATTCATTTTAACCCTTCATCTTTTTTAGATATTAGAGGACTAGTCCCTTGAATTTTTGTATTTTTGTATGGAGGATGGGGGATCCATAGCTGACCTGAAAACGTTCTTTATATATATAAGGGCCTTATTGGGAGGTGGTTGCGGTTGCTTTTGAAAGTGTCTTTCATTTAGAAATACATCAAAATGATACTTTTTATTTTGTTAAAAATATTTTTGACATCAGCACATCAAAATGATTTAAAAACACAAAAAAAATTCATTTAAAATGAAAAAAAACAAAATTTAAGGAAACGGCAGTACAACCGTCATCCCAAACATGCCCTAAAGCATAAGCATAACACACGTCTAATTAAGGCAAAATACAAAAAATATATAAAATTCGAAGACGACTGAAATCCAAATTACCATATATTTTTAAAATAAACCCCCCAGAATATCCAAAATGTAAATTCAAGTCACGAAATCACATGTTTTTCTCACATTTTATTTTGTAAAATTACTAGCTATATGATCAGCGCCACGCAAAATAAAAATCTAGAGGAGATACGAAACATGAAAAATCTTTCTTGGCCGTCCTTTACTGTGAAAGCTGAGACCATAAACTTCTGGCTACTTCCTCCCAGGTGGGTACAAGATAGGACCCATCAACTCTTGTTGGATTCCATTTAACAGTAATAGCCGACATGGTTTGAAAATTTGATTGATTTCATATACACATCTGTTAGTTACCTGACGCGCATGCATTCTTGCATAATCAAAATTGAAGCAGAGTAAAACATTGACCGATACTATGCAGCAACCACATTTAGCTACTGATACTTCTACAAAGTATGGAGGGGGGGTTCCAACTAGCGTGACGATAAAAAGTTTGAGATTTATTTTTCAGGTTTTGAGTTTGAGTTAGAGCGTGTCTAACTTATAATACCTTGAAATAGTTAAAGTTTTGCTCGTTTAATTTAACCCCGCAAAAAATAACTGAAAGAGAGTGAGGTTTTCTTGAATCCGAAAAAAAAAAATAGCATGATGTTGTGTAAAAGGGTTTGAGATATGCATTGCAGGTCTTGGATTTGAGTCAGGACGTGTTCAATTTGTAAGAGTTTGAAACAGTCGGGGTTTTACTCATTTATCCTGCATACACAAAGAATGACTAAAGGAAAATAAGATTTCATCAAATCTAAAAAAAATATATTGTGGGGATTGAATTAACATGTATTCTAGTGTTAGATTATTATTTTCTTACAAAAAAACTTAATTTGATGTTTGTTTGTTGATTAAAAGCGAAAGAAAAATGATACCCTTACTCCAAACAAGGAAGGATAAGCTCATGAGACCCACTTGTTAAGGAATTATCTCACCTAAAAGTTTAAATTTTTAGGTAAAGTCCTAGAATATGTTTTATATTATTTTCTAACACACCTCTTCAAGTGAAAGTATTTTAGGCTTGAAACTTGCACACAAATCCATATTACCTTGTGCTTGATTTTTATTAAATAGAATGGAGATAGTGAGATTCGAATTCGTGACCAGCTGGGTCAACAAGGCTCTAATACCATGTTAATGAACCATCTCACCTAAAAAGCTTAAACTTTTTAGGTGAAGTCCCATAATATATTTTATATTATTCTCTAAAACCACTTGAATGCATATTTGTAAAGGAAAGAGATTAAAGAAGAGATTGAAGACTGACGGGATTCTAATTTCTGATCCAGCCTTGTGAACGCAGTTACAGATAAAATCCATCAGCAAGAACAGCTCGTGTTGCAGGGTACACTGAGGCATTAAGGACCACTGAAAAATGATGCCAGGCAAATGGATCAATCACTTTGACATTGAATTTCTTACAAAATAAAATAAAATAGAAACTCACCCACATACATCATTTTCGTGAATCGAACCATTGGCAGATTCGAAATAAAACAACCAAGTCGACTCTTATGATAGTAACATTTATAATTTAAAATCGGTGTAGTTGCCCTTACTCTCACGCAGCATCCCTTTTAATATCTTCTTTACACACTAAGAGCCCGTTTGCTCTGCTTTTCAACCAGTGTTTTGCCGAAATTTGAATTTTTTTTATTTTAAATGAATATGTTATTGTGTTTTTAGATCATTTTGATATGCTGATGTCAAAAATGATTTTTAAAAAATAAAAAATATCATTTTGATGTATTTCGGCACGAAAAGCACTTTGAAAAGCTACCGCAACTGTACTCCCAAACATGCCTTAAAAAAAACAAGAGATCGTTCCAGGACATTCATATATATATATATATATATAGACACACACACTCTTGGGAAGCATGCTTTTGTTAGTAGCTAGGAAAATGGGTAACAAAGCATTTTTTCTGGGTTTCTTGATTGGTTTTGCCCTAATCTTGAGCCTCGAATTCGCCAGCGCTCAAATGGTGCCAGCCATATTTGTTTTTGGTGACTCCCTGGTGGACGTGGGGAACAACAATAAACTCCCAGTGTCGGTTGCCAAAGCAAATTTTCCTCACAACGGCATCGATTTTCCTACGAAGAAAGCTACGGGAAGGTTTAGCAATGGAAAGAACGCAGCAGATTTCCTTGGTGAGTTTCATGCATGCATGTGTAGAAACTAAAAGATGTTTGCCTGCAATCTAATTAACAAATCCCAATTAATCTTAGCTAGCTAGCATCACTTTTTCCATTATGTTTAAGCTCAAATCCATCTTATGCATCCCTACTGAATCAGTGCCCGTCTTATTTTAGCGCGGCCGAACGTTTCGAAACCAAAACATTTCATTTCAATTAAAAAAATGAAATATCAACCGAAACAGAATTGATAACCTTACAAAATGTAGAATACTAATTCTGTGCAAGTAACCGAAGCAACCGTAGATCGAGTTGCTCTGTTGATTAAAAAAACAGTAGTACTCTGTTTTCTGGATGGTTCTTTGTATTATTTAATAATATAAATATAAATTTTGCAGCTCAAAAAGTGGGCTTACCTACTTCACCGGCATACCTCTCAGTCTCGCGGAAGAGCACCTCCTCCTTCATGACCGGTGCCAGCTTTGCCTCCGGTGGTGCGGGGATCTTTAACGGCACAGATCGAACTCTGGTATATTAAAACATAACCTGATCCATGATTTTCTTTTTGGAATAGTTAATTCCCTTTACAATCTCTTTACCTCTTCAGAATATGGAACTTTCTTGACCATTTGTAAGATGGAGTATTGAAAACATTGTAAGAAACATTAAAAATATATATGGTGGTTGCTTTCTGTTTTATATTCTTACTGATATTTTCTTTTTCTTTTCAAACAGGGTCAATCTATACCACTGACTAAACAAGTTGGCTACTATGAATCAGTATACGACAATCTGATCCAGCAGCAAGGATTGTCTGGCGCACAGAAGAGCCTGTCTAAATCACTCTTTGCCATTGTCATTGGTAGCAATGATATCCTCGATTACTCTGGTTCGTCTGACCTCCAAAAGGAAAGCACCCCACAACAATACGTGGATTCGATGGTTCTTACACTCAAAGGCCTGCTTAAGGTATTTAGTGCTTGTGTTGAGAGTGTGATTGAGATTGTTTTTAAAGTGTTTTTTTTTCAAAAATACATCAAAATAATGTTTTTATTTTATTTTTTTATTATCTTTTATACCAGCACATCAAAATGATCTTAAAACATCAAATTTTTTTTTAATTTAAAAGTAAAAAATAAAAAATAATTTTTTTTTCAAAAGTATTTTTCAAACGCATTTACAACCACCCTATTAGTCTGATTTACCGATCTCTCTCTTCTAATGCTAAGCCATATAACCTTTTCTTCTCATTAATACTAGAGAATAATTTAAATTATATCATTTAATTTTATTACTTTAAATTCTTAGGTGATATGATTTCTTAACATGGTATTAGAGTCTTATTGACCGAACAATCATGAGTTCGAATCTCACCACCCATATTCTATTTAATGAAAAACCAAACATAAGGAAGTGTGAGCATGTGCAAGTTTCAAGCCCAAGAGCTTTCACTTGAGAGGGTAAATTAAAGAATAAATAAACCAGACATAAAGAGGTGTGAGTATATGCAACTTTTAAGTCTAAATATTTTTATTTGAGGGAATATATTAAAAAATAATATAAATTATATCATTCGATAGAATGGTTACTTGACAAAAACTTGATCCATTAAATATAATCGTTTTTGCTTGCGCTTCATAATTACTCTTATCATACATAGGAGCACCTTGTTTCCGCAGCTTTAATTACTAAGTAACTCCATGATCACTTGCTGAGCAGAGATTGCACGCTTCTGGTGCACGTAAATTTGTATTTGCTGGCATTGGACCAATCGGATGCATTCCAGCACAAAGGATTAAGAACCAAACAGATCATGGATGCAACGAGGGCAGTAATCTCATGGCTGTTTCATACAATAAAGGGCTAAACTCGATGCTGCGAGAATTGAAATCAAATCTCACTGCCATATCCTATTCCTATTTCGACACCTACTCCTTGTTGCTCAACATCATTCAAAATCCAGCAACCTACGGTACGCAGCAAGCATGCATTCTTCACGAGCTAGTCTAAATCATCTTAACCATGCAGGCAAATTATCTAATCGATTGTTTCTGTTTATGGTCAGGGTTTGCCGAGGCTGAAGCTGCTTGCTGTGGGCGTGGGAAGTTGAACGCCCAGATTCCATGCCTGCCCGTTGCAAAATATTGCCCCAGTAGGAAAGATCATGTTTTCTGGGATCTGTATCATCCTACAGAGGCTACTGCCTCCATTCTCGTTGATGCTATCTTTGATGGGCCAAAACAATATGCATTCCCCATGAATGTGAGGCAGCTCGTGACAGTTTAAGCACAGCAACACTCCACGCCTGGAATGAGAGCCTTACCTTTCTAGAGGGTTGTACCGAAAGAAACAGGAAAGGTGTAGTTATATTAGCAGCTGTAGCTGTCAGTTTTTCAAATAGAGCACTGATCGTGGAAGTTGAAAGTTCTATGATATGAAAGAGTGATTATCATTGAACAGGAGAAAAGGGTTTCATGAAATCTGTGAGATGAATAATAAAAGCAGCTAATTAAGAAGATTACACTTTTAGAATTAATGATGTATTTGTTGTTTCATAAGCATCCTCCACTCATGCCAGCTAGATGAATAAAGAGCAAATCTGAAGCTCTGTGGCCTCCAAATTTCTCCATTTAACAATTTTCCTTAGAAGATCGCTATGGGGCATGGTAAAATCACCATCACTAACAGGCAATGAACAGGTTTTAATTGAGAAAAACGAAAAGTTGAATGTCTTACTTTAACATATTATTTAGTCAATTGGTTGGTTACATGTGATATTATTATATTTATGTGAATATATATTTATTATTAATATATATTTTCACCCCTTTATATATATATCATCAATATTTAAATTCTCTTTTATTGGTGTGCTAATTGTCACTCCTACCCCAAATTAACTTTGTAACACATGCAAATTATTCACAATTATACATGCTACAAAGGAATGACTAACTTTATGATCAAATAAAGCAAAAGACTTGCATCATATCTAATTGTAATGTATCTATAACTATACCTGATGTAACTTCAACATCATGTTGGGTCATATGATATACTCGGCCCCGAGTCCTCTCTTTCTAGAATCTAGGCCTCCCTCTATTAGCACTCGTCACACACTAGAGAGGCCTTATTAGTTGATCCATTGTAACCGACTGTTGTTGACTTTGAGTATTAGCCTTCTGACCCTAGATTGCTTTGGTCACTCTACAAGGACAATCTTTCTTCCTATAGATGGTGCTCACATAATAATAGCAGTCTCTCCCTAGATACTAACATTTTCTCCCATACAGTTATAACATATCTTTGGTATCACAGAACAATCTTCAGGGTGTCTCTACTCACATACATATATAACATCTCTTCAGTATCACAGAACAATCTTCAAGGTGTCTCTACTCACACCTTTGACAAGATGGATATACAAATCCCCTCTTTAATAATCTTCCACCAAGAAGGGACACTTTCAATCAGTAATTAGGTTGCACAATTTATTTGTGACTTCTCTGGCACCTACATCTGATTCATAACCCTCTTTATCTTCCTTAACGAGTGCCCAACAACCTCAACATCATCCTCACTAAAGTATGTTTCATAACCCATCTCTCATATATCCTTCACCTACTTCACTATGATGACCACCCTCTCTAGCCTAAGAGATTTGTTGAGGCTCTCGCAGTCATCCTTGCTACTATAACCCTAACCATATATTCCATAAGACAAGGTCGTGAAAAATGGGTTAAGTGCAATTTTTGGCGTCATTGGTGGAGCACATATCACCTTATCTTATCTATATGATATCTTGGGTAAAGACACTTCAACCCTATAGGATGCCAAATCATCTTGATGTCTTGTTGACTCATCTCTCTCATAGTGATTGATGCTACAAGTATATGGGATGCAATATCCGTCAATGGATTCCTTTCTATTGTGATTTATACTTTCTTTCCTATATGGAGAATGGTTCCATCCTGGTCCCCGTCATGTGCAAACCATCCTGAAATACATTTTAAAACAATATTAATATTCAAACCTCTAGAATAACAATTTGAGGCTCTCATACGAAAATGTAACATCTCAACTACTGGGACAACACACCAATCATAAAATAAGTAAAAAAACATGTTCAATTAATAGAAATTCCAACATTACATAACATAAAATCAAGTAAACACACAAAAAATATTGATATATGGAATTCCAAATTAAGCTCATATATTTAATTTAGAGCATTACTATTATAAGTTAAATTATGAAAATGTTTTTAAGTTACCAAATACATGGATATCTACTTAGAAATATACAAGCAAAAAACAAGGTTGTCAATTCCGTTTTGGTTGGTGCTTCGTTTTTTCAATTGGAACAGAATATTTTGGTTTTGAAGTGTTTCGACGCTCCATTTCATGGTTGTATTGTATATGTTTATATATATATATATATTAATTAAAAAAATAGTTCAAATCCAAAAATAAAACTATTTAGAACTGTGCAATTTAAATTTCAAATATAAGTAAAAAATGAGAGTTGAACTAATATAACTTGACCGACTTGATGAGTTCAAAGATAACAAGAAAAATTGATAAAAATATAGTTTAACTAAAAAAAATCAAGTTGACATTTTAAAAAATATTGAAACAACGATATATTGAATCAACTTGGGTCAACCTAGGTTAACCTTTCAAATATGTGACCTCCGTTATAAGACCATGATAACCTTAAATAGAGCAAATCAAATGAAATTATAAAGTTCAATCCGTAATAAACTCGTTGTTCAATAATGAAATTGAGAAATATTTAATCTAAAAAGACACAATAAAATTATTTGTATGAACATGTATAATAATATTGTGAGAATGTCATCATCAATTTCGCAAGTCATTACATTTTCTAATTGTTCTGAAATTTTAACGGAAGATATATAAATATATCAAGAGACTCCTTGTAACATTTCATTCAAACTAATGGTTGGATTAAATAGATAATTGATATTGTAAAACTATTCATTATTTAAAAAATCTATTTGGCCGGAACGAAACGGGTAAAACAAAACCGGAACATTCAGGCAGGAATTTGGGCGGAATTTCCAGAACAGGCTGAATTTTGATCGAGATAAAATTTGCTCCGATTTGTTCTGTTTTTTGAATTGGAACGAAATGTACCAGTCATTCCAGGTGGATCAGAAAAAAAATGACAATCTTGACTAAAAGTAAACAAAAGCTAGAATTCACTCTTGTTGTGAATGTGATGGACATGAAACAAAATGATAAATTATTGAAATATAAACATCACAGAAAAAAAAATATTAACATTAATAAGAGAAAAACTTATGCAATCATACAAAAGAAGAATACATCGAAAAGCTTATGCAATCATCTATAACCATTTATATAAATAAATAAATAAATAAAATAATTAACAATAACCAAAAGAGAAATTAAAAAAATAAGAGATGAATGTCGATCAAGATATTTAATTAAACAAAATAAGACAGTCACCTAATTATATTTATTAAACTTATTTATTTAAATCAATAAAAGATAAATCCACACCCTAAAAGATAAACATAAATAAAATTAATTGAATAAACCTAAGTAGTAAAAACAATATTATGCATGACCCAACAAAACAACAATATTATTTTTTTAAATAATTTTTTTTTATTTTGAGAAATAAAATTCATTTGTATAAAACCAAAAAAAATATATAAATGAATTATAATAATATCTTGAAAAACCAAAGATAAAAAAAATCTAATAAGACTCATACATACAAAATGAAGATAATCATTTTGAAGATAATCACAAAATTAATATTTTTTTAAAACAAACACTAATACAAAATGATAAGATTGCTTGAAGTCGAATCCCCAACAAATCAAATGTCGAAAATATGAAACCAAGAAAAAAAAATGAATTACATAAAAAAAATTGAAGTGAAACAAAATTAATTAGAGGGCTGAATGTTTTTTTTTGTTGGAGGATTGAATACAATTGAAAAATACTTTTTAAAAAAAATAAATAAATAAATAAAAATAAATGAGGGGCTAAACTCGAAAAAATAGAACAAAAAACTTTGATTGAAGAGTTAAAAATTAAGAAAATTACCAAAATGAAAGATAAAACTTCTCAGAAATTGTAATTGAAAAACTAATTTGAAAAACAAAACTTCTATATAAGGAATAAGCATGAAATTAAAAAAAAAAGAGGATTGAAATAAAAAATATGATAAATTGTAAATGATGGAGTAAAATAATAAACAAACTTCTTTAAAAGGAATAAAAATGAAATAAGAAATTAAAACAATAAGGACTCAAACTATAAAAGGAATATGAACAAAATAAAAAAAATAAAAGAATGAGGATGAAATAAGAAATTAAAATAATAAGGACTCAAACTATAAAAGGAATATGAACAAAATAAAAAAAAATAAAAGAATGAAGACTGAAATTAAAAAAAAAAAAATTGTAATTGAAGGATGAAATTGAAAAAGAATTTTTTTTATAAATTAATAAAATTAAATAAAAAATTAAAAGAAAGAGGACTAGAATTGAAAAATAAAACATAGATAGTGGGTATTTTATATCTTAGGAAAGGGAAAAGAAAAAAAACAAATAACCATCGGCGATATTCTTACCACCAAAAGCCACCACACGTCATCTCACATGAAATAGGGCACAATTTTAAAAGGTATAAATAATAAAGTTATTTTTATTTTTACAATAGTTAATAAAGTTATTGATCAACTATTCTAAATTTTGTTGACTATAGAATAAAATAATATTTTAAAAAAAATATAAATATCTAAATGATTGTTTAGTGAGTAGGAAAAGATTAAAAAAAAACCTTCTTAATTTTTGACTATTCAAGAATAAGTTGGTAATTTTACATTAGTTGTTCATGGTAATTAAGTATAAAATAAAAGGCATGGGGGTATTTACCATAGTGAATTTTATTGTTTACATAGACACAAATTATTGTGGATTGTGATAGTAAAATTGTCCTTTTACCTCTAGGGCCGAAAAAATTTAACCCTTGGGACCAGGGTCATTTTTTATATTTTCTAGGGACATGGATGATATTTTTGTTTTCTTTGCATACTAAAAATACTATTTTACCCCTGGATGCTGAGAAAAAGAAGTGGAACAGTGGGGGTGTTTTTTTTTCCACAAATTTGTGCATAGTAAAAGTACGAAAATAACTCTCGAAAAAAGCAAAAAAGAAGCCTGAAGCCGGGGGTAATGTACTTTCACCTCCAGTTTTTTCGTGATTATCGATGGGTCCAGGAGTGTATAGATAATTTACTATTTTTTAATTATTTCTTTTTTCTGAAACACTGCGAGCACGTAGTACGGACACGCTTGCAGTGTTTCACATGCACGTGCCTTTCAGGCGACGCGTGTGACATTCCTTATTGGTGGAAAAAGATCTTCCACCATGTCACCTAATGAGTTGTCATGTTCTTTGCCTCCCGATGTGGCGTGTGTCGGTTTTCGATGGTCGGGTGTATTGCTGGGTGAACAGTTTTTGGTTTTTTTCTTCCTTTTCTCTCTCATGCCTCTAAAAATTACGAGTAAGTCCTTTATGTTTTCGATTATTTTAGTTTAGTCCATGTTCTTTTGATTTTCGGTTTTATTTCTAATTTATTTAATTGAAATTTTGATTTTTTTTAATTAGCCTTTCAATTAAAATTGATTATCTATGTTAGTTTTCATTTTAGTCTTTATTCTTTTGATTTTTGATTTTTTTTGCGTCCTGTAATTTTTTCGGTATGCAGGTTTTAATTTGTTTTTATTTTGTCTTCTAATTGAAATTGGTCATATATGCAACTTTTAATTTCAATCCTTATTCTTTTAATTTTTAACAAAATTACACTGTATTTTTTTTTTAAAATGGTTTTGGCCTCAAGGTTTTTATTTGTTTCAATTTTGTCCTTCAATTGGAATTGATTATGTATTTTATTTTTCATTTCGACCCGTATTCTTTTAATTTTTTATTTTTTATTAATTCATTTTGTTTTGTCAGTCTTTCTTTGACAATGTTTATTTTTAAAAGTATTTATGCACCTATACTTTTAATTTTTGTTTTATCTTTATTGTGGCTTTATTTTTATTTGGTTGAATCCTTAAATTTTAATTTATATTAGCTTTCATTTTAAAATTTATATTTCTCCTTTTTTCCTTTTGTTTTTTTATGTGTTTTTGTTATTTTTATTTGATCTTCGGGTGAGAATTTTTTATGATTTCATTGTTTGCACAATAATAATGATAATTTTAGTGATTATTATTATTATTTGTAAAAATGTTTTTCTATTTTTTGTTTATTTTTTGGGGCAATTTAATGATATAAATTGTTTGGGAAATAATATTGATATTAATTTTAACTGTTATAGTCATGATAATGAATGTAACGTAGAGATTAATTTTCAATGATTTTTTTTTTCTTTTTATAGATAGAAACTACTTATTTTTTTATTTGATTATTGTAGATCTTTTCACAATTTATATTTTTTTTATTGTGTTTAATTTAAATTGGATTATAAAACAAACTAATCCTAAAATAGTGAGTTCGATAATTCAGGTATCCAAATCTTTTTGCTTTTTAAATTATGATGATAATTTTATGATAGTGATTTTGTTGAAACTTACTAAATAAATAAATTTATATAGATTTAAAATTTATATATTTGATAGAAAATTTAGACTTTACAAAAATTCTACACCGATTTTTTTTTAAATTTATATTATAATAAAAAAATTTAATATCACTAATATGTTTTACTTTTTAAAAAAAAAGATTTCGGAGACACGGGTAAATTACTATTGTGTAAAGTACGATTGTCAATTGAGTAGAAACTTATTATGATGACATGGGTGATTTTATCATTTTTAATTAACAAGCCTTTCCCAATCAAAGGATGGCGGTTCCTTCGAATTTCAAATCAGAATGAGACCAGGACGCTCACAGAATAATAAAAACGAAAACCAGAGACGCAGACAATAGTTGTAGCCCGAAGAATGGAGGAAGTAGACGAAACGGAAGCCCAACCTCAGGTCTATTTTCCTCCGTTTCTTTCTGGTTTTTATTTCCTCGCATTTCTGTTTGGTCGCCGAGAAAACAAAGAAACCGATTTTGTTTTATTTTATCAAGAGGAGAATTCTTATCACAGAATAATTTAAATACTCATTTCTCTGTTAGTTATCAACATTTTTAAAAGAATCATCTAAAAAAACAGAGAGGAGAAAGGAGTCAACAATTTATGCTTCTTAGCTAGGACTTACAGTTAGAAATAGGTTTTGCTAATAATCGCAATAATTATGTAATTTCAATACTCATAGTCGTAATTAATACGGAATTATGATGTATTTTTTATAGTCGTAATTGCTGGAAATGCTGCAGCATTTTCCATTTTCATTTTTGCAATGCATGTATAACCGTTTCATTCAGATTTCTGCTATTCATTTCAATCTAAATCTACATCTAAATGCAGGTCTATATGGCATGCTTCCTACATGGCCATCGGTAAGAAATGTGCATGAAGATTGGCCTTTTTTTTTTAAAGTAAAAATAAATGAGTTTTAATTTACGGTTGTGATTTACTTGTATAGTAGTTTGTCAGGAACTGCTTATTGTTAGCTTTTCATTTTTTTTGAACTTAAAGCATTTTCTTTTTTTATATGCAGGCAAAATAGTAAAGCTATTCAGGGTTTTTGACGTTTAAATTGCCTAAAGGATTCGTTTCAAGTCTTTTTAGTGTTTTATCTCACCACATGGATAACAATCAAGATATTTATATGTTTCCTCTGAATGAACTATGTTTAGAAATATTGATGACTGATTGATTTTGTTAAAAATAGAAAACAGAGATCCTGTTGTAGAAGAAACTGTGTGGGTGTGGCAATTATGAATTCTTAATAACTTTGGAGTTTTAAAATGGTGTAAAGCGAAAATGATGCTGATAATTTAATGTACTGATAGGGCCTAACTATTTAACTCTTCAATGAAAAGTTCTTAGTCTGCAATTTTTATTTGTGTTTGGAAAATTGTATACAATTCATATCTAAAATGGCATTTCCCCAAATTCCTGCACAGGGTTGGGATTTCCTACTATGATTCCAGTATTCGCCAATTGCATGTGCTTGAAGTTTGGGATGATGGAAGTTCAGGCTTCCCCCTAATTGATCTGGGTATGCTGTATCTCTTTGTTGGAATGGTGTTTATTTCTATTATTCTTCATTAGATTTGAATTCTAAAATGTTTTTTCTTGATTTTTGAAAATGATTGGTTCTGGAATATGGATTCATTGCTTGACATTTAAATTATAGTTTTTTTTTCATATTTCAATTCCTTGTATTTATATTCTTTTCTTTTCTTATATCTGGATTCAATTATTATATCGTTAATATCCTTTTCTTTTGCTGAGACACTGGTTCAGTAAAATATCAGGCGAAGCCTTTGACTATTTACACAAGCACTAAAAGTGAAGAGTCCTTCTTATCTGCTTTACAACAAAGTGGTACCCTGCTCTTTACCTGTTTGACTTATGAGCTAATAATATACATGTGGAATGTGTTTAAGCTTCGAAGTGATACTAGATGGCACAACTGAGGCTCCTATGGTGAAGCTTGTAAAAGTTCAATATTCAGCTATGAGCAAGCTTGCACAGGTATTAGAATGGATCCTGACATATTCATGCAACTCTACTAGGTTTGAATTTCATATTAGCATTCAAAAAAGTGGAGGGTCATGGTCAAACCCTACTAACTAAACCATAAGATCACTCTTTGATAATCATTTTTAGTGGTGATACATTGAAATCTTATCACGATTCATTGTAATGCATGGGTCAAAAATTTAATGCTCACATGATGCAGAGACCAGTCATTGACTTTCTTCATATTTTCTTCGAAGTCGTTTCATTGCTGGTCATTCTTGTTGTATCATCACCGAGTTCCCTTAAAAACAAAGCACTTGAAGAGCACATGTGAAATTCCAAACTCTTTAGAATGTATCACTTAGCATACATTCTATTAGTTAAGGAACCATCTCACCTAAAAGCTTAAGCTGATAGGTAAGGTCCCAGAATATGATTTATATTATTCTCTAACACACCCTCTCAAGTGAAAGTCCTTTGAACTTGAAACTTGCACACAAGCCCACTCTATCTTGTGCTTGATTTTTATCAAATAGAATGAGGGTGGTGAGATTCGAACTCGTGACCGTTGGGTCAACAATGCTCTCATACCAAGTTAAGGAACCATCTTACCTAAAAGCTTAAGCTGATAGGTAAGGTCCCGAATATGATTTATATTATTCTCTAACACTATTAGCATTTCAAATGTAACTATAACAGAAATGATAACAGGATAACAAATACCTTGCGCTTAAATATAAAAGTGTGGCTTAAGTACAATCAACTCTACAATGAATGTGTCATTTGATTGGCCCCGAGAGCTTACAAATAAAACTTTATGTTTCTGTTTGGTTTTGTAGATTGATTTACCTTCGAGTGACAGGAATGGATGATGGGCTGAATATCAAGGAGAGGGTTTCTTATGTAAGTTGACAAATACAAACCTCATTACTTTTTGTTTCTTGTCTTTTTTAAGGCATGTTGTTTAATAAATATTGTTCTACAATTTAAACTTGTTATTATGTATGCATCTTCTTCCCATAATACTTTTTTTCCACCTGAAATTTGGTGATTCCAACACTTTTCAATGAAATGGTGAGCATTGTGATATAATAGTTTTAAAATCATGTTCTTATCTAGTAGATTATATATAATTTACAAATTGCTTTTCAGATCATAATCGGTTCATGAGATTGAGAGAGAGTAGCAGGCATTAGTACTTGAATTTCATTTATCATTCTTTGATCTTCATGGAGAATGTCATATCGTCCTTAGTGACATGTATATTCTGTTTAAATAGAAATGATATAGAAGAAATGACTCAGACTTTAGTTTAGAACTCGACAATTAATATGGATAGTGTTTCTAGAGTAATAGATGAGAAAGTTGTTTTTAGAAGAAATAACTCTATATCTTGATTCTATTCTTTCTTAATGCCATTTGGAGAACACATAAAATAATCTCTGTTTCCCCTCCTGAAATGGATGGCCAATGTTGGGATCTGCCAGCTCTTGCATATTACTATATTCCATGGAGAGCTTTCTTTTGAGTAATGTAATTGGGGTATTTTGGTACTTCATTCTGTTTGCAATTGTGAGTGTCCTTTTTCAGGTCCAGGGAACATATTCAAGATAATATTTTTCTCTTTTGTACAGTATATAATTATAACCCTGGTACAATCTAAAATAAGAATTATTATACAGAATCATTAATGTCTCTAACCATATCTTTCTATTCTTCCAGTGTTGGTGATGCCTTCATAGCTTGACCTTTCTCTTCTTTAATCTACTCTCTGTTTCATCTTGGCAGCTGAGTTCCATGATGGACATGGGAAATGATGTTCAAGTTCGAGCAAGTGGAGGTCTTCTTGCCATATTAGAAAGTGAAAGGATTGTAGATACCCTCGAGCAAAAGGAATATGGAAACGCATCAATTACTATTGACTCTATCGTGGAAATTTCACTGTATCTTTTTATTTATGTATTATCTGAACTATTTCTTTTCTTTTTTCCCACTAATTTTTGTGTTTACTTTTTGAAAAAAGTTAACAAAAGGCATAAAAGAAACTTGGAAAACAATAATATCCTTCACTTATCAAATTAGAAACAAATTTCTTAAACTTGATGCAGCAGCTCATGAAGCATTACAGATTTTTCAAATCGACAAACATCCAAGCCATATGGGCATTGGCAGTGCAAAAGAAGGGTAAATTTGTATTATCCTGCCAGTTTTCTTATTCAGAAAAGTTGTATCCTAATTTTTTGACATGCAGGTTCTCTGTGTTTGGAATGATGAATAAGGTTTGTATAGATATAGTTTTCTATTGGTAGTATCTTTGTAGAAATATAGTTTTCTATTAGTAGTATCTGTAGCATATTAGACTAACATAATCCCTCAATCAGTGTGTGACGCCCGTTGGTAAACTTCTTCTGAGGTAAGTTAATTTTGAGACTTTGTGATGTAGCTTTTCCAACATTTTCTCTAACCCAAGGCCTTGAATAAATGTTTTATCTTGCTTTAGAAACTGGTTCCTGAGGCCTTTGCTGGATGTGAAAAATTTGAATGGTCGACTCGATGCTGTATCCTTCCACTGTTTAAGTTAATGAAATGGCTTCCTGTTTACATGAATTAGAGCTTGGTCCAGTAATATCCCAAAAGATGGAAAACAATTACATAAGCTGGCACCATTTTGGCATGGGTTCAGTTGCTTGATCTAGCTGAAGATATAGAGTGAAAATGTTATGATTAGAGTGAATTTTTTTAATGCATTAAATTGTCATTCCAATACTTTTAGGATCAATTTTCCAAATTATCAAACCTCGTATTTTCTGTTTACTGTTACAATGACATATTCCTTGACAGATTAAGATATCATTCTTTCTTTGTTCTGAAGAACTGATGGTTTCTTTGCGAGAAACATTGAAGTCTGTCAAGGACATTCAGCGAATACTCAGAGTAATTTTTTTTTTTTTTCTGTTATTTTTCATGCTATCCTTATCTAGGTTTTCAAAGCCTTATTCCATACACAATGAAGATTTACAATTGGTTTTTAGTAACAATTTCCACACAGAATGATCTTTTATTTGAAACATTGATTATATACAAAATAATTTTGTGGACTTGCAAACTTCTCACACAAACTTGCTTAGTTCTTTGCTTTTGTCTAATCTCAAAACCCATAACTCACTCTTTGCACTCTTAATTTACTGACATTATTACAAACATAGTGAATTGCTAATTCCAATCATTATATTTCTTTTTAATCTTCTGAAATTTGTAATCTTTTCCTTTCTTTCTTGAAGAAGTTCAACTCACCAAGCTCCCTGTCTACTGTTGGTGACTGGACAGCCTTTCTGAAGGTAATCTCACCTCAGCAGGCAGTGCTTATGTTCTCAATTCTGTTGACAAATATTTCCATGTTCCCTTACCTGCTAGCTGGTGCTGAGAATGCTTCACTAGTGTCATAATTACAGGATAGCCACCACTACATTTACCTTTCTCATTTGCTTTCATGCAGTTGATTTGTATTTCGTTGTTTCCTCCTCTCTCTGCTACTAATTGCCACATGTCTCGAAGTTTGAAATAGTTAAATAGGCTTAATCATTTTAATATAGGAACCGACCACCTTTTTTGGTTTTTATGGTTTCTCATTGACAACTTCTTAATGGAAGTAGGGGGAAAATTGCTTAGCAATGTATACTGAAAGATTTTCTCAGTAGCTCAATTTTATGCCATCCAAAGAAGGCTTCAATCAAATATTCCTTTCCAATCTTGAGATTTTCTGTAAGCTCCTTGAAAAGAATTGCTGTCATCTCAGCTATAGATGAAGAATAGAGAATATGCTTCATTTTTTCTGAAAAGATTTATTTTCTTTATTTATACAAAAAATAATTGGAATAATGGCTGACTTTTGCCTTCTATGAATGGAATACACACAAAAGAAAAATATTTTTATGGGCACATAAACCTATTCATGCATGATGCCTTCTATGTGTGTGTGTGTTATAAGTTCTTCATGCAATTTCCAAAAGACATTTAGTTTCTTTTAGTGAGTAGATTCATAAAGTTCAAATTACAATTTTTTCTCCTGATCCAGTGATTTTCTTGTAGAGTGTTTGTGCGCTCTTGCATTTGGGAAAGATATTTGAAGTAGGAATTTCTGAAAATCTTCAAGAGCATGCTAAGTACTTAAATCTGAACATTGTTGAACAGGTATCAGAACAATTGTTGCCTGCCTTTTCTGTGAAGCATTGTATAGTTATCTGTTCTCAAGGTTTATTCATGTGCCATATGCATGTTTGTTTATTTTCCAGGCTTGTTCATGCATCACAACAGAGCTAGTTTATGTCTATGAATTGGTTAGTCCATCTTCCTGGATATTCTCTTATATGTAAACTCTATAATAATCACTGCTTCCTTTTTTTGCTCTTTTCTTTTCGCGGAATGACATGGAGTTCCAAATCTCGTTGGAAAATAGATCGTGCGAGAATGTGTACTGTTCAATAATTTTGTGTTCAGCTATATAGTTAAGACTATCCCTTCTATTCTTCCAACATGCATGGCATTTCGTTTATTTAATCAAGTGTAATTGTAGCCTAAAATAAGATTTTTTTTCAATATTTCCTTATCTATTATTCGGAGCTTTGTTTGAATGATATTTATTTATGACTTACTGGTGAGGCTAATTGGAATAAAAGGGAAAGATTCTGTACATTTGATAGCATGACTAAGGAAAGAGCCGTGACATGTGGGGTACAAGAACTCAATGAGTTAAGGTGAGCACAGGAGTCCAAAAAATAAGAACAGCCCTGGGAATCGTACCAAAAAAATGGTGCAAATAGTTGTCTAAAGACGATAAGTTCTGGGATCTGCACAGAAATCTTTAACAAAAATCAATATAAGGAAGGCGCTGATTTTTTATTCTGTAATTTATTATCTGTTTCATTTTGTTGCATCACTGAGATGTTACAATTGTTGTGATTTATTACAATATGCTGTATCAGCTGGAATTATGTGTTGACATAACCTAATATTTTTACTTGGACATACTGCATCTGATCTTTCTTGATGTATGAGTTGAATTCTCTTCCCATCATTTTTTGGGCCATGCTCTAATGCGTGACTTCTTTTACAGGTGATCGGTGTTATTGATGTTAATAGAAGTAAAGAGAAGGGTTACGGGACAATAGTGAAAGAAGGTTTCTGTGATGAGGTTGCAGATTTGTTGTGTTTTCTGGGCCATGTTTTTTTTAAGAAATGGATGTGTAATCATTCACTCTATGTTCTCTTGTTTCTATTTCTTCAGTAAAGATATTAAGATGATCACTTCTCCCACTACAGAATCCACCATCGAGATAATAGGATTTCTTTCTGTTTTTCCCAAACCTCAATGCTCTCTTCCATAGGATTTGACTTTTCTCATTTGTGCTCGAACTTTGAGTTTCTGGTAATTCAGTCTTTCTTTCACATGCAGTTGGATGAGCTTAGGCAAATCTATGAAGACTTGCCAGATTTTCTTTACAAGGTAAGTTGTGTGATTTGTACATGCATCAAATTGGAGTAAGGAATTGAAACTGTATGTACATTGAGATCCATTTGACTCCTTTTTAGGTTTCTTTATTGGAGTGTGCACAACTGCCCCATTTGGGTAAAGAGAAGCTCATTCCTCGTATTGTTTACATACATCAAATAGGTTGGTCAGAAGCTCTATATTATACTACTATTGCAAAACTTTGTATGACTAATTCAAAGTTTCTTTTGAATTTCATCTTTCATCCCTGATTATAATTGCCTTCACTATGTGTCATTTCTTTGTCTAATGTCTTGGATATACTTGAATGATGGCTTTTTATACTGTCCCTATTAAATAATGAGTAAATGAATGTCCCAAAAAGTAAATGGTCAAGATTTTTCGCTATGCAGTGTGTTTGTGTTGAAACACAAATTCGAAGTACCTAGTGGTTTATGTTACATTTCCATGTCATTTACAGATGATAAAAATCTGAATTTCCAATAGTGATACCACAGCTTATTATCTTTACATTCCTCTAAGCACTAGAGGAAGAATACTTCCATTGCATGAAAGTTGCTACATATTGAGCTAGACATTGAATGAAACACAAGGGGTTTGGCACCATGAAGTGATTGCTATTTGGAGTGTATTCTGATGAAGGAAAGGTAGATTGGGTAGAATATTGGGAAGCATTAACTTGATGATGCTCTTGAAGGTGTTACTTTATTTTTCTAAAGGACAAGTTATCATTCATGATTTAATATCTTACCCTATATATTTATTTTCTTTTAAATGACAAGCATTTTCAATGGCACACTACCAAACCTTTTTTTTCTTTCTTGTAAACAGCTTTACCGCCTCAGTCAGATTTAGTGTACGTTTGGCTACGTGGTTGTGTTTCAACCACTTAGTGAAACCAAGCAATAGGTTTTTACTGAAAACACAACAATGCCAGCTGTGATCCGAACAAAACTTTGCCTTCATACATATGGGATCTAATATGCTTGATACATTGTGGATTTTATTTTCCATAGTAACGGAAATTGGATATCTTAGCCTCAAAGGAATTCTGTGATTTTTGTTTTGTTTTATTTTTAAGCATTTTACTGAAAATAACCATAGGTTTTGTTTTGTTTTGTTTTGTTTTTATTTCTAAGCGTATTGGTTTAGCTTATTTCTCATAGAAATGGAGGATAGATGTTTCCAAACAGATGTTCAATATGAGTTATGCAATGCTAAGCCATCTTATTTATTTTAAGTTTGTTATCCTTTTATATACATGCTTTCCTTTATATAGGGTACTTGCTGTGTATTTTTGAAGAGAAACTTGATGAAACCTCACTACTGAAGCCTCAAGACTTTGAATTTGTGGCAAGTCGATGCTTGTTTTCTATTTTTGATTAATAGTATTCATTCAAGAAATGTAACTCTACATATGCTGATGAAAATATATTATCAATATAGTTTTCCGATGTTGATGGAGAGACTAAAAGATATTTCTATCGAACTCCAAAGACAAGAGAATTGGATGAACTTTTGGGAGACATTTATCACAAGATTCTTGGTATGCATTCTAGGTCTTACGCTACCTTGCTAAATTTATGTTAATGGCTTGTTATTCTCTAGAGATGTTTGTAAGAAAATACAAACAATGTAATGCCTGTTGTTAAAGGTAATATCAGAGTCTATTGGCCTTCAATCCAGCTCGGTGAGTGCTAAACTCTGTTGTCTAGTACATAATTAGATAGTCTTCAAGGCTAAGAGAAGAAGACTAGTTGTACATGCTTTTTGGTGCGAGTGTCTTATATTGAGATTATATAGAATGGAAAATACTTTTAATATGTAGCACATCATTGTTTATTTATTTTATTTCAATTTTCTTAAAAGCTGTTTTGTTTGTTAATATGAAAGATATGGAAAGGGCAATAACTAGGGACTTGGTTTCACATGTGCTTCTCTTTTCTGACCATCTGCTCAAGGCTATAAATTTTGCAGCAGAACTTGATTGGTAAGAATCATCTAGCTGCTAGCCCCCCCCCCCCTCTCTTTTTGTATGCATAACTGATCAATTATATGATGTTTACATTTTAGCATTTTGTCACTGGCCATAGTTGCCCGTCAAAACAATTATGTGAGGCCTATTTTGACTGAAGAATCCGTTCTTGACATTCAAAATGGAAGGTGAAAATTGATTGGATCATATGAACTGCTTTTCATTGGAGAAAAAACCCTTTAAAAGTTGGATCTACTGATTGAGGGTGTTAATGAGCAGCCTACACCCTTTTGCAGACATGTTTTGCAGGAAATGACAGTAGACACATTTATTCCTAATGATACAAAGATTCATCATGATGGTAAATTTACACTAATCATGACATTGATGTCAACGAAGGCTAATCCATGTCAGTAAGAAACTAAGGTTTACTAGTTTTTGTGCTGACATTTCAAGTTTGTGTTGCTTCAGAAAGGATCATTATCATCACAGGTCCAAATTATTCCGGGAAGAGTATATATATAAAGCAGGTCAGTAATGATTTTCGGGAGGACTCTCTGTGGCATGTATGAATGCACCTGTGCATATCTGTGTGGTGCTTTTGCACATCTCTGTGATGCACCTGCAAACATAGATGCTGTGTCTTATGCTTTTTGTGATTCCTTCAAATTTGGGGCTTGATTCATCTTTCAAATAAAATCTTTTAGTCGGTTGCTTCAGCAGTTGTCAGACAAATGGATACATTTTGCAGCATCTTCCTATGTGTGTCGGTTTACATTTAAAGTCAACAGACCTAAGAAATGACTATTTAGGGTACAATATTTTGGTCATCATCAAACATGTTATAAAAATATAAAGTGCAAGTTCAGGTGGATCTCTTAAGCTGCAGCAACATGTGTATCATAACGATTTGTTTTCACCATCTCTATATTTCTATAGGTGTCTGTCAAGCCCATGGTGTTGATGCTTTTGTTTCAATTAGTCTTGAGGTCATCTTGCTGTCCATTCTTGTGATGGTCTATTTAATTAGTCTTGAGGTCATCTTGCTGTCCATTCTTGTGATGGTCTATTTTAATGCAAGTTGCAATTGATGAATTTATGTTTTTTATCGCATTATAACAAATTTTGCTTTTTGAGTGTTGTTTTCCAGGTTGCTTTAATTGTTTTCCTTTCTCACATTGGAAGTTTTGTACCAGCAGACGCTGCCACTGTGGGATTGACTGATAGGTGTCTGACCTTCATGATTCCAGCATTTTTCTTAGAATAACAGTTGATGTTTGTATTCAATCATCATGCAAAAGTCTACTCTCTTGTAACAGGATATTCTGTGCAACTGGAAGCAAGCTTATGACTGCAGAACAATCAACATTTATGATAGATCTGCATCAAGTAGGACTGATGCTAAGGTAAACTAGCATCAGGTCAATTAGGATGGTTTCACATTTCGGAACAGCCATTGTTCATGATTACTGTCTCACAATTTTTACTACCTGGACTTTGTTGATATCTTATCATAACATTCATTCTTTTGTCTGCCCATTCAACATGGTTTTATAGAGAATGTTGGTGTGCTGAAGTCTCTTAAAAATATCTGAATGCTTAATAGCCAGAAGCTTATAATACATCTTTAGAATTCCTTTGCAACCACAAGGATTCATGTTGACAAATTTTCAGGCAAGCAACTTCACGATCTTTGTGTCTGTTGGATGAGTTTGGTAAAGGTACTTTAACTGAAGGTTAGTTTCTCTTATAAAGACTGCCTTTTTGTGATGCCTGATCATTTGTCCTTGTTCTTTAATTCACAAGTATACTACGATCTTGAATACAGATGGCGTTGGTATACTTGGTGGAACTGTAAATTACTTTGTTGCATGTGATGACCCTCCAAAGGTTTGATATTTGTCTTCATCTCCTGTGAGATTTTATATATTATACTAGCATAATAGTTCTTTTTATGCAGGATCATGCTAAGCAATTGTGTTTTCCTCTATTATTATTTTTTCCTGGTCAATTCTCTAATGGCATTAGTATCATCTGTGATGGGTGCATATTAAGCAACAAAGCACGCAAAAGAAAAACACCTGGGCTGGTGTTTTAGCATTTGATTTGGCCGACTACATCATGCAGCTGAGGGATTCTAAATTTGACTTTGGGTGCATGTTTAAGGAAGGGACTGAAAGAGATTTCAATCCAAGCTTTAATTTGGTGGGATAAAGGCTTGTATGATTGGTTTTGAGACTTGGTTTAAGTTTTTCAAACCATTTTCAGTTCCAGCTGAGGCTGCTCCAAGCTCAAGGGCCATTCTGTGATTTTACAGATAATTGGAAATTTCAGTAGCATGATCAAACTTTTATTCTCCTGTTTTATTTGTTTTCTTAGTCCTTAGAAAATGGGCTTGTTTATGTTTCTTATAGGAATCCTTACGCTTTCCTACATAGGAATCCAAGAGCAATTAGGATTAGTACTAACTCAAGGCTAAATATATATAATATATCTGCTTGCTGTCTTTTAATTGGATTATGACAGATCTATTATGAATAAAGTGAAGCCTTTTGCTTTGAGAATGTGATGTTTCACTCAGGAGTGATTCCTTAAGCCCTAGGTTCATCTTAGGTTTGAGTGATTCTTTCAATCTGCTAGTGTGAGGTTAGCGGCAGTCCATGTTCTGTTTTTCTTCAATTCTTCTTGCAGATCTGCTTTCAATTCCACCTAAAAAATACTTAATTTGAAACCCTTACTAACCCTATAAACAACAAACTCAAATCTTCCCCTAGACTTTATTCCCATGTCCAGTCTAGCACTATTTACTAGGCTTCTTTGCGGTCATTATCACCATTTATATTATAAATTTTCTTTGCATGTGCCTAGTTTTCTCTACTTACTTTTTGAGTTAACTCAGCACGCAATGCACCCACCTCTAACCCTACATCTGCCACAGGCATTTAAACGATTCTAAGGAACACCAAGTATTGGGAACATGGGACAATATAGGTAAGCTGAGTTCCTATCTTCTAAAATTTCTCATAGCTTTTTGTTCTTACAGGTTCTGATGTCCACTCATTTGACTGAGTTATTTAATGACGGTTGCTTACCAAAGGTATGGATTATTTTTTAGTTGCTTACCTAATTAAAACACTTCATGCTTTACCATTTAGAAGTGAGTTTTTATTTTAATTTTTAACTAATTCCAGTCTGAGAAGGTAAAATTTTTCACCATGAGTTTGCTGAGACCTGACAACAACTCTACAGACGTCAAGGACATTGTGTTTCTCTATCGGTATATTTCTGTGACCTTTATGCATCATGTTACAGCAAGTCAACATATTTTATCCCTTGCCACCCCAGGGCTACCTAGGGTGGTAACGCACACCCCACTTTAAAAAGTGAAGCTTGTAGGTTTAAGAGGGAGGACTGGGTGTTGGGGAATTAGCTAGAACTAGTCACATCTTTGTACTTAAAAACAGAAAATAACATTTTCACTCGGTGAAAAGGAGAAGATTGTTATTGGTTGATGACTCAATTGTTTTCATTTCCGATGTTGGGATTATTGATGTAACAATATGATGGGATGTTGGCTCTTTTTCCCTGCTCCACACTTCTGCGTTGCCGATTGTAGCATCCAAGTTGTCATGTTTGTAGGCAAGAGGGCAGTTTGCATGTTTGTGACCTCAGACGTACATTCTTGAGCCATAACATATCAACAGTGAACTTCCATATTGGACTTCTTTGTCCAGTGATGGCTCTTATTTCTTGGCAGAAGTTGAAAGTGATTCTACTAATGTTTGGAAGACTGTTTTTACAGGTTAGTTCCTGGACGTGCACTTCATAGCTATGGTGAGTGTATACTTTTGTGTATGTTTGGTATACATGCTGGAAACTTGCAGTAAACTCATGCTGATCTATGGTTTGCAGGACTCCATTGTGCTCTGCTAGCTGGTACATTCTGACTTCATGATTTGTTTAAGAAATTTAGTCAAAATTATGTCCAAATAACAGCTATATCTCTGCGGTTGTTTTCCTTTTCCTTTTTTTTTATAATTATCCTTGGGGAAGCTGCTAATGGAGAAATAAATATGGATATGATACAGAAATTTTCAGTAACATCTTGCTCGTGTTTGCAAGCATGATTAACATTTGATAGGTATAGTTCCCTATAGGGTTGACTCAAGTCAAGTAACCCCTAAACCAGTTAGTGTCTGTTACATGAATCTTTAATAGATTGTGATAAACACTGCGCTGACAATGTGATAAAATGTAGTTCTCCAGATGACAGATCATCAAATCCGTTCATGCACTTTGTTATTGGGGCTGCATTACTCCAATTTACTGATAGACCACTGTTCATGCAGGCGTCCCTGAGGAAGTTATTAAGAGAGCAGCATTCATATTGGATACCGTCGGGAGTAGCGATTATGTTGAGCGATTGTGCAATGAGAATCTATCAGCCCAGGATCAACTAAACAAGGTTCTTGAGAACATAACTTTTAGAATAACAATGAAATCATGGACGCGTGCAAGTATGAAATGGAATTTTTGTGTTGTATTAAATGCAGGACACGGTTGACCGGATGCTGGAATTTGATGTTTTCAAAGGTGACATCAATCTCTTCTTCCAAGACGTATTTCCTTGTTAATCCAAAGAACATCACATGTATCTTTTTTCCCAGCACATGTATCGTTTTAGAAGCATCACCTTATTACCAATTACAAAATATATGCTTACTTTCAGCATGATTTCTAAATGTCAAAGTGAAAAAAATGCACCCCTCTCCACTTGATTCCCCAGCCTGTTACACACGATGTGATAGATATAGAACATCAGGGAGAATATTTTGGTCCCTTGGAATAGTATCTTACTATTCCTACTTGATCAGTGGAAGACAACTTTGTTATAAATTTGAACAAAAACATAGTTTGAGAAGATCAAGAACTGCACTTTAAATAGAAGTTATACATTAAACTTTAGACTTTGCGACAAGGTTAATGGAGTGTGGAGTATGCAAACTAGTTTTGAGCTATTGATGATACATTGTGATTTGCTAGAACCTCAATAACAAACCATTGCTAGGTCTCTTGGCGGGTTGAGAAGGCATATTGCTAATATTTATTGCATCGTCAGTCTTGTGGCAAGGTATAAAATGTGACATTTTGGAGAATTGATTAACCACAACCATAAATGAATCCTTTCTATGTTGTGTTGTAGACATCCCAAGTACAAAGTCCATGCTAATATCCATCCATGGTTACTCTGGAATAGGTAATATACAACCCATATGGATTCTCTATACCCTTAGCCTTTTTACATACAACATATCTCTCAATCATCTTATACGCATCCTTTAACATGCTTTGCTAAAAGAAATGTTCTTTTAGCAGCTCATAAGTCTTCTTTTCACCGAAATGGCCACTAAGACCACCACCATGAGCCTTTTGTACAAGCAACTCTTGTAAATAACCTGAAGGAATACACATTCTGCTCATCTTGAACAGGAAACCTGAATGCATAAAGAAAACATTGCAAGCTGCTTTAGCACATTCGACAACCATATTAGCAAAGTAGGAATCATTAACATATTAATCCTTCACATGTTCAAAACCCATCAGCCTTGCATTTAACATAGAAATCAATACATACCTCTTAGAAAGAGTAGTAACAACTACATTAATTCGTCCCTTTTTATACTTGATGACATAGAGAAATGACTCCATAAACTTTCATGTTTGTCCAGCTGAACAAACATGCTATACGTAAGTTTTTTTTTTTTTTTTTTTATATATATATATATATATATCTATTAAAATTAAAAAATATATATTATAAAAAAATAAAATTGTTGTATCAATTTTGATTTTATAAGAAAAATAAAAATTATTTTTTTTTTAATTTTTTTCATATATATAGTTAATTAATTATATGTAAACAGTACAACTCCGAAACGGCACGCCGAAACGCTCCGAAATCAGAACATTCCGTTTCAATAGAAAAACCGGAACGACGACCGGAACGGTATTGACAACCTTGACATTGAATAAGATCTAAAACTAATATTTTGAATTGTTATATACTTAAGCTAAGAAAGAAAATGAGTTTGAGAGATTTGATTAGGTATTCATGAGATGAGATCAAGATCAGAACAATTTGAACTTGAAGATGAGTTATTTTCAACATTGAGAAATTGATGAAAGAAGTTTTTATTAAATGCATGACCTTATGACAATGAACAAAAGTTTTAGTCAGACCGCCATTTAAACAAATTTAGATTTTTCAACATTGAGAAATTGATGAAAGAAGTTTTTATTAAATGCATGACCTTATGATAATGAACATAAGTTTTAGTCAGACCGCCATTTAAACAAATTTAGATTTTTCTAATAGATTCTAAAGGTCAATGTTGGATATAAAGTTTGATTTATGAAGTCATCTAATTTCATTAAGGCCTCCAAACGAGTCCTCTAAATTATTGTTCGGGAAATGCTATATTTAAAGTTGATTTAGATTTTTTTTTCTATTTACTTTAGATTTTTTATATATTAAATTTTAAACTTTGTTAAGGTATTTTTCCTAATATATAAGAATTTTATAATAGCTTTAATAATTATTTTTTATTAAAAAAATATTAAGTAATAAAAATTTCAATTTAAATTCTATCTCCCATCGTGTTTATTGTGTTTTCTACGTTGTTTTTGTATGCGTCTACAACCTCCTCCATATTTCCAAAACTAGAGGACGGAGTAATTTCCAAGAAACTCTGGATTGATATTTTAACAAAAACTAGTGGTCTCGATTTTGAAGGTTGAAAAGAGGAACTCGTTAGAGAGAAAGAGATTCCACGTTAAGCGAAGTGGATCCCAAAATAACCACTTTCATCACGTAACTTCTCTGGAGACTTATCTAATTCTCCACGAGCAAAATTTAACACTTTTCCACCCAAGCAAAGATCCGGTTTACTCCGTCATGGAGGCTGAAAAACCTGTTCTCGCTTTTTTTTGTCTTGTAGTGCTCCAATTCTCATCTTGTCCTTCCCAAGACTCCTTAAAATCAAACCAAACCATTAAAGAAGGTCACCTTCTTATCTCCAAAGGAAATAATTTCACGACTGGGATTTTTTTCGGTGCGGTGTAGTTCTAGCAATAGATATCTTGGAATCCCGGTACTATAAAGTGCCGGAGAAAAGCGGTGGTGTGGGTTGCAAGCGAGAACGATCCAATCATTGGTTCTTCTGGATTTCTCTTTATAAACCAACATGGAAACCTCGTTCTCTATGGTAGCGATGACCAAAAGCTCCCGGTGTGGTCTACGAGATGTTTCGAGTGGAAGAAAATGATTGTCGTGAAGCTCAACTCTTGGATTCGGGAAATTTGATAATGGTCACGAAAAGAAGCGCAGTATTATATGGCAAAGCTTCGATCATCCTACAAACACCCCTCGCTACCGGAATGGAAACGGGGCTCGATCGAAAATTAGGAATTGATCGGGTTCCTAACATCATGGAGATCGGTGATGACCACAGGGATTTGGGAGACTTTTCAGCTAGGATCAACCCCAATGGCTTACCGGGAGTCTTTCTCTATAATGGTACAAAGCCAATTACTAGATCTCTCACTTGGCCATGGAGAAGTCGGATGAGCTTATACAACGAGCTTTTGTAAATGATCCGGACTGAAATATACGCTATCTACACGATTCATCGATGATTCTTATTTGCTAAGAATAATAGCGGATCATTCGGGACATACAAAGGCGTTATCATGGAGACAAAGTGATGGTCGATGGAAGGATTACTTGGAAGACCCCTCGGTTTCAGTCGCGACTATTATGGACATTGTGGTGCTTATAGATGCGTGTGAAGTTGCCCATCCAAGTGAATTTGTATGCGCTGTTTACGGGTTCGAGCCCAAGTACCAAGAGAAATGGTCCGCGGGAGATGGATCCCGGTGGTTGTGTCGGGGAAGCGTCGACATACGTCTTCGGTGTCGCGATCATGGAGAAGGGTTTGTGAAGATAGAGAATTATCGTCTTCCGGATACTTCTAATGCAGCTTGGGTGGACAAGATTAAGAGTCGCGATGCGTGAGTCGGAATGCAAGAGGAATTGTTCATGCTCGCATACTCAATCATTGGAATTCCGGAAAAGGGATGCTTGTTTGACATGGTACGAGGGAATTAGTAGACATTAGATATGAAAGGAGTGAAAGTTATGATCTTTATGTTACGTGTTGATGCATATGAATTAGGTACCTTTCCTTACCATATGTATTATCAAGTTTTTCCTCTCGTTGTTAATCTTTATTCTTTTTCCCTGCAGACTAAAAAATACAAAGGGAGTCAAATGTTTCTCATGAAAAGCCGATCTTTGGCAATTTTAGTACCATCAATTGCATCATTACGTCTTCTAATTAGCCTATCCGCTTATTTGTGGCTCAAGAAGAGGGCAAAAAAAAAGGTACGACAAGACACTCTAATATCTATTTGATATACCTTCCCATTGTTAAATTTGCAATGATTTGAACGAGTAATTGTTTTAAGCAATTACCCTGTTGAATCTTAAATGATAATTATTATGAAGAACACTCGGAAAATATCTACAGACGAAGAACCAATAATTTCCGGGAATAACATCATGAACTTTATTGAATTGGAAACTTCCTTATATAAGGATTACAGGGGACAATGAATTTGAAATCAAACATAACTCCCAACAACAGAGATTATTAAAGGAACGATTTGGATAAACTCATTTGTGAATAGAAAATTAAGAAATTTAAAATATTCGCCTAATCTTCAATGCAAACTTCATCAATTCCAACACCCATGCCTTGTATTTATTCCGGGTTTTCCTTTGGGGAGAAGTTAACTTTTTGCTTCATAATTGGAAAAAATAACCCGGGTAATGAGCTGCAGGGTAAACAACAATTCTATTGAATTGGAATATTTCAAGCTCGAGCACCATAACGGCTGCCACGAACAACTTCTCTCCGACTAACAAACTAGGCCAAGGTGGTTTTGGCTCGGTTTATAAGGTAGGGATTCTTACTTGCATCTCAATACTACACATTCTTTTTTTTCTATAATTTGAATAATTTTAATATCTAGCTTGCCCTTGTTATATGATCTTAGGGTCACGCTAGCTAATGGATGAGGAGGTTGCCAGTAAAGAGATTATCTATAAGTTCGGGACAAAGGAAAGCGGAAGAATTTAAAAATGAAGTTATGGTAATTGCAAAGCTTCAACACGAAATCTTGTGAAACTTCTAGGTTATTGCATTCGAATGAAGAACAAATGTTAATCTATGAATACTTGCCAAACAAAAGCCTAGATCTGGTTTCTTTTCGGTAAAGTCTTCTCCGGATTTTCCCCCACGCTTTACACCAATTATCAACTTATAGTCTGTCGAAAAATTATTTTCTTGCGGATGAAACAAGAAAGTTGTTATTGGATTGGCTAGCAACGCTTTGATATTATTGTTGGAATAGCTCGTGGGATTTTTATATCTTCACCAAGACTCCGGGTTGAGAATCATTCATAGGGATTTAAAATGTAGCAATATTCTATTGGATGCAGAGATGAATCCAAAAATATCGATTTCGAATGGCAAAAAAATATTTGAAGGCAACCAAACTCGAAGATAGGACA
The DNA here is from genome assembly GCA_029228465.1 of Salix viminalis. Classification (NCBI taxonomy): domain Eukaryota; kingdom Viridiplantae; phylum Streptophyta; class Magnoliopsida; order Malpighiales; family Salicaceae; genus Salix; species Salix viminalis. Next base: position 8,218,961 of record CM055436.1, on the reverse strand, counting down.
AGGAGAGTTGTAGGAACATAGTAAGTACCTCTGCATAAAACAAAGACCGAGTGACAAAGTACTATCACCGATTATCGGGGAATACTAAAACTTAAGATTCTTTTTTTTACGTCACGGTGGCTATATGTCGCTGAGAATATGTTGTGTTTGGAAACTTTTCAGTAAAAATCGGATGTTTTCAGTTTTGGGGTCATCTTGTTAGAGATTGTGAGTGGCGGGAAGAACAATAGATTTTATCAACAGGGATCCTCCATTGACTTTGATTGGATATGTGAGTTATAAGAGAGCTTTATGTGCTCTTAGCTGAATTTTAAAGATTGTCCGCTTTCCGATTTCTTGTATGCTAATGATTTATATGAACAACACAGGTGTGGGAATTATGGAGACAAGATAAAAGCATTAGAGATAGTGGATCCATCATCTGAATGAGTTATATAGTCCGCGTGAAGCTTTGGAACTCATACGAATTGGTCTCCCCATGCGTGCAAGAAGATGCCATGGACGGACCATCTATGTTGGCGAGTTGTTTTTATGCTTGAGTAGTGAAACGAGATCCCTTCTCCAAAACAACCTGCATTCCTGTTTAAAGAACCTCATAATAATCCTGATATAGCATTATCCGTAGAAGATGGTCTGTGTTCTGTAAATCAGGTCACAATTAGTGATATTGCTAGTCGCTGAAGCTGCACTGTCTGAATTATTTATGACGAAGGTTAGGAGATAGTTGATTCATCACTGGAGGAGATAGCTTAGGAGTAATGCATACAAGTCGGTCTCTTGTTTTATGTTAAGTATTGAAACAACAATTCCTTTTCCTAAAGAACCTGCATTACTTTTGATGCAGGAGCTAGAATTGTATTAGCTTCATATAATTAGAAATTTTCTTTTAATATTTTATTTATGTGATACTTATTATGGTAGTTTGTGTAGAGATTAAAGGAGAAATGAAAAAATTATGCAGAAAAGGGAAGAAAAGAGATGATTGAGCTGAAACAGAGAGAGAGAGAGAAAGAGAAGAGAATACGAGGGAAAGAATGAAATTCAATATTTCCTTTTTACTGTTTATTTTCCAACACACACACTTCGTATGTCTGATATATATATATATACAAAGGGAAAGACTTATGTATGCATACTCACAGGTATGCATACCATATACCATACTCTATCATCCCCCCTCAATCTCTGGCTTAAAGAAACCAAGCATGAGATTGCGATAGTGAGTAAGAAACAATGGGGAGCTTAAACCTTTAGTAAGAATATCTGCAAATTGCTCCTGAGAAGAGACAAACTGAACAATTAACTGGTTGTTGGCTACCCTTTTGGCGAACGAAATAAAGATCAATCTCTATGTGCTTAGTTTGTTGATGCTGAACAGGATTAAAAGAAAGAGCAATAGTTGAGAGGTTATCACAGAATAGAATAGGGGTCTGTGAATTGAAAATCCCTAGAAATAACAATAATTGTTTAATCCAATCATGCTCAGTTGAGGTAGTGGAGAGAGCCCTGTACTAAGCTTCAGTGGAAGACCTCAAAACAGTTTGTTGCTTCTTAGATGTCCAAGAAACAGGATTGGAACCAAGGAAGATGACCAGACCAGACCAGTCGTAGATCGTCGATCATTGGGATCACCAGCCCAATCAGCATCACTATATGTTATGAGGTCCAAGGAACCCTTTGTATAAGTAATTCCAACCTTCAGAGTACCCTTGAGGTACCTAAGAATCCTCTTCACTACTATAAAATGTTTCACCATTGGCTATTGCATAAACTGGCAGACCTGATGCACAGAAAACACAATATCTGGTCTGGTGAATGTGAGATATTAAAGAGTTCCTACAATGTTGCAATATAGTGAGGGATTATCATAATGGACACCATCATCTTTCAGCAAACGTTGATAGGGAAGACAAGGAGTAGCACAAGCCTTGGCAACAAGTATATCTATCTTAAGGAGAAGTTCATGGATATATCGAGATTGTGATAAGAACATACTAGTATCAGTGTGAATGATTTGAATGCCTAGGAAATAGTGAAGTTTTCCCAAATCCTTAACCTCAAATTCAGCTATAAGAGACTGGATAACCTCCCTGACACCACAAGGATCACTACCAGTGATGATAATATCATCTACGTACACAAGCAACACAATAATACCAACAACAAGGTTTTTAACAAATAAGGAAGAGTCAGAATAGGTATGCTGAAACCCCGAGGTGTGTAAAAATGATGTAAACCTGTCATTCCAAGAACGTGGTGCCTGTTTGAGACCATAGAGAGATTTGTGGAGTTTGCAGACTAGCTGAGGATGGTTGGTGTCGCACCCCAAAAATGAGCACGGCGTCGTGACGACCCTCCCCGCGAGGCGGGGAATCCATGTATCGGAGGGATTATCTTTATTTCTGTGGAAAGGGAGTCGCCACCTAGTATTATGGTTACTAGGAAACCTAGACTAGTCTTTCAGAGATTCTAGGGTAAGGGACTGGTTGCGTAAAGGGAAGGTTTTAGCACCCCTAGTACGCCCTACCTAAGGTAAGCTGCTTGGTGTTTTTGTTTGCTTATGATTTGTTATATTATTAATCTTTTGAAAATGTGTTGGTTACATGATTATGGTGTATTATCCCCACATAATATTTTGGATATTAACCCCTTTAGGATTTATTTATCCAAATACCGATAGTGAATAATAGCATATTATCCCCGCCGAATATTTTGGATGTTGACCCCTTAGGATTTATTCATCCAAACACCGACAGTGAATAACAACATATTATCCCCATCGAATATTTTGGATATTAACCCCTTTAGGATTTATTTATCCAAGCATTGATGATGAATAATAAATCAAAAGAATAAAAAAAAGAAAAAAATGAGATTTTAATATTTTTGTAATATTGGCCAATACCCTTTGGATTTTACAAACATGTTGTAAAATCTCAAGATGCAAGAAATGATTTTTCTTCTTTGCAAAGTCCATGCTAAAACTCATTCTCTTAAAAACCCAAGATAATATATATTTTTTGAAAGAAAAAACAATTTTTAAAATATGCTAGTGTATTGGCCGTATGCAAGAAAACAACATATATTTTTTATAAAAATATTTTTTGCAAATTATGTATTTTTATGTATTTTTATTATCATTTTCCCTTATTTTATTTTTTCTTTATGGGTGGGCTGGCTGCCAGCTCACCTACATGGGGGCTGGGCAGCCAACCCACTCGCTGGGCTGGGCTGCCAGCCCGCCCACTGTGGCTGGACTCGTGGCCCATCTTACCTGGAACTGGGCTCGCGGCCCATTTTATTCTCGGATTGGGCTTTCAGTCTAAACAGGCCAGAAGCCCGTCTTCTCTCTGTTTGGGCTTCCAGCTCAGTGGGCTGGAAACCCTGTTTTTGGAAGCAGGCCGGGCGTAAAGCCTGGCCCGAACGGCCCAGCGGGAGTGAATGAATTCACCCCCGCTGCTGCATGCAATGCAGCAAATGAAGACGATGATAAATAGTGAAATTTTTAAGTGTGACGAATGGCGTACCTGTTAACACCGTTGGGTAGAGGACGTCGAGGTGGTTCTTCTGGTCGTGGTGGCATCTGAAATGGGGGCCTTTGGTGGCCGGAATGGACGTCGAAAGGTGACGGTTTGTGGTTGCTGTCGTCGGGCTGCTGGTCTGCTGCCTCGCTGGAGGAGGTTGCTGTGCTGCTGGAGTGACGGTGGGTATGCTGGTGACTACGGAGAGGTGTGTGGTGGTCGGAGTTGGTGGCCGGAGTGGCTGAACTGAGAGGGAGAGGGAGACAGTGGCTCCTTTGGTTTTAGAGAGAGAAGACGGTCGACTGACCGACGAGAAGAGAGGAAAAAGAAGAGGAAAAAAAAAGAAACTGGTGATGCTTGGCTGGTGTACAAAAAAACTGATTTTTTACGTGAATCCTTCCCTCTTTCTCCTCTGTTTCTCTTCTATTTCTCTCTACGTAAAATCTTTTTCTCCTCTCTGTTCTGTGTCCTCTTTCTTTTATTCTTCTTTTCTTCCTCCTTGATCTTCTGTTTCTTCTTCGTTTTCTTTTTCTTTCTCTGTTCTTCAAAAATCTCCTCTGTCTTTTTTTTTCTCCCCCCTTTCTTGGTTGTGCATGGCTGCTGTATTTATAGCCGCAGGAGGTAGCCGTTGCAACGGTGGGTCACCTCCTGCGGCAGCATGCTTGAAAATATAGCCGTTGGGGCATGTGCAGGGGCTGGTCGGCAGCGCAGTACAGGCGAAGGAGGTTGCTTTTAAGGGTCAAAATGCAGTTTGGTCCTTCGATTTGTATTTGCTCTTATTGCAACCCCCAATTGGATTTAAATTTATGATTTTATGCAATTGTACCCCTGACTGAATTTCAACATTAGCCTTAACTTTGCGCGTCTCTCTCTTTTTGGTCCCTCATTTCTGATTTATGCAATTTGACCTTCAATTGATCATTAAACTTTCAATCGACACCAGAATTTTACCTTGATTTTTCTATCGACACCAGCCCCTTTTATTTTTATTTTTTTGTTAGTTTCGGGTAGTTTTGGGGAATGACCCAAAATTGGGTTATGACAGTTGGTATCAACACAACCAGGTGGATGAGCCATGAAAACCTCCTCTTGTAAAATACCATGAAAAAATGCATTCTTAACATCAAGTTGTCGCAAACCCCAACCAAAATGTGCAGCAAGAGCCAAAACAATTATGACTATAGTGGGTTTAACCACATGACTAAAAGTCTCCCCATAATCAAGCCCAGGTTCCTGATTGAACACCTGCGCTACCAACCTGGCCTTATGACGAACAACAGACCCATCATAATTCTTCTTAATCTTAAAAACCCATTTACACCCCACCAAATTCTTATGAGGAGGAAGGGAAACCAAACTCTAAGAATTTTGAGATTTAAGAGCATCAATTTCTTCTTGCATAGCTTGCAACCAAACTGGGATGTGCATAGCAGCCTTGTAACTAGATGGTTCAAGTAGAGACACATCAACAGAGGGAAGAGTAGTAGAAGAAACAAAGGAGGCTTTTTTCTTGATAATACCTCTCTTGCTACAAATTTGCATTGGATGCATATTCATATCAGGAATATGCAACACAACTGAGATGGCCTCAGGACGAAAAGAGTCAACAGATGACTCAATCTAAGAATGAATACAACAGGGGAGGACAGGAGGTGGGGGGGACATTACAACAACATTATTTTTGTCTATAACACGCATTATGGAAGAGGGAACAACTGAAGAAGGGGGCTTAGAGCTGGATGCTAATGTAGCATAAGGAAAAACATTTTCATTGAATACAACATGCCTTTAGATATAAGTACGTTTGATAACAACATCGAAACAAATATATCCTTTTCAATGAGGTTTATAACCTAAGAATATACACATTATAGTCTTGGATTGTAACTTATTGCTGATATAAGGACACAATAAAGAAAAACGAGCACAACCAAAGATGCGCAAATGAGGAAGAACTGAAACTGATTTAACAAAATTTCATAAGGTGATTTGTGATTTATTACTAGGGAAGGCATTCAATTAATTAGGTATACAACTGTATGGACAAACTAAAACCAGAAATTTGAAGGCAATTTAGCATGTTGTAGCAAGGTAATGGTTGTTTCAACTAGGTGACGATGCTTACGTTCAACAAGACCATTTTGTTCAAGAGTGTATGGACACCAGCCCCTTTTATTTTATTTTACCTTGATTTTTCTATCGACACCAGCCCCTTTTATTTTATTTTTTTGTTATTTTCGGGTAGTTTTGGGGAATGACCCAAAATTAGGTGATGATAGTTGCCCCCTTTTTACAATGCTTACTACTAAAGTCTTTGTAAAAGACTTTAACTAGTAAGTGTTGTAAAGAAAAAATGAAGTTGGTCTCATTGTGACGGGTGACCTACCCGAGTTAGAGTGGTCTCATTTTTCTGGGTGACCTACCCGGTTAGCGTGGTCTCATTGTGACGGGTGACCTACCTGAGTTAGAGCGGTCTCATTTTTCTAGGTGAACTACCCGGTTAGAATGGTCTCATTTTTCTGGGTGACCTACCCTTGTTAGTATGGTCTCATTCTTCTGGGTGACCTACCCAAGTTAGTATGGTCTCATTCTTCTGGGTGACCTACCCTTGTTAGTATGGTCTCATTCTTCTGGGTGACCTACCCGGTTAGCGTGGTCTCATTCTTCTGGGTGACCTACCCTTGTTAGTATGGTCTTATTCTTCTGGGTGACCTACCCAAGTTAGTATGGTCTCATTCTTCTGGGTGACCTACCCGGTTAGCGTGGTCTCATTCTTCTGGGTGACCTACCCAAGTTAGTATGGTCTCATTCTTCTGGGTGACCTACCCGGTTAGTATGGTCTCATTCTTCTGGGTGACCTACCCGGTTAGCTTGGTCTCATTCTTCTGGGTGACCTACCCGGTTAGTATGGTCTCATTCTTCTGGGTGACCTACCCGGTTAGCGTGGTCTCATTTTTCTGGGTGACCTACCCAAGTTAGTATGGTCTCATTCTTCTGGGTGACCTACCCAAGTTAGTATGGTCTCATTCTTCTGGGTGACCTACCCAAGTTAGTATGGTCTCATTCTTCTGGGTGACCTACCCAATGAAAGATGGAGGAAGATGGTCTGGTTATAATGGGTGACCTACCCGGATGTAAGATGAAGGTAGTTTTGTTGTAACGGGAGACTTACTTGTCTCGAGGGAAAAAGCAGCACTGGACCTCAATTCCTATTCTCTTCCGTGGTTTCGTTCACCTGAGATTCTCTTTTGGAAACATAGGTCCCTTTTTGCTGATGCTCCATTGTCATAGGATGCCTTTGCCTAATATCCAAAGCTCTGTTGTCATTTATCCAAAAACTTAAGCACATTGTTTATTCTGGGTTATCTTCGATTATCTCTGCTTTCATTTTTTTCAATTCTGAACTTGCCCCCAAGTGTGGTGCTGCTTGATTCATCATGAAGGGGCATAACAAGTCATCCATTTTCTTTGATTCTTTCAATAACAGCTCTTTGGTTTGCGTGTGTTTGCTAGCAATCATTACAAGGCTTGTTAATGCTGACCTCATCTTCGGTCATCGATCGGTTGAATTGTATTTCTTCTACCATATGTCATCATCAATCTCGAATTAATGCAACTGCTATCATGCAATCTGAAATTCTTCGTTATAGATTCAATTCCTTCTGAATAAATTCTTCTTAGTCCATGCGAAGAATTATAATGTTGTCATTGACAAGATTATTATTTTTCTTTGCGGTGAATTGAACCTTGAGTCGATGTGCTGTTAAAGTCAATTATCCCCCCATTAGTCTTGGTGGCACAATACTTTTCAACATTTATCAATAATGCGACTCATGTGATGACATCTTTCTTTTATCACTGACATGTATGTAGTGAAGCAGAGCTTGAATCGACAACCTCAAAACATACATTCAACCTCTATGGCGCGCACATTCTTCAACATTTATCAAAATATACCCATGTGACAAATCTTTTTTAGAGACATTCAAATCTGCGGGTAAGCCAATATTCCAAAATCTGAAGATGCCCTTCAAATGCAATCTTATTTTCAATTACTGTTGGAACTTATCAAACCATCACTCTCTATTAAGCAATGTTGCCCTGAGTTAGATCTGTTGGTGCTCATTGATGAATTTCACTAAATCATTATTTGCTTGTGCTTCTTTGCCCCCAAGCATGATGTGAAACTGCTTGCAAGATCCATATTTTTAGCCTTTAATCATAAGCTTCCCAATGATAATGAAGAACTGTCAATGTCAAGGATTTTGCAAATCTGATCAATGTTTTCTCTGTTTATAAATCTTTCTTGTTCTGACATTAAGTCACCAGTTTCAAAAGAGCATGTGCATCCAAAGTCTAATCCTTGAAATAAACTAAAAGAGACGTCATTTGTTGAAAATCAAATTCATTTGGTCAAATTCCCAATTCAATGCATGCAAACCTGTAATTATCTTGTACTTTTGCAAACAATAATTGACCCATTATGAGATTGAAATCATTTTTTTTTATGGGTTTATTTTTGTTTCAATTCTAAATCTTTGATTTTGGGGGTATGTTATTTGACAGTACATTATGAAGTGATAATTTGGTTTCCAAACAATTAGACTGTCTAGTAAAGACCCGAGATTCTGTTGAAAATTTGTCTCATTTTTCAATACTTACTTTATCCATATGCATAACAACTTACTTCATGAAATTATAACCCTTATGGAAAAACTCTAACGATTTTGAGAGCGTCACTTATCAGTTAAAATTGCTTGCTTGATCAAGAAAGACTTTAAAAAGCATGTAATGAGGCTATGGTTCATGGCTATAAAAGAAAAGGGACTTCATAGGCTCAAAAAAAGCGTTTAAGGGTTTCAAAGACCTAGGATCATCATCATCTAGTTGTTAACTCTTTTCCTCTTGTTGTCTTTGTAGAAGAAATGACATAAAAATATGTTAATTATCTTAACGTGATTTTTTATCAATCAACCCATGCTCTAAGAATCTCTACAACCATGCCATTCCTTTCATTGACAATTTCAAACTTAAAAGGGAATACTAAAAACTCAAACCATCATTTGTCATATGATATTATTTCATCTTTTGTTGCATTCAGTATAGTCTAATGAAATAATTTTGCAAAATCTTCATTTGATTGATAACTTATCTTGGAGAGTCGATAATCTTAATATAAAATTTCTTCCCACATGAGGTTTGACCAAAGATACCAACAGACATGGTATAGTTCAATATTTTCTTTTTTTTCTTTTTTCTTTCCCTTTTTTTGTTTTTTGTTTTTATTTTCAAATTTTCTCTTTTTTTTTTTAAGAACTTGTCCTTAGCATCGACTCTTGGTTTTTGTCATGTCCTACCTCAACTTGATTGTTCTCCCATGTTGAGTTTTTGTTATTAAACCTCCCCCCTTTCGATGATTTTAATGTTGTCACTGTATCCTCACACTAAAAATCTCTTATTTGCCCCCATGTGTTTGCCCCCAGTGTGAGGGTGTGACTCATGTCGGGGTTTTCAAAGAAATATCATGTCAGGCTCAAATTGGAGATACATATTTTAATGATGACCTTTTGTAATTTCAAGCAAAGTTGGTTTTAAACTGATAAATTTTGATCTCATCCAATGTAATGATTTGGATGTGCAAGAGTTATGATTCGTGGGTCCATAAATATTGAATCCTTAATCATGTCGATGTATACTGATAAATCTTAGTTCATATGATGTGGTTCAAAAACTCGGTGTGTGGGCTCAAAAAATTGTTTGGTCACTTTGATAGCGCTCATCATGTCATTCTGCTCTCAAAAAATATTTTAGAAATGATAACTTTAAATTTTGCATGTTGAACTTTGATCAAAATATTTTGTCATAAATAAGAATGTCAAACAATCTCTTGATTTCAAAACAACAAAAAGACAAGGAAAACTCATGCTTCAATGAAACGATGATTTAACCCGAGTACAAAGTGATGGCCGATGAGATTGCATAAGAAACTTATTGACGGTGCGACACTTTTCTCAGACTTGTCGCTGCTTATTGATCTTGCTTATGTTCGCAATGATGATAACATCCTCCATAACACTTGACTTGCCTTTAGTTGATGAAACTTCCATGTTTGATTACTGAAATGCTTGCGACTATTCATATCTCTCATCCGGATTATGTCGCAAAAGCAATGCAAACTTTGTTCTTGTAGAAGAAACACAAATATGGCTCTGTATCGATGTCCAGTTTGACCCTTCGGAGGATGACATGTTGAGGGTCCCCTATTTCAAACCATGGGAAAGCATGTTGAAATGTATATGCATGTTTTTTTTTTTTACGGACTCGACCTTCGAGGAGAGACACGTAATTGTAACAATTGCATACTAAACAAAAATTGTGAGAATGCATGTTGAAATGTATATGCATGCTTTTTTTTTTTTGACAGACTCACTCTTCGAGGAGTGACACGTGATTCGTAACTATTGCATGATAAATAAAAACTGTGAGAGCATGTTGAAATGAATATGCATGTTCCTTGTGTTTTTTTTTGACAGACTCGCTCTTCGAGGAGTGACACGTGATCGTAATTATTACATGATAAATAAGAACAGTGAGAATGTATGTTGAAATGAATATGCATTTTTCTTGTTTTTTTTTTTTTTTTTTTACAGAACCTTCGAGGAGGGACACGTAATTGTAACAATTGTATGATAAACAAAAATTGATTTTTGCTTAAACCCTACAATGAACATCTCCTAAGTGATGGCTATTGTGTCACCCAAAATCTTTGAATTCAAGATGCTTCAAGAAGAGTTTGTCTTAATGCAAAACAAAATGGAGGGAGCATACACCCTAATGATTGGGTTCTAGTTCTTGTACGTGAACACAGGGTAGGTTTACTACTTGGTCTCTAAAGAGGGTCTCTTGCTGTCCCAGTGATCACCTTCGTAAAGGCGATATGGGGGTTTAGCAGATAGCGGGATGGCACGTATACCAATCACTACCAGTCTAAACACTCAGCAAAGAGTTGGGTTTTACACAAACTTCAACCTTGACTCAAGTCATAGGTAAGCTGCTAGTCCCCCACTTAACTTAAAGTTTAGTGTGTGTGCTCTCAAAATAATAAAAGTGATGCATGACAAGGCATATTATGATGACATGATGTAAAAATGCATGCTAAAGCTTTTGAAAAATATAAACCATCCATAGCAACATATCATAAACAAACAAAATTATCAAGCTTAGTCCAAAGTCCCCAGCGGAGTCGCCATCCTGTCGCACCCCAAAAATGAGCGCGGCACCGTGACGACCCTCCCCGCGAGGCGGGGAATCCATGTATCGGAGGGATTATCTTTATTTCTGTGGAAAGGGAGTCGCCACCTAGCATTATGGTTACTAGGAAACCTAGACTAGTCTTTCAGAGATTCTAGGGTAAGGGACTGGTTGCGTAAAGGGAAGGTTTTAGCACCCCTAGTACGCCCTACCTAAGGTAAGCTGCTTGGTGTTTTTGTTTGCTTATGATTTGTTATATTATTAATCTTTTGAAAATGTATTGGTTACATGATTATGGTGTATTATCCCCACATAATATTTTGGATATTAACCTCTTTAGGATTTATTTATCCAAATACCGATAGTGAATAATCGCATATTAACCCCGCCGAATATTTTGGATGTTGACCCCTTAGGATTTATTCATCCAAACACCGACAGTGAATAACAACATATTATCCCCATCGAATATTTTGGATATTAACCCCTTTAGGATTTATTTATCCAAGCATTGATGATGAATAATAAATCAAAAGAAAAAAAAAAGAAAAAAATGAGATTTTAATATTTTTGGAATATTGGCCAATACCCTTTGGATTTTACGAACATGTTGTAAAATCTCAAGATGCAAGAAATGATTTTTCTTCTTTGCAAAGTCCATGCTAAAACTCATTCTCTTAAAAACCCAAGATAATATATATTTTTTGAAAGAAAAAACAATTTTTAAAATATGCTAGTGTATTGGCCGTATGCAAGAAAACAACATATATTTTTTATAAAAATATTTTTTGCAAATTATGTATTTTTATTATCATTTTCCCTTTTTTTTTTCTTTATGGGTGGGCTGGCTGCCATCTCACCTACATGGGGGCTGGGCGACCCAACTTTCACTCGGCTGAGCCGGTGCCGCCATACCAATGAGTCGGACTCGTGGCCCATCTTACTCGGACCCGGGCTCGTGACCCATTTTATTCTCGACTGGGCTTTCGGTCTAAACAGGGCCGAAGCCCGTCTTCTCTTCGTTTGGGCTTCCAGCTCGGTGTTTGGAAACCCTCGTTTTGGAAGCGGTCGGGCGTAAAGCCACGCCCTGAACGGCTCAGATGAGTGAATGAATTCACCCTCACTGCTGCATGCAATGCGGCCAGATGAAGACGACGATAAATAGTGAAATTTTTCGAGTGTGACGAATGGCGTACTGCTAACACCGTTGGGTAGAGGGACGTCGAGGTGGTTCTTCAGTGCGTGGTGGCATCACGAAATGGGGGGCCTTTGGTGGCGGAATGGGACGTCGAAAGGTGACGGTTTGTGGTTCGTTTGTCGTCCGAGCTGCTGGTCTGTACCTCGCTGGAGGAGGTTCTTTCGTCTGCTCTGGAGTGACGGTGGGGTATCTTGGTGACTACTGGGAGAGGTGTGTGGTGGTCGGAGTTGGTGGCGGAGTGGTTGAACCCGAGAGGGAGAGGGAGACGATGGCTCCTCCGGGTTTTAGAGAGAAGACGGTCGATGACCGAGAGAAGAGAGGGAAAAAGAAGAGGAAAAAAAAGAAACCGGTGATGCTTGGGTCGGTGTACAAAAAAGCTGATTTTTTTCACGTGAATCCTTCCCTCTTTCTCCTCTGTTTCTCTTCTATTTCTCTCACGTGAAAAATCTTTTTTCTCCTCTCGTTACGTGTCCTCTTTCTTTTATTCTTCTTTTTCTTCCTCCTTGATCTTCCGTTTCTTCTTCGTTTTTCTTTTTTCTTTCTCTGTTCTTCGTAAATCTCCTCTATCTTTTTTTTTTCTCCCCCCTTTCTTGGTTGTGCATGGCTGCTGTATTTATAGCCGCAGGAGGTAGCCGTTGCAACGGTGGGTCACCTCCTGCGGCAGCATGCTTGAAAATATAGCCGTTGGGGCATGTGCAGGGGCTGGTCGGGCTAGCAGTACAGGCGAAGGAGGTTGCTTTTAAGGGTCAAAATGCAGTTTGGTCCTTCGATTTGTATTTGCTCTTATTGCAACCCCCAATTGGATTTAAATTTATGATTTTATGCAATTGTACCCCTGACTGAATTTCAACATTAGCCTTAACTTTGCGCGTCTCTCTCTTTTTGGTCCCTCATTTCTGATTTATGCAATTTGACCTTCAATTGATCATTAAACTTTCAATTGCCTTTAATTTGACCCCTAACTTGCGCAATTGGCTTGAAAACAATTCAATTGGGTCTCCAAAAATTCTGATTTTCTCAATTAAACCCAAATTAAATTTAAGAACTTGATTTCTTATTGACTAAGCCTTTTAATAAAATTAATTTGACTAATTTAAAATATAATTAAGTCACTATGCTTAGTTAAACCCTTCAATTGGACCTAAATTAATTCTCGAACATAATTACACTTTTATATTAACCAACGACTAAATCAAATTGGCCCATAAAAATATAATTATATCTTACGACTTAATTTATACGCAGATTTATCCGATAATAAATTACTTTAGCCTTGACTTTGCGCTTTTTTTCATTTCTGGGAATAAAAGAGGTACAATCGGACTCTCAAAAAACATCCAAAATTTTACCTTGATTTTTCTATCGACACCAGCCCCTTTTATTTTTATTTTTTTGTTAGTTTCGGGAAGTTTTGGGGAATGACCCAAAATTGGGTTATGACAGTTGGTATCAACACAACCAGGTGGATGAGCCATGAAAACCTCCTCTTGTAAAATACCATGAAAAAATGCATTCTTAACATCAAGTTGTCGCAAACCCCAACCAAAATGTGCAGCAAGAGCCAAAACAATTATGACTATAGTGGGTTTAACCACATGACTAAAAGTCTCCCCATAATCAAGCCCAGGTTCCTGATTGAACACCTGCGCTACCAACCTGGCCTTATGACGAACAACAGACCCATCATAATTCTTCTTAATCTTAAAAACCCATTTACACCCCACCAAATTCTTATGAGGAGGAAGGGAAACCAAACTCTAAGAATTTTGAGATTTAAGAGCATCAATTTCTTCTTGCATAGCTTGCAACCAAACTGGGATGTGCATAGCAGCCTTGTAACTAGATGGTTCAAGTAGAGACACATCAACAGAGGGAAGAGTAGTAGAAGAAACAAAGGAGGCTTTTTTCTTGATAATACCTCTCTTGCTACAAATTTGCATTGGATGCATATTCATATCAGGAATATGCAACACAACTGAGATGGCCTCAGGACGAAAAGAGTCAACAGATGACTCAATCTGCGTCGAGTGAGTTTTAGAACTGGACTGAGGTTCCACAGGAGTAGATAAGCAATGCAAAGGGGTAGAAGTAGTGGACTTAGAGAGTGACATAGCAGGGGAGGTATAATCAGAAGGACAGGAGGTGGGGGGGACATTACAACAACATTATTTTTGTCTATAACACGCATTATGGAAGAGGGAACAACTGAAGAAGGGGGCTTAGAGCTGGATGCTAATGTAGCATAAGGAAAAACATTTTCATTGAATACAACATGCCTTGAGATATAAGTACGTTTGATAACAACATCGAAACAAATATATCCTTTTCAATGAGGTTTATAACCTAAGAATATACACATTATAGTCTTGGATTGTAACTTATTGCTGATATAAGGACACAATAAAGAAAAACGAGCACAACCAAAGATGCGCAAATGAGGAAGAACTGAAACTGATTTAACAAAATTTCATAAGGTGATTTGTGATTTATTACTAGGGAAGGCATTCAATTAATTAGGTATACAACTGTATGGACAAAATAAAACCAGAAATTTGAAGGCAATTTAGCATGTTGTAGCAAGGTAATGGTTGTTTCAACTAGGTGACGATGCTTACGTTCAACAAGACCATTTTGTTCAAGAGTGTATGGACATGGTTTTTTATGCACAATTCCTTTAGTGGTGAGAAAAAGCTGAAAAGGCTTACTAATGTATTCACCACCTCCATCACTTTGAAGGATTTGAATAGAACAAGAAAACTATGTTTGAACATCAATTTTATTTACCAAGGGAAACAACCAACAGTAACGTGAACATTCATCAATAAATGTCACATAATATCTAAAGCCATCAATAGATAAGCAAGGAGAAGGCCCCCACAAATCACCATGAACAATATGAAAAGGTATTACAAATTATTTGAACTGGAATGGAATGGAAGTTTCGTAAATTTTCCCTGAAGACAACTATGACACATGGAAGAGACGGAATCAACAGGACAATGAACATTAGCCTTGTTTAACATCAAGGTAAGAATTATTTGTAGGAAGCCCTAACCTGCTGTGCCAAGTAGAGGAGAAGACTAATTGACCCAAATAAGACCGAGGCTGAGATTGAAGAATTGACAAACTAGACTTGGACTCAGGAGCAAAGGGTAAGGGATAAAGTCCATTACTGCAGTACCCTTTGTAGATTATCCTCCCTGTGGCCTTGTCTTGAATCCAAAAACAAAATGCAACAAAGATTAATCGATAATTATTATCTAAACACAAACGATGCACTGAAAGAAGATTTTGTGTCAATTGTGGAACATATAGCACTGATTTCAGTTTGATAAGAGTAGAAGCAAAAATTGTGGAAATAACATAAGTCCCAACATGTGACACCAACAAACCTTCACCATTAGCTGTTTGAACTGTATCATTGGTAGGATAAGGAGCTTCTAATGACAGGTCATTCAAATCAAAAGTCATGTGATTCGTAGCTCTAGAATCATCAAGCCATATTTGAGAAGAAGACTAAGTTGGTCATGTGAGTGGATAATATTTAATATGCATGGGAAATATTATAAATATTTGAATTGCTAGTATGAATTGGATTATGCTTCTTGATAATATATATGTTGTTTACTATTCTTGTTATAATAAAGCATAATCAATTGTTGAATATACATTCTTAATATGAGCCAATATATGATTGTGAATTGATAGCTACTTATTTGATTGATGTCATGAGTTGAGCCTTAAGATATGAATATGTTTGTATGATTATGATATAAACCTACGGTATGCCAGTCAGAATACCCACGCTAACAGGGTAGTATTAGCCTTTGTGCACATCATATTTGAAACTCTAGTTAGTCGGGGGAGTAACCAACCTGTGTGGATTGATCATCCCATAGTATGGAGCCTCATGCTCATTGCATTCTGATTTTCTGACGAGCTTTACCTATTAAATCTTGCTATGACCTATTTGAGAAACTTCTTGTAAGAGCTTCGAGCTGATTTGATAATATACTTCTCTTTGTTGTATTATCTCGTATGTGTATATTAGATGTTATCTACTCACTGAGTTGTTGAACTCACCCCCTCATTATTTATCATTTTCAGGCTCGTAGCTTGCTAGCAGGTCATTTTTATCGTACTCTCGGAACCTGCTATTTTGGTTGTAATTGATACTTTTGTTCATATGTCTAGTTAGTGCTCCACAATTATAACAATATGTAATCAACTCTTGTATAAAGACAATTGAATTATGTTATAAAGTTTACTTTGTTATTTCCGCTGGTTTGAACTCTGAATATGAATGATAAGTTTGTGTGTAAGTTTGGGTTCGAATAGGTGTGGAACCTTGGAGGGGGACCATGCCTATGTGCCGGTCACGGATCCGGGAATTGCGTCGTGACAAGCATGAGGCTCCGTACTGTGGGATGATCGGTCCACACAGGTTGGTGACTCCCCTAACCAACTAGGGTTTCAGATACGATGTGCACAAAGGCTAACACTACCCTGTTAGCATGGGTATTCTGACTCAACTCGTGGTATCAATCAAATGAGGAGCTATCAATTCACAAGCAGATATTGGCTCATACCAAGAATGTATATTCAACAATTGATTATGCTTTATCGTATTAAGAATAGTAATCAATGTATATATTATCAAAAAGCATAATCCAATTCATACTAGCAATTCAAATATTTATACTATTTCTCATGCATATTAAATATTATTCACTCACCTAACTCAAAAGCAAACAAGGTTTAAAAGCAGAATGTTGACGAAACCTTACTGACGTCCCGCAAGTTGAATATTGGGATTATCTGAATATATAAAAGAAGATATACTCAAAAATGACTCAAAAGAAGTAAAATACCTTTAATAACATATCTAAGAGTTCAACTCATAATCCTATGTGTTTTTGAATCAAACTATCCATTTTTCGCAAACAAACCTAAAACAAAGGTTTTTTTCGAAATCTAATTCCAAATACACAATTCATAAAATTGATAATTATTCATCAAATAAGCTTCAATTATCCATCAAGACAATTTGAAATACTATTATTTCACCAAGGGACCATTCTAATTTTTTCTTATATTTTTAGGGTCAAATTGTAATTTTATCAAATTGACTGACTAATTGAACTCCTCATAAATTCATAACTATACTGAAATTTTGCCCCTAATTCAACATCAATTCTGTCCAGAATCTCTAATTTTACTCCAGGGACCAAACTTTAATTTTCTAAAGTTCAGGGACCAAACTATAATTTTCACAAAAAGGACCAAAATAAAATTTTGTCATCTTCATCCTCCAGCCAAGAATTCCAGCAAGGGTTTTTCACCATTTATCAATATTTTCTTACACCAAACACATCAAATAACTTCAAAATCATCTACAATCAATTTAATTAAACCATTACCCAACACATTCAAACTAATTAAACCATTACCTAGTTAACGATTTCTCATTTTATTTCATTTATCAATCAAACCCAAATAAAATTCTCAAACCCTAACAATCAATACAAGCAAAAATCGTAACTAATAACCACATTTATGTTGAATTTCTTGATTTGTGTTTGTTGTTGTTTGTTTGATAATTTACAGGTCGCTTGTTGATTTGAGAGAGAACGATTTGAGAGAGTTTGAGGCAGAGAGGATAGCAATTTCCAGAGAAGAAGATAAGTTGTATATTCTGTTTTTCTTGCTTACAACTTGTTTGAGTTTATGCCTCTTATATATGGTTGAGGCAGCGCATGTGAATTGCATGTGTTACAACAGCCTGTAACTACAATGCTTACACTAGAAAAGCAATTAATATTGTTTTCTCTTCTTAGTTACAAAGATAACAGAATTGAACATAATTCTTGCTTGTTTCATAACAGAATTAAACTGCAACTTCTTCTTCTTCCTTTAATGCTACTGCATTTCCAGCTCAGCAACTTAAGTTTCCAACAGCCTCTCCTAAGTTGCTGACTGGTTTAACCCCAAGATTCACCCGTAATCTAGGTTCAATTTTGTCTTGAACACCCATTTGACCCCTGGTTTGTCAGGAGGTCTATTCACCAACTCCCAAGTGTTGTTCTTTTCAATCATTTCTAGTTCTGCAATCATGGCTTCTTCCCAAGCTATATCACCATCTGCTTCCTTGTAATTTTCAGGTTCCACAATACTCATGTGGCACCTTGCATATACATCTTCAAGAGATCTCATTTTAACTGGAGTTGAGCTTGGTGTGGAAGGTTGGCTGTGATCTTCACTTGACTGTCCAGCTTGCTGTTCAACTAGAGAGTTTACACCATCTTCATGTTGAATTGATTCATCTTCACTGGTATGGCATTCCTCACCTGCTATTTTCTTCTCTGCCTCTTCAAATGCTGCCTTCTCAGCATCTTTCAGCTTTCCCCATGTTTCTTCAGCCATTTGCTTTGCATACTCGAGTGGTCGCGAGACCAAGACATTGTCAAACAAGGTTCCAGATTTCACCTGCCACAACTCAATGCCAACATATCCCAGGTCAGGGTAAACATAAAGTTCCGAATCATCCTTGAAATCTGGGTTGTCAATAATTAGTGCCTTTCATTTGCCCTGGTAGTTGGGGTTCTTAATTTTCTTTGGCTTCCATGGGCCCTTGTACTCTAGGTTAGGAATGGTTGGGGCAGTCCACACACCATCTTCCTCATCATCCCAGTCTTCAGGCTTTTTGGCATCGGGATCTGGAATTTCTTTAGGAATGTCCTCATAACCCTCTGGCTTCTTGTCTTCATACAAACTGCCAGTTTGATTTATGAACTCATCTAATTTTATTAACTCATCTAGTTATGTAAATTATTTTCAAGTTGATTTAGATTTTTTTTCTATTTACTTCAGAGTTTTTTTTTTTTTTAAAAAAAAAACTTTGTTTAGGTATTTTTCTAAATATATAAGCATTTTATAATAGCTTTAATATTTAGTTTTGATTAAAAAATATTATGTAATAAAAAATTCAATTTAAATTCTATCTCCCATCGTGTTTATTGTCTTTTTTACGTTGTTTTTGTATGCGTCAAATGCATGACCTTATGATAATGAACATAAGTTTTAGTCAGACCGCCATTTAAACAAATTTAGATTTTTCTAAAAGATTCTAAAGGTCAATGTTGGAACATTTTTTTATATGTTCCGTATAGGGTTTGATTTATGAACTCATCTAATTTTATTAAGGCCTCCAAACGAGTTAAGTAAATTATTTTGAAGTTGATTTAGATTTTTTATGTATTAAATTTTAAACTTTGTTAAGGTATTTTTCCTAATATATAAGAATTTTATAATAGCTTTAATAATTATTTTTTATTATAAAAATATTAAGTAATAAAAATTTCAATTTAAATTCTATCTTCCATCGTGTTTTTTACGTTGTTTTTGTATGCGTCTACAACCTCCTCCATGTTTCCAAAACCAGAGGACGGAGTAATTTCCAAGAAACTCTGGATTGATATTTTAACAAAAACTAGTGGTCGAGATTTTGAAGGTTGAAAAGACGAACTCGTTAGAGAGAAAGAGATTCCACGTTAAGCGAAGTGGATCCCAAAATAACTACTTTCATCACGTAACTTCTCTGGAGACCTTATCTAATTCTCCACAGAGCAAAATTTAACACTTTTCCACCAGCCAAGATCCAGTTTACTCAGTCATGGAGGCTGAAAAACTGTTCTCGCTTTTGTCTTGTAGTGCTCCAATTCTCATCTTGTCCTTCCCAAGACTCCTTAAAATCAAACCAAACCATTAAAGAAGGTCACCTTCTTATCTCCAAAGGAAATAATTTCATGACTGGGATTTTTTCAGTGCGTGTAGTTCTAGCAATAGATATCTTGGAATGCGGTACTATAAAGTGCCGAGAAAAACGGTGGTGTGGGTTGCAAAGCAGAACGATCCAATCATTGGTTCTTCTGATTTCTCTTTATAAACCAACATGGAAACCTCGTTCTCTATGGTAACGATGACCAAAAGCTCCCAGTGTGGTCTACATGATGTTTCGATGGAAGAAAATGATTCTCGTGAAGCTCAACTCTTGGATTCGTGAAATTTGATAATGGTCACGAAAAAGAAGCAGCAGTATTATATGGCAAAGCTTCGATCATCCTACAAACACCGCTACTCGAATGAAACTGGGGCTCGATCGAAATTAGAATTGATCGGGTTCCTAACATCATGGAGATCGCTGATGACCCCAGGGATCAGGGGACTTTTCACTTAGGTTCAACCCAAATGGCTTTCCGTGAGTCTCTCTCTATAATGGTAAAAATCCAATTGTTAGAGATACCCGATTGGCCATGGAGAAGTCGGATGGGCTTATACTGAAAACCACTTTTGTAAATAATCCGGATGAAATATACTGAGCTCTACACGCTTCGATGATTCTTATCCGGTAAGAATAATAGCGGATCATTCGAGGACATGCAAAGGCGTTATCATGGCGGCAAAGTGATGGTCGATGGAAGGATTACTCGAAGACCCCTCGAGTTCAAGTCGACTATTATGGACATTGTGGTGCTTATGGTAAGTGTGAATATGTCGATCCAAGTGAATTTGTATGTGCTTGTTTACACGGGTTCGAGCCCAAGTACCCGGAGCAATGGTCCGCGAGAGATGGATCTCGGTGGTTGTGTCGGGAAGCGTCGGCATACGTCTTCGGTGTGCGATAATGGAGAAGGGTTTGTGAAGATAGAGAATTACTGTCTTCCCGGGATACTTCTAATGCAGCTTGGGTGGACAAGATTAAGAGTCGCTAGCAGCTGTGAGTCGGAATGCAAGAGGAATTGTTCATGCTCTGCATACTCAATCATTGGAATTCCCTGGAAAAAGGGGATGCTTGTTTGACATGGTACAGGGAATTAGTAGACATTAGATATGAAAGGAGTGTAACTTATGATCTTTATGTTCGTGTTGATGCATATGAATTAGGTACCTTTTTTCATTACAAATTTCATACAATTTTCGTTCCAAATTTTTATTTATCAGAGCTTTTCTATGTTTTTTCACTGCTCTAGGCTGTAGTTAATATGTCTGCGATCGCATAAAGAAACCATTAATAATGGTACTTACTAGGTGCCGAAAAGGCCAGCGTTTGCCATATGTATTGTCAACTTTCCATTGGAAAAAAAAAGATAGTTTTTCCTCTGCTGTTAATCTTTATTCTTTTCCTTTGCTGCTAAAAATTCAGGGAAGTCAAATGTTTCTCATGAAAAACCGATGCTGGCAATTTTAGTACCATCAATTGCATCATTCTGGCTTCTCATTAGCCTATCTGCTTATTTGTGGCTTAAGAAGAGGGCAAAAAAAGGTACGACAAGACTCTATTTGATATGCCTTCCCATCATGTCTTGTATTTATTCTGCTTTTGTTGTGGGGAGAGGTTAACTTTTTGCTTCATGATTGGAAAAATAACCAGGTAATGAGCTGCAGGTAAACAGCAATTCTATTGAATTGGAATATTTCAAGCTCAGCACCATAACGGCTGCCACGAACAACTTCTCTCCAGCTAACAAACTCGGCCAAGGTGGTTTTGGCTCGGTTTATAAGGTAGGGATTCTTACTGCATCTCAATACTACACATTCGTTTTTCTATAATTTGAATAATTTTAATATCTAGCTTGCTCTTGTTATATGATCTTAGGGTCTGCTAGCTAATGGACAGGAGGTTGCCGTAAAGAAATTATCTAGAAGTTCAGGACAAGGAACAGAAGAATTTAAAAATGAAGTTATGGTAATTGCAAAGCTTCAACACAGAAATCTTGTGAAACTTCTAGGTTATTGCATTCAGAATGAAGAACAAATGTTAATTTATGAATACTTGCCAAACAAAAGCCTAGACTGGTTTCTTTTCGGTAAGTCTTCTCTGGATTTTCCCCCCTGCTTTACACGAATTATCAACTTATAGCTGCCTGAAAAATAATTTTCTTGCAGATGAAACAAGAAACTTGTTATTGGATTGGCGAAAACGCTTTGATATTATTGTTGGAATAGCTCGTGGGATTTTATATCTACACCAAGACTCCAGGTTGAGAATCATTCACAGGGATTTAAAATGTAGCAATATTCTACTGGATGCAGAGATGAATCCAAAAATATCAGATTTCGGAATGGCAAAAATATTTGAAGGCAACCAAACTGAAGATAGGACAAGGAGAGTTGTAGGAACATAGTAAGTACCTCTGCATAAAACAAAGACCGAGTGACAAAGTACTATCACTGATTATCAGGAATACTAAAACTTAAGATTCTTTTTTTTCTGATGCAGTGGCTATATGTCGCCAGAATATGTTGTGTTTGGAAACTTTTCTGTAAAATCAGATGTTTTCAGTTTTGGGGTCATGCTGTTAGAGATTGTGAGTGGCAGGAAGAACAATAGATTTTATCAACAGGATCCTCCATTGACCTTGATTGGATATGTGAGTTATAAGAGAGCTTTATGTGCTCTTAGCTGAATTTTAAAGATTGTCTGCTCTGATTTCTTGTATGCTAATGATTTATATGAACAACACAGGTGTGGGAATTATGGAGACAAGACAAAGCATTAGAGATAGTGGATCCATCACTGAATGAGTTATATAGTCCGCGTGAAGCTTTGGAACTCATACGAATTGGTCTCCTGTGCGTGCAAGAAGATGCCATGGACAGACCATCTATGTTGGCAGTTGTTTTTATGCTGAGTAGTGAAACAGAGATCCCTTCTCCAAAACAACCTCGCATTCCTGTTTAAAGAACCTCATAATAATCCCGATATAGCATTATCCGTAGAAGATGGTCCGTGTTCGTAAATCGAGTCACAATTAGTGATATTGCTAGTCATGTGGCTGACCTGTCTGCAATTATTTATGACGAAGCTTAGGAGATAGTTGATTCATCACTGGAGGAGATAGCTTAGGAGTAATGCATACAAAGGCGGTCTCTTGTTCTTATGTTTGTATTGAAACAACAATTCCTTCTCCTAAACAACCCTGCATTACTTTTTTGATGCGGGGAGCTAGAACTGTACTAGCTTTCATATAATTAGATTTTTCTTTTAATATTTAATTTTTATGATACTTATGATGCTAGTTTGGATGGCTATGATTTGTTGTTTTCAAGGGCTCGTTTTCCCTGTCAATAATATATACATGGAAAGATATCATAGCAAGTTACAAACATGGAAAGTAAATCGTATCGCAAATATTACATTAATTGTATACTTAATTTCTGATTGTAACAACAAATATTACATTGATTGTAGATTGTAAATTAGGTTTTTGGACATGTATTTAGAGGCATGAGATCCTCCTGGAATAGACAAGAAAATACACAGAAATTCAGCATTTGTGACATGGTATTAGAGCTTCAATTCTGAACTGAATTGTCAAACTTTTCTTCAATTTTTTTTGAGATTTTAAAGATGCCTGGAGAGACTTTTCTTACTCGATTCAATGGCAAAAATTATGCCAGTTGGGAGTTTCAATTTCGGATGTTTGTGAAAGGGAAGGAATTGTGGGGGCATCTTGATGGAACTACAAAGGTTCCAACCGATGCACAGGAGCTGGCTGCTTGGACTACCAAGGATGCCAAAATTGTTTCATGGATTCTGGGGTCTGTTGAACCCCATATGATCAACAATCTCAGAGCATTTGACACAGCGAAGGGGATTTGGGACTACCTCCGCCGTATTTATTCTCAGAATAATTTGGCTCAAAAATTCCAACTTGAATTGAGTATTGCTAACTACAAACAAGGTAATCTCTCAATTGAATAATTTTATGCCGGATTCATGAATTTATGGAGTGAATACACTGGTATAATCTATTCTAAAGTACCAAAGGAAAGCTTAGAGGCATTGCACCTTGTTCATGCCGATAGCCAGAGAGACCAATTCTTGATGAAGCTCCGACCAGAATTTGAGGCTATGAGAGCTAGCTTAATTAATCGAAACCCAGTACCTTCATTGGATGATTGTTTGGGAGAGATATTAAGGGAAGAACAACGACTCCCCACTCAGCACGAGTTGACTCAGCCGACTGCTACAGAAATGGTGAACATGGCATACATGGCTCAGGGAAAGGGACGACAGAGAGGAGTGGGTTTGCAGTGTTTTAATTGCAAAGAAAATGGGCATATTGCCCGAAATTGCAGCAAGAAGTTTTGCAATTATTGCAAGAAAGAGGGCCATTTTATCAAGGACTGCCGTAGATGCGACCACAAACGATCGACAAGGGGTAGGGGATGCCGATGACCATCGCTTCCATGAGTCGCCGCAAATTGCCTCATCGTCGACACCAGAACCGTCATCAACGATGAGCTCTTCATCGACAACCCTCACGCCAGAGATGGTGGAGCAGATGCAGCAGATGATAGTCTCTGCTCTTTCAGCATTCGGGTTCCAAGGTATGGATGCTAAACTTAAATCTATGGTTTCTGCAAATGATAGAGATTTGGCAGTTGGGTTTCATGGAAAGAATGGGTTTCATGGCAAGAAGTTTGAATTCGATTCAGATATGGCTTCGGAGGCTAAACTTAAATCTATGGTGTCTGCAATTAATAAAGATTTGGCAGTTGGGTTTCACGGCAAGAAATCTGAATTTAATTCAGATATGGTTTCGGCAAATTATAAAAATTGGTTAATGGATTCGGCAGCATCAAATCATATGACAAACAATGAAAATGGGTTGTGTAATGTGCAAAAATATATGGGTAATCAGCATATACAAGTAGCAAATGGTGATAATTTGCCGATTTCGTCAATTGGTGATTTGGGTTCGAATTTTAAAGATATTTTATGTGTCTCCGAAATTATCTGCAAATTTACTCTCTGTTGGGCAAATGGTAGAAAATAATTGTGAAATTCGATTTAATCATAATGGTTGTTATGTGCAGGATCAAGTGTCGGGGAAGGTGATCGCGAAGGGGCCTAAAGTGGGACGTTAATTTCCAATACAATTTTCTAGTATTAATTCCTATGCTTATTCTACTTTCATCAATAATCATCAATTTTGGCATAAAAAATAGGGACATCCCAATTCTAGTGTATTGACTCATCTTATGAGACATGGATATTTGGGGAATAAAAATTCTTGTTCAACATAATTTTTGGATTGTAGTTCCTGCAAATTGGGAAAAAGTAAATCATTATCATTTCCTTCACATGGCAGCCGAGCTTCTAAATGTTTTGATATTATTCATACTGATGTATGGGGAGTAAGTCCTCTTCTCTCTCATGCCCAGTATAAATATTTTGTCACGTTCATTGATGATTTTAGTCGTTTCACTTGGATATATTTTCTCCGATCTAAATCTGAGGTGTTCTCAACATTTCAGGCTTTCGTTGTGTTTATTGAAAATCAATTTTCTACTCATATTAAAATTCTACGTTCTGATTCTGGGGGGGAATATATGTCTAAAGAATT
This sequence comes from Salix viminalis, assembly GCA_029228465.1. Lineage (NCBI taxonomy): Eukaryota > Viridiplantae > Streptophyta > Magnoliopsida > Malpighiales > Salicaceae > Salix > Salix viminalis. Next base: position 8,193,579 of record CM055436.1, on the reverse strand, counting down.
TCAGGAGTTTCTCAAAAACAAAGGAATTCTTTCTCATAGATCTTGTCCTTACACTCCTGAACAAAATGGAGTTGCCGAGCGTAAGAATCGTCATCTTTTAGATATTGTTTGTACTTTATTAATTGATTCTTCAGTACCTACTCGTTTTTGGGTAGAAGCACCGTCAACAGATTGTTCATCTAATTAATCGCTTTGCCTTCCCAAAGTTCTAAAATTTGAATCTCCATACTCTATTTTATTTGGTGTTATTCCTAAGTATGATTCTCTCCATGTCTTTGGGTGTGTTTGTTTTGTTCACTTACCATTTACTGAACGTAATAAACTTACAGCCCAAGCTGCTCGCTGTGCTTTTCTAGGATACAGTAATTCTCATAAAGGGTTTGTGTGTTATGACGAAAATGCTCATAGAATTCGTATATCTTGAAATGTTATTTTCTTTGAGAATCAAAATTTTTTCCCTTCTTGTTCATCTACATAATCCAACTCTATCCAACTTCCCACATTTGATGATGATTGTCCATCTTCTCACTTTGAACATTTTAAGCCAGGAATTGTATATCACAGACGTTCCACTTTGCCCCTTCCGAACACAGAACCGACATCTGATCTTCATCATTAACCAAGACGATCATCTCGGATTTCACGAGCCCCAGACAGGTATGGATACGCAGCTACTGCTATTGATAGTATTGTTGTACCCAAGACTTATGTACAGGCCTCTACCCAAGACTGTTGGGCACAAGCCATGAAAGAAGAACTTCAGGCTCTTCAAGATAATCACACATGGGATATTGTCTCTTGTCCTCGTGGAACCAAACCTATTGGATGCAAATGGGTATACAATGTTAAATTAAAGCCTGATGGGTCGGTGGAACGGTATAAAGCACGGTTAGTTGCTCTTGGAAATTGTCAAGCATATGGTATTAATTATGAGGAGACATTTGCACCTGTCGCTAAAATGACCACCATACGCACTATTTTGGCAATTGCTGCTTCCAAAAGATGGTCAATTTGTCAAATGGATGTAAAAAATGCATTTTTACATGGTGATCTGAAAGAAGAGATCTATATGAATCCTCCCCCTGGTATGTTTACTCAACCATCCGATAAAGTTTGTTGGTTGAAACGTTCCCTGTATGGTTTAAAACAGGCACCCCGCGCATGGTTTGAAAAGTTTCGCACTACTCTGTTGGATTTCAAATTTATTCAGAGTCAATATGATTCCTCTCTGTTTCTCCAGCGAACTGCTAATGGTATTGTTGCTCTCCTGGTATATGTGGATGATATTATTATTACAGGATCTGATATTCCAGTCATGGAGAACTTACAACGTTCTCTTAACACTGCATTCCATATGAAGGATCTTGGAGAACTTCATTATTTTCTTGGTCTACAGGTGCACTCTATGTCTGACGGAATATTTTTACATCAGCACAAATATACCCAAGAAATACTACTTTTGGCCGGTCTAGAATCAGGAAACAGTGTTCTTACTCCTCTTGAGATTAATTTAAAACTTTGTCAAAATGATGGAGATTTATTGTCTGATCCTTCCATATATAGGCAATTGGTGGGCAATTTGAATTATTTAACTATTACTCGGCCAGATATTTCTTTTGCAGTACAACAAGTCAGTCAATTTTTACAGACTCCTCGGCAATCTCATCTAGCTGCTGTCAAAAGAATTATTCGTTATCTTAAGGGTACATCTGGGAGAGGGATATTTTTTCCTGCCGACAACTCATTACAATTAACTGGTTATAGTGATGCAGATTAGGCAGGATGTATGGATACCCGTCGATCTGTTACGGGATGGTGTATGTTTCTTGGAAATGCTTTAATTTCATGGAAAAGCAAAAAGCAAGATCGTATTTCAAAATCTTCTACAGAATCTGAGTATCGCGCTATGTCAGCCGCATGTTCTGAAATTGTATGGCTCCGGGGTTTGTTACACGAACTTGTTTTTACTCAGCACCATCCTACACCGCTTCATGCCGATAACACAAGTGCTATTCAGATTGCTTCTAATCCTGTGTTTCATGAACGCACCAAACATATTGAAGTTGATTGTCACTATATCCGTGAGGCTCTTGATCATAATGTTCTTACGCTACCTCATATTTCCACCGAACATCAGACTGCTGATGTATTCACGAAGGCGTTACCACGGCCACGACACCAACTAATGATTGACAAATTGATTCTTCTTGATCGACCAGCATCAATTTGAGGGGGGATGTCAATAATATATACATGGAAAGATATCACAGCAATTACAAACATGGAAAGTAAATCGTAACTGCAAATATTACATTAATTGTATACTTAATTTCTGATTGTAACAACAAATATTACATTGATTGTAGATTGTAAATTAGGGTTTTTAGACATGTATTTAGAGGCATGAGATCCTACTGGAATAGACAAGAAAATACACAGAAATTCAGCATTTGTGACATTTCCATCCAAGTATCTTTATTGGTACCGATTTCAATGATGGGAAAACGTTAGTGAATGCCTTTCCTCAACACATGTTCTAAGGCGGTTGATAACTATTGTAATTCGATGAAAGAAGTGGAAAATTTGGTGTAATTTGATGAAAGAACTGAAAAATGTTGTAAAGAACAGGTACTGTTCAAATCAATACCAAAAGCACTGTTCACAATCCTGAAGAACAGTCACTGTAGAAATCAAGAACTGGGAAGAGTTTTTCCAGAAAATTGAAGAACTTGTAAATTTGATTATTTGAGCAGAGAGAACGTATACACATGGGCAGAATATTTTCTTATGGTTACTGCCATCCCATTAACTTTATTTATATGAATCAAAACATTACAACGGATAGATTTACAAAAATCTGTTACAATTTCAACTTATCCACTACTTTGACTTTTAGCTGAATTAACTAACAATGTTTGACTAATTGATTAAAGGATATTTATTCATCCTGAATACAATGTGTAATTAGACAGAAAACCATAAACTTGATTTGTAACTCTTCAATTCTTCATCTTCTCCATCTTGTAATCTTCGCAGACCTGGAATCATAATTCCAGATTTCAACAAGAACAACGTTCTACATTACAACAGATCAAGCATTTTCTCTTCCTGGAGTAATTACAATTGCGTGAACTGTTCCTCTTGCTTTGCTTTTCACAGTCTGAACGACTCATACTTTTTCTGCCTTCACGAGCGCAAAGGTTGTGAAGACAAAGTTTATTTAATCTTTAATATTTTCGAATATTTCCTTGTATAATTGCCTCTGGCCTCTCCATAGCCATGAGGATGTTCACCAGTAAGGTTCTTGAAGCTTGCAGAGAGAATTGTGGTGAGCTGCTGGGGTAAATGAGTAGTCCACAGTTCCCAGGTCATCTGCTGATCTCCATGACGTCAGGAACAGTTCCTTTTCAAACCAAGTTTTATTCCCGCTAGCATGGTATCTGTAGGAAAATTGAAAGTTTTCCTCTGTCAACCTCTTGTCTTCTTTGTTCTTTAGTCCTATTTTGCTTGCGTTAACGATTTATCGGGTTTTTTTTTCTCCAATTGCAGTAAGCTGATTTAAGCGCATCACAGTTTATTCATTGACAATTTTCAATTAGTCCTTCCACGAGTGAATGGAGTGAAGCTAGCACTGTTACAAATATTTAGTGGCATCTTGCAGAGCCCATTACTTCAAGAATCTAAAAGTTCAAAGTCGTAACAGCAGATGCACATCTTTAACTAACGACCTTCAATGTCAGTCACTGTCAAATCTAAACAACCAGATACTGCTTCGTGAGAACTACTGCAAGGTTCTCTGAAAGTAAAGCAGGCTGTTTCGGAGAAGGAATGGTTGTTTCGTTACTATTCAACATGAAAACAACTGCTAACATGGATTTTAATGCATTTCAAGGCTTCTTGAGGATGATACAACACCTGAAGTGATGAATCGAAAATCTCCAATGCTCTGTCTTCCTTCCACAGGCCCCACACCTGTGTGATTCATAGCATTAAGCATACAGGAGGAGATAAAAATTTAACTCCAGGTATAGTGGTGCTAAGAGTTTCTTACTAGTCCAATCAAGGTCTGGACAGGATTTTGAGGATTAAATTCGTTGTTCTTCTTTCCACTCACGATCTCCAGTAACATGACCCCAAAACTAAACACATCTGATTTCAACGAGAATTTTCCAAACACTGCATACTCAGGTGACATATAGCCACTGCAAAAGAAAAATGTGAAAGATTGTCAGTTAATGTTTTGAGTTTTTTATAGTCTCTTTACAGCAATCTTCTCACCATCAGGTAGCTCACCCTAAAAATCATATTACAGGAGTCAATTTTTTATAATTCAGATTAATCAGTTCAAGGACATGCAAAGTCTGCTGACCGATCTTCACATGTGCACTGACTGCTTTCTCCTATAATCCATGCAATACCAGTTGTGATTATTTTAATGTCTTTCAATAAATGCTTTCTTATACTGCTTGCACGTTGCAACTCAAAGAGTAGTTTTTGTTTATAAACAAATATATGTAGCACTCAACAGCTATTGATGAGAACACAAGTATCATGGACTGTGGTTTTTTATATTTTTTCTTTATGCAGATGGTTTAAGTTTCCTTTTCAGAGAATAATTTGACTGTTTCTAGGTGTCAAGGTTCAATGCTTGTTGATATTTAAGTCAAGAAGCTCATGGTTGCAGGCTCATATTTGTAGGCATTTAAGTCAAGAAGCTCATTGTTGCAGTCATTTGGTATTGTGGTTGGACTGTGATCGTGAAGGAGAAAATATATGCTTTGAAGGCAAGTCTATTGCTTTTGAATATTTTGATGCAACTCTCATGGTTATTTGTCTAGCAGGAAGAAGAGAAACCATCATCTGGACCACAACAGACTGCCATCAAAACCCCTAAAAACACAAAATCACAACCAAGACAACAGCAAATCACAACCATTGGTTTGAACCTGAATTTAAGAACCCAAACAATTATGATACTTGATCTCACTGTGCCAAAAGTGAGATTTGACTTCAATGTGGTAAATAGGAAATTTGCAATGAATAGACTTGAAAAACCTAATTAAATCTGAAATGGCAGTTGGACTCTTGCAGACCAAAAAAGTCTTGTATAGAGTTTACTTTGTGTATATTACAAAGTTCTCGGTTCAATTTGGAGATATATTCATATAATTTACTCTTTTAGAATGGTGTCATGCCTTAAATGTCCCGAGCTTTTAAAATTCAGTGTGTTCTTAATTTTCTTTGAATCGTGTATTTTGACGTGAAACAACATATGGTACACTGGTACAAGCACTTGTACATTTTTCATGTTATTCTGGAGGATTGGGAGATGGAAAGAAATAAGAACTTTTGCATTTTGATTTTATTAGATAAATTCATCTTTTCCTTCAAACACTGGTTGTCATTTGTATGTGATTAACACACGAATATATGTTCTATTCATTAAAAAGCAACAATCAGTAGCAGCTAGACATGCCAAAAAATTGAAACTCTGACACATCAAATTAATTTGTGGCATCTATGAGAACAGTCTTTGGAGAGTTAGCATGTGCCAATGGAGAGGTTCCAATCCCAATCATTACCAGTCCCAAACCCTTGCATATTACTTGATGTGTATAGGCTTCAGGACTGTGGACTTCTTAGCCCTACTGATCTCAAATTCTTAATGGAAATATGCTGGCGTTGTCATATTTTCATGGATAGCTTGCCCTTACCTCTGAGTGTTAAGGATGCACAAGTCGCACAAGTAGATGCAGGAGCTAATCAAGGTATGCTATTCTCTCTATGCACGTGTCCAAAGTGGGTGTGTGTGATCTTACTATTTTAGTTTTGGTGGGATGAAGAGATTTAAAAGCACCATTCGGTTCCCTTTGGGTGATTCATTGCATAAATGGTCAAGTATACAAAGAAATGAAGTTCAATGAAAACAAAAGGCAGTTATTCTACATTTGCCAGCTACATGAACAGCTTAATGTGTTGCTGTGTGCTTGATGCTCTTATATCAGGAGTGCCTTTTTCATGTTGTTGCTGTCGAGAAAGCCTAGGATTGTGTTTTAATGGTTGGAGTGAAGGCTACATAACTGTCAATAATGTAAGCATTAACTGCACCTCCATTGGGTTTCATGGAAGTTTTGAACTGTGATCTAGGTAACACTAACTGGGAACCAACAACCTGTACGGACAGAAATAACTGAAGCTGCAATGGAATTAGGTGCAGAAGAGAGATGTTTGTTTCCTTTGTAAATTGATATGCCGAAACTATAGGCAATAGAATAGGATCTAAACTCTTACAATTCTTGTATAAAGCTGAACAGATGATTCATGAATAAACACAACCTTTTTACCAATTACTCTGCAATTGTTTTCTCTTCATGGTATCAGAGCGTAACAATTGAGAAAACCCAAAATTCAACCAAACACAAACAATCCAAACATCACCCTAGCAAACACAGCCATGGGAGACACAACTGAAAACAAGACAACCGACACAGGCATGTCTTCAAAGCCAAAATGGGAAAACCCAAATCATCCCCTCTATCTTCATCATGCAGATCAGCCCGGAATAATTCTTGTACCGCAATCCTTGGTGGAAGACAACTATAGCACTTGGGTTCAATCCATGAGCATGGCATTAATAGTCAAAAACAAATTTGGACTAGTTGATGGGTCTGTTGAAGAACTAACTAGAGATGACGTTGATGAAATACAACAATGGAAGCGCTGCAACAATTTAGTCAAGACATGGCTCTTGGGGTCCATGTCAAAGGACATTGCAGGGAGCGTTATCCACTGCAAAAGTGCGAGCCAGATGTGGCTTGACCTTAAAGAGAGATTCTCTCAAGTCAACACTGTTCATCTCTTCCACATCGAGAATGAGATTCATGGTTGCGTACAAGGGAGCATGACTGTAAGCACTTACTTCACTAAATTGAAGAGTCTTTGGGATGAACAAGATGCACTGTGCTCCATCCCTTCATGTAATTGTGGGTCAAGCAAGGAGATTACTGCATATATGGAAACCCAGAAGACAATGAAATTCCTTATGGGCTTAAGTGAATCATACGCTGCTGTAAGGGGTAGCACTCTGTTACTAGAGCCATTACCCACTGTCAACAAAGCTTACTCTCTTGTCCTTCGACAAGAGAGGCAAACAGAAATCTCTCATGGAAGAACTTCCACTCAACCAGAGGCAGCTGCTTTCATAGTGAGGAACTCAGGCCGGGAGCCTGAACCAGAGGGGAAGGGACTACGTTGCACAAAATGTAACAGAACAAACCACAGCACCAAGAATTGCCGTGCTCACCTTAAGTGCACTTTTTGCAGCTGGAAAGGCCACATGTTCGAGCACTGCCGCAAGAGGATGGCAGCGTTAGACTCCGAACAACCCAATTCTTCAAGGGGCAACCAGGCCTCTATATACACGTCTGACAGGAAGGTGACGACACCTAATTTCCCATTCTCACAAAAGGAAACAAACAACTGTGTATCAATTACAATATTAATTTCCTGTACTGTATTATTGATTTCCTATTCTGTGTGATCTTCTTCAACAGACAGAAATAACTGAAGCTGCAATGGAATTAGGTGCAGAAGAGAGATGTTTGTATCATCTCAAAAGTCGATATACTAGATTGAACACTAATTTCAAGCTTATGATGATGCAAGATCATGCATTAAATCATGCATTTTATCCCAAGAGTTAACACAATTGTCAAATCAATTTTGGGGTTGAAAATCAATTCTCAATAATCATTCAACTACTGTTAAACATGATTGTCAAATCTCCCTAAAAAATAGTTAACAGAAAAACATACCTTGAACTCCTTAAACAGTTCATCTTTATACATAGCATCAACTTTATCCCAAGAGTGTCATGGCCCCTTGAAATTAGTTCTCAAAATTATTCTGATTTCTCGGCCACATGAAGCGTTATTGAACCTGAAAGATTAAAGTAACAAACTTTCATGGAACAATAATGACACAAATAATAACTATCTAATAAAAATATTATACTTACTCAGATGTTCCATACAAACTCAGCTCTTTTTTTCCTGACAATGGATTGATTGCCGTGTCAAAACTCTTCCGTTTAATGCATATACTGTTTCGAGAACAGTTTGAATCATGGATTGAATGGAGGCAATCCGGATCCTCTGAACATCCATGTTACTACCTTCTCTTGACTCATAGAATTCTCTCCCATCACTACCATCTTCATCAACTTCATTGCTAATGGCATGCTCATCACCAACACCACCTCCTCCCTCATAACCTTGATGTACATTAAATTCTCTAAACATGTTTGTATCATCTCGCGGGACACCTTGTGTTGCTAACAAATCTTGAAACCCGAAAGATTCATGTGCATTTAACCTCACATGATCCTCTTGATGAGGAAATGTACTTTCAACTCTGTGTGTATAATAATCATGTAATTGATCAGGCTCGGGTTGGTGAGAAGTTGATGTGTTCTTATCCACAGTAGATGGAGTTCTATTCGATCTGGAAGCGGACCTATCACTCCTGGAATATTGTAATATAGATCCACGTTTAGACATCCTACAACAATTGGATTGTCCTCAATAAGTATTGTTGCTAAAAACTAATCAATATGATAATAATAAGAAATATGAACAAAAGAATATTAAATATCATAAGTTAATATATCAATTAAATATAAGAAATACAAGCAGCATGCTAATCATCATCATCATCATCACATAAAAATAAATGCATTGAATATACCTGCATAATGCTAATCCTCATCATCATCACTTCTAATCAAATCATCATATTTATCATCATCATTATCATCATCACCAACGACTTCATTATCATAATCAATTTCCTCATCCGAATCCATTTCATTATCTTCTCCCCAATTTCCCTCTACCGTAAGCAAATCATTTTGGTTGACTTCTTCATAATAAGATGTGTCAACAAATATACTTGGTTCATCAAGTGTCATATTAGGAAGCACACAACATGGTTGAGAAATTTCATCTGATTGATCAACATCAAATGTTTTAACATTGTCATTGTTTTCAATAAATTCAACCATCTCAACATTATAACGACTTCTAGCTGTTGTCTTCATAACTGCCCACCATTCTGAAGATTTATTATCGGGTGGACACGTATAGTAGACTTGTTGACATTGCTGCGCCAAGACAAAATCTTCACTTCCATGTAGTCTAGAGGTATGCTTGATCTCAACCAAACCATTTGAAGGATGCACTTTAAGCCCACGTTTGGTATCGTACCAATGACACTTAAACATAAAAACCTTGCACTTACTCCCTAAATATTTAAGCCGGATCACTTCTTCAAGCATTCCATAGTAATCCATTTCATTACCATTGTAGCAACTTCCTTTGACACAAACCCCGCTATTCATTGTTTTTTTATAGCGACCATAAAATTGAGTATGAAATTTAAACCCATTGACATAATACCCATTATAACATTTAACGGAATTTGACGGACCCCTAGAAAGAGCAAAGATTTGATTCTCAATTCCAGTTGATTTGTATTCAACCTAGCATAACAATAACAATGTATGAATTATTATTTCATACAAACTAGTAAATTTAACAAAATATGTCCTGAAAAATACTTACATGGTTTTTCAACCAAATTGGAAATTCCACCTCACATAGTTTTTCAATTTCAATATCGGTCAATTGTGGTTGTCGTGAATGTAGCTCAAGCCAACATTGCCTAAATCTTTAATTGTTAGTTGAAATCAAGTTATTATAAATTCAGAAACAAAATAAAATATTTCACACTTACTCTATATAGGGTTTCAATTCTTGACAATTGAAAATGACATAGTTGTGCGCAATTTTCATTTCTTCCTGCGATAATTGCCGTCTATAATATTTTTTAGACAATTTTCTTCCTGGATAGGAAAAAATAGAAAGTTGTCCACCTTCACTTTTAGCTCCACCATTTTCATTTCGTGGAACTCGATTCCATATTGTTTGAACGTCATCACCAAAATAATAAGACACAAAATTTGTAATTTCATCTATCAAGTACGCTTCACATATGGAACCCTCTACTTGGGCTTTATTGGTGACTTTCTTCTTCAAATAGAACATATACCTACATTATTTATGTTAATTAGTTTGAAAAAAAAAACAAATTATTCAATTAAAGTGCATAAAAATTACATTGTATGAAAACATACCGTTCAAATGGATACATCCATCGATATTGAACGGGTCCACCATCTTATGCCTCATAAGGTAGGTGTATTGCTAAGTGTTCCATGGAGTCGAAGAACGATGGAGGGAAAATCCTTTAAAGTTTACAAATTATTTCAATAATATTTCTCTGCATCAACTCCAAGTGTTGGACATTTAAATTTGTCGCACAGATGTCCCAAAAAAATACTGACAATTCTGTTAATGCCTCCCACAATGGTCTAGGCAAGTAAGGTCGGAACGCAACAGGAAGAAGTCTTTGCATAAAAACATGGCAATCATGACTTTTCATGCCCGAGACCTTACATTGTGCCTCTTTCACACACCATGATATGTTTGAAGCATATCCATCAGGAAAGGACAACTCTTTCATCCATGACAACACTTGTTGTTGTTCTTTCTTGAAGAGATAATAAGTGGCTTTCGGTTTGTAAACTCGACCACTTGCATCTTGTTGCAAATGTAAGCTTAGCTTTTTACAATACAACTGAATATCCAACCTAGCCTTTACATTATCCTTGCTTCTATCAGGGCAATCCATTACCGTGTAGAAGATATTGTCAAAGAAATTTTTTTCTATGTGCATGACATCTAGGTTGTGACGAATTAAATTTGTATGCCAATATGGAAGATCCCAAAACATGCTTTTCTTCACCCAATTGTGATAGACACCAAATCCGGGAATTTTCCCACAATTTGAAGAGCTACCAACATGTCCCTCGGTAAACTTAGAAACTTCAGCTAACATTTCTAAACCAGATTGACGAGGAAAAGGAGGGAGCTCTTCAATTACTCCTTTTATAAACTTATCCGACTGATATCTGTAAGGGTGATTCATGGGTAGGAATCGTTGGTGACAGTCAAAGAATGAATTTTTCCCACGATGTTTTAATCGAAATGCCTTGCTGTGTTCCATACAATAAGGACATGATAATTTGCCATGTGTACTCCATCCCGACAACATACCATATGCTGGAAAATCACTTATGGTCCACATCAAAGCTGTTTTTAACTGAAAATTTTCTTTATGGTATACATCATAAGTTTCTACAGCTATAGACCATAACTTATTCAATTCATCAATCAAAGGTCTTAGAAAAATATCAAGGTTTTTTCCCGGATTCTTTGGCCCGGGAATTATCATTGATAAAAACATAAATGGTCTTGTCATGCACTTCCAAGGAGGCAAATTGTACACAGTTACAATTACTGGCCAACAAGAATATGCATTTGAAACCATATTAAATGGACAAAACCCATCAATGCATAATCCTAATCGAACATTTCGTGGATCTGCCGCGAAGCTCGGATGGACTCGATTAAACTCTTTCCAAGCATATCCATCTGATGGGTGCACCATTATTCCATCATCCGACTTATTAAAATGATGCCATGTCATATCCTTGGCATGATGTGGAGACATAAATAGTCTCTGAAGTCTTGGTGTCAATGGAAAGTATCGGAGTTGCTTCTCCGCCTTGTAAGGGCCTTTACTAGTAGGGTTTCTAGGCTTGTATTGTGAACTTCCACAGAGATCACACCTTATTTTCATCTCATCAACCCCATAATACAGCATGCAGTTATTACGACACACATCATATTTCTCATAGCCAAGTCCAAGAGGCCGCATAAATTTCTTGGCATCATAAAAATTTGAAACCAAATTAGCATCATCAGGCATGCAACTCTTAGCAAATTCAGTGAATTTGTTGAAGGCATTCTGAGTTAAATTTAAATTTGACTTCATATTAAGCAATTGTACACAAGTAGATAGTTTTGATTGCTTAGTACACCCATCCCACAAAGGTTCCTCTGCAGCTTTCAACAACTTTAAAAATTTAGATGCCTCTAGATTCGGAGGTTCCTCTATCACAACAGTACTGCAAACCCTATCATTATAGTATGCATCATCATCCTTCATTGCATCTAGAACCATATTTCTATATGGATTTGCATCTCCCTCATCATTCACAACACGACTAATCCCTCCTGATGAAGGTCCGACCATATTATCTGTGTCATAAGGCTCCCCGTGTACAATCCAATTTTTATAATAAGGTAAAAAACCTTTTCTCAATAAGTGATTACAAACATCATCTTCTTTCTGAAACTTTTGATTTTTGCATTTCACACAAGGACATCTAATTTTCCCCACTAATACATTTCTTTCAATTGAATATGCAAAATTGATAAATCTTCTAACACCCGTAATATATTCAGGATTCATACGACCACTTCTCATACGATGATACATCCACTTTCGATCATCCATATTAATCTAGTAAACATTATAACATAGAAACATTTTAGAATGTAAATTAAAACTCTATCTCTAGTTTACGGATTACTAATGGCCAAGACAAAGAAAACAAAAACCAACAACACAAATACTTATAAGAACATCAAACACATAACAGCAAAAACATAGGAGCAACACACACAGCAGCACCATACACAACAATATGCATTTAATCGATACTAATACTAAAAAGACACAATAAACAAATTACACTAACCTTTCAAGCGAATTTAATAGAATTTGAAGTCAAAGGATATTGATCAATGCTTGATGCTCCTTTCGAAAACCCTAAGTAGAGAGATATTGTTAGTATATTCAATAAAAAATTGAATATCAACCAGCAACAATATTATACTTTATATATATTCGATTGCATCCTTTAGGCCCAGAATCACAATCAGTTTGACAAGAGTTATTTAAGGTCTATTTGCAAGTATTTTTGAATCATCCGCAAATATGTTACGTTATTAAATTGAAATGGTTCTTGGCAAGGTAATACATTGTGTTTTAGTGTTAATTTAGTACAAATTTTATTTCCATCCCAGTAGTTAGACATATACTCTTTTGTTGCAGAGCGGGAAGTCTGCTGCTATCTATGCTTGTGCAAAAGAAGAAGGATTCAAAGATCTCGAGGTGTTGCTGCTTAAACACTAATTTTCTAACATGTATTACAGTTTTTGGGGCTTTCTTAGATGTCACACTAAACAGTGCATCCTTCTTTTATTCATGGCAACATATAGGTTTTTCATCCTTAGATTGAATAGCAGAACGTCTGTAAAGAGAACACTAAATGCCATATTGTCATCCTCAGGTAAATGCATGGATTTAGTCCTCTGTACAATAATTTATGAAACCAAAAAATTACATTTTCTTTTGTTAATTTAACCGACCCACCAAATTTGATCACTCAGAAATAATCATGGAAGCAAATTCAGGTGGATATTTCCCAGAGCTGCTCTCACGGAAATAACGGGAAAAGAAAAGCATCATATAATCCCGGGTTTGATCCTTTTTCTTTGCATATTAATTTTAGTTTAAGTTTGCCAGCCACTCAACAACACAGTGAAAAAATTAAGTCCAGAAACAAGTCTCCTAAACAGTAAGAAGCTTGGGATTGCTAACAAGAACCCGTCCGTACTTCAACCATCTACTAAACTTGAAAGTGTTTAAATGAAGAAAGAACGAAAACAGGGGAAAACAGAATTTTGGAATGCCAGAAATTGATTTGTACAGTAGCTGATTTACTGTTCACAAATCTTCAATTGATTGCAGAAATTGAATTGATTAAAACTGAATTGCATCCTTACAATTTATAGGAAAGAAAGCTAAGCACGACAGCCATGATTTTTTCTTTCTTTCTTCCTTTGGCCCGCAGGCCGTGTCTCAGCCATGAAGGCTTTTCAGGGAGGGAAGCCTGTTTCCCTTCCCGGTTGGTCCAAATAGACCTCCATCCATTGTAATTTTTTCCCCTCAATATATCTTTGAATTTATTCAAAAAAAAAAATCCAGGATAACAAGATAGAATGCCTCGAATTCGTATAGATAACCCGAAGATGTTTCCCTATGGCAACCTGATTCCAAAGCTCAAGATTTTTAACACTTAAGCCTCTTTCTTTATAATTACCCACTTTCCTTTAGTGGATAGTGTGATCTACTCTCATCCAAATTGGTGACATTTTTGTGATTGAATTAAGTTGAGATGCGATCTAACCATCAAAAGATCCAATGGAGGTTCCAGTTGGTCCAATTACTTGGCCTAGAGCTAAAAAGTTCAAAGAAGCCTTCAATAGACTTCTTCAAGATACATGGGTTAAGATGGACTTCAAGAGGATATTTAATAATACAGAACAAGCCTTGATTAATCTGATTCATGTTCAAGGAGGGCTTGTTGGTGGAACCAAGACCATTACACAAGGATTGGGAGAAGAAGATTAGATTGGGACAATTTGACTTTCTATTGCTATTTTAGTCATAACTAGAGCTACAGATCAAATTTTGTTATGATTCTAGTTTGGCTAGAAACTAGACTTCCATACTTTTTTCCAACGGTATATGGATCGCCTTCTAATTCATTAAGACTAGAAATAATTGTCCATTTTAAGTTAGGCTTTGCTGCTATCAGACAAAATGCAAAAATGACAAACTTATCTTATTTAATTAGTTAGGCTATCAAACTTTATTTAATTGAGAGGAGAAATTTTTGTTTGGGTTTTAACCTTATTTATTTTAGTTTGTTTGGGCTAATTTAAGCTTGGATTGATTATTATTTAAATTGGATAGGATCCATTAGGGAAACTAAAGTTTTGATTTAGTTTAAATACTCTTTAGAAAATAATTTCAACACACTTTTGATTATAATTTCAGCATTGTAGCTAACTTTTTTGGTTGCTTAACCTTGGTTCTTGATTGGACTTTTCAACTCTTCAAAGAAATGACCATTCTTTGTTATGAATTTATATATTTTTTGCTCGTCTCCAAGTGTAGACATTGTGATCGAGTTGGTTCATAGTCTTGTTGCCTTGTAGCAAATCAACCATTATGATGAACTCATTCAAATCTTAAAAAATTGGGTTAGATTGACTTAGGGTTGTGAATTCGGTTAAATTCCACTAGGAAATCCCTCTAATAATAACAACTACAATATTATAATGGGAGCTTCAATGTATTTTTGAGATCTCTCTTTATTTTTTTCTTTCGAGTCCGGTCTATCATTTTCAATTAACAATATTTTAAGATGCCACATTTTTAATCGTGACATGCTATTAACAAAAACACTAAAACACATCGGTCATTCACTGTACACCGTGACTCATGGCCACTGTTCATTGGCCATTTGTCTCAATGCTTCGTGGGTGCACCTCTGCCTTCTTTTTTTTTTGCTTTTTGAACAATGTATTAACGAAAAAACCCCCCGAAAAAGACAAAAAATGCCGTCGGTTTCAGGGGCTCCGCGGTAATTGACCATATCCGGTCCGGCCCGGTTCGTCGACCGATTTTTTAATTTTTTATTCTTTTATTGAACAGTGCATTAACGATTTCGTCCCTCGAAAACGACAAAAACACGCCTGTTGGGAGAGGGGCATCACGGTAATTAGCCAATATTTTATTATTTGTTTAAGCAGGTAACTGTTGGCGCGTCGAGTAACGCGCCGTTCATCTCCTCGCCCACGCATGTTTCGGACGGCGTGTGCAGCCTGCTCCGACGTCCAAAAATACCCAACCGGTGTCTAGAATGATTTTCAGGCATGTTCTCTTCCACCTGGGGCGGCGCGTGTGGCACTATGGTGTCCGGAGACGCGTCAATGGTCGTTTGAATTCCCCCCCCCCCCAATTTCTCTCTCCTGCCTGCGTAAGATGACGTCAGCTAAGTTGTTTTTTGTCAAAATTCATTTCAGTCTCTGCACGTTTAAATTTGTTTTTCTTGCTCTTAATGCCATTATATAGTTTTGATTTGTTTCAATTTCGTCCTTCCATTCAAATTGATTATATTTTGAAGTTTTAATTCGGTCCTCAGGCTTTTAATTTTGTGGGTTGGGCTGGAATTCTAAATATTTTTGGTATCAAAGTTTTGATTGATTTCAATTTCATCCTTCCATGCAAATTTATTATAAATCCTTAATATTTTCGGTATCAAAGTTTGATTTCTTTCAATTTTATCCTTCTATGCAAGGTAATTATGGATTTCAGATTCATTTCGATTCTAAATCTTTTAATTCCAGGTTTTGTTTTAAATTATTTAATTTCAATTTTCGGATTTACTTCAATTTTATCCTTTAAATTAAATATATTATTTAAAATATGTCAAATTAAAATATGTGAAACCAATTATATGTTTTAATATTTATTGAATATTATTGCCTAAGAATTTATATATAGAGAAAAAAAATGACCTAAGATTGTCCATTAAATTAAATATATTATTGAAAGTATTTCAAATTAATTATATATTTGTATATTTATGTCAAATTAAAGTATGTGAAACTAATTATATGTTTCAATATTTGTTGAATATTATTGCCTAAAATATAGAGAGAGAGAGGAAAAATGACCTAGGATTTTTTGAAGGAAAAAAATTCATATCAGTATTCTTAAATATATTTAATATAATAATATGATGAATGAATCTTATAAAATAAAAAAAAAAATTGGCTTCAAAATTAAATTTTGTTCTCTTTTGTTTAAGTTTATCTCTTAAAAAAATTTTGCAGTGTTTTGATTTTTTAATTATATATTTGTATATTTATGTCAAATTAAAATATGTTAAACCAATTATATATTTTAATATTTATTGAATATTATTGCCTAAGAATATAGAGAGAGAGAAAAAAAATGACCTAAGATTGTCCTTTAAATTAAATATATTATATAAAGTATGTCAAATTAATTATATATTTTTATATTTATGTCAAATTCAAGTATGTGAAACTAATTATATGTTTGAATATTTATTGAATATTATTGCCTAAAAATTTATAGAGAGAGAAACATATCAGTATTCTTAAATACATTTAATATAATAATATGATGGATAAATCTTATAAAGAAAAAATATTGGATTCAAAATTTAATTATGTGCTCTTTTGTTTAAGTTTATTTCTTTACAAAAATTTTCAATGCTTTAATTCTTAAGATTGTAGATCTAATATTGCTGGAAAAAAAAATACATCTCAAAAAAACAAAAGGTAGACAAATTTACCTACATTATCTACAATTAAAAAATATACGAGTCACTTCCCGTTTCAATTAGGTTCTTTTTAGACGGCAAATAAATAATTATAGCACGCAAAAAAATTAAGTTTATTTTTAAAAACAAATTATAATATTTTTATTTTTAATGTGTCATATGTGAGACTAATTATATGTTTTAATATTTGTTGAATATTATCGCCTAAAAATATATATAGAGAGAGAAAAATGACCTAGAATCTTTTTTTAAAAAATTAATATCAATATTCTTAAATACATTTAATATAATAATATGATTAATAAATCTTATATAAAAAAAATTTGGCTTTGAATTTAAATTTGATACTCATTTGTTTAAGTTTATCTCTTAAAAAAATATTTACAATATTTTCATTTTTAATATTTGGAATCTAATATTACTGGGAAAAAGAAACAACTCAAAAATAAAATTTCAAATTTACTTAGGTTATCTACAATTAAAAAATATGCGATTCACTTCCCGTTTCGA
Organism: Salix viminalis; assembly: GCA_029228465.1. Taxonomy (NCBI): domain Eukaryota; kingdom Viridiplantae; phylum Streptophyta; class Magnoliopsida; order Malpighiales; family Salicaceae; genus Salix; species Salix viminalis. Next base: position 8,175,878 of record CM055436.1, on the reverse strand, counting down.
TTACACTGTTCCTTTTATACGGCAACTAAGTCATTATAGCACGCAAAAAAATTAAGTTTATTTCTTCAGAAATTTACAATATTTATATTTTTAATGTGTCATATGTAATAATATTGGGGAAAAAAACAGCTAAAAAAAAAGTTGACAAATTTACCTAGGTTATCTACAATTAAAAAATATACGAATCACTTCCCGTTTCAATTTCACTATTCCTTTTATACGGCAAATAAGTCATTATAGCACGCAAAAAAATTAAGTTTATTTCTTCAGAAATTTGCAATATTTTTATTTTTAATGTGTCAGATGTAATATTACTGGGGGAAAAAAACCACTAAAAAAAAATGTTTTCAAACTTACCTAGGTTATCTACAATTAAAAAATATACAAGTCACTTCTCGTTTCGATTTCACTGTTCCTTTTATACGGCAAATAAGTCATTATAGCACACAAAAAAATTAAGTTTATTTCTTCATAAATTTTCAATATTTTTATTTTTAATGTGTGATGTAATATTATTGGGAAAAAAAACAACTAAAAAAAAAAGACAAATTTACCTAGGTTATCTACAATTAAAAAATATACGAGTAACTTTCCGTTTCGATTACACTGTTCCTTTTATACGGCACATAAGTCATTATAGCACGCAAAAAAATTAAGTTTGTTTTTTCAGAAATTTACAATATTTTTATTTTTCATGTGTCAGATGTAATATTACTGGGAAAAAAAATCAATATTTTTTTGACAAATTCACCTAGATTATCTACAATTAAAAAATATAAGAACCACTTTCCATTTTGATTACACTATTCCTTTTAGACGGGGAAAAATTTAATTTGTTACATATTTTATCTATTATAATGTTACTAATTAAATATTTAAACAACTAATTACAGCATGTAAAATATCAATTAGTTTTCTACATTGAAAAAACCCTAACGCAATGCGCGGGCAAGCATACTACTTATACAACGCAAAAAACTCATTTCTAACATATTTGATCTATTGCAATTTTAGTGATTGAACATTAAAATAACTAATTATAGCACGCAAAAAATATAAGTTTATTTGTGGAAAAAAAAATTATAATGTGTCAAATCTAATATTACTGAGATAAAAAAGTAACTCAAAAAAAAAATCTGCGTTATCTGCAATTACAAAATATACGAACCACTTTCCATTTCGATTATACAGATTTTATCAATTATAATTTTACTAATCAAATATTAAAATAACAAAAATAATACATATAAAAGCAATCAATTTTCTACATAGATAAAAAAGCCCTGGCACAACGCGCGGGCATATCGCTCGTACATCTCTATTTCTCCAAAACTTTTGTTACTCTTTTATTTTAACCAATATTTTTTTTTTCAAATGATGTTCATAACAAAAATTTGCCTGAAATATTCCCACAAGCATGCTTTCAAAGGATTGGCTTCAGAAAATTAGCACATGTAAATTTTAAGATCGTATTTTCTGTACTTTATTCTCCCCTGGGCATTATTAACCCACACACACACACACACACAAAAACAGTACGAACATAGGAAAATCTCTGGAAAAGAAAAGAGACTTGGATTCGCAGAAATTTTAATTGAAACCCGTAATGAATTCAACCACTGTTTACAATCCTGCTTTCATAAAATAAGGTATTGCGTTTACGTTTATACAAAACTTGGTGCTCAGCAAAGCTGATGAGATGGAAGCTGGATGGAGGAGAGTACGCGAAAAAGAAAATACCATCACCAAATATGAGCTCTCAAGACCAAAAGCAAGAATATATATAGAGAACAAAACATATTTTTTAAATTCAGTTTCTGTCATTTGCCAGCAGCAAGGCAAGAAACAAATTTAATCAAACTTACGGACCTGTTAATAAGCTTCCCACGTTCTGCGGATATGGATACGAAGAATGGTTTAGTGGTGGAATTTCAATGCGACGGCCTTCACTCGGAATTTGTCTAGATCCATACTGATTCACCCCACCATTTAAAACACCGTAGTAAGCGGCAATTGGGCTCGCACGAACTATTCTGAAACTGGAACCACTTGATTGGTTTTCGATTCTGACGAGTTCGGCATGCAAAGCTTGTTGCTGATCGCCGGACCAGTTTTCCGATGTGGAACTGATCCCGACCCCAAGATGAAGGCTAATTGTCTCATTTTTATCTGGTCTGGTCCTTGAGGTTCCATTCACAGCTGATGGCCCTGCTGTGTCATGACTGTTTGTCTTAGCTGTAGGTACTTCGTGATTGTGTTTCCCCTCATATGTGGTCATAACTGCTTTTGGATCATGTGACGCCCTCTCCACAAGCTTTCTAACTGGACATCCAGCATTTGTGCATTTGTAGTAACTCCTGAAGGATCAGTAAAACATGACAAAACTACATCATATATCTCGTAGGAAATAACAAAATGGGGAAAGAATATAAATTTTGTTTTGAGAATGAAAATTGACAATTTAGCTAGAAAACAAAGATAAGTTCAAGCAAGGAATTATAAATAAAATTTAAAAAATCAGCCATCACTGCATGTGTGTGTATTCTGAGCATCTCTATTGTTCTGTTAAAAATAAGAATGACTTGGTAGAAGTCCCTAGAGATTGATCTTTTTGGTTATTTAATTACAATCTTCAGGGTTTCACTGCAAACTTCCAAGTTTCTCCAGAATATTGATTAACACAACATCAGGCATAGTGTTTCACATCCATAAGAATTCTTATTGATCTTCCAAGGACCCTCAATGTTGACAGAGACTTGAAATCAGCATATATTTGGTTCAAATTAGATTACTTTCATCTTCATAAAAGGAATGCAAAAGCCTGTAGTACTTTTGGAAAAAGTAAAAGGTCCTCTGATGGAAACCTTGACAAAAGATTTTGATCAAAAGCATGGCAAGGAATAAGAAATGAAAAATCAGCATTAAAACCCTACCCTGACAAAGTTTCCAAGAATAGGGGTGGGTATTGCACGTTATAACAACCAAACATTAAATATTCTAGTCCAATCAGATTTTAAGTAATTAAGCATTTTGCCAGTAGGTTTTGGCTTCATAGCGTATATTTTCCCCACATCATCCCACATACTTTCATTCTATGGAGAAGGGGGGCTCCTTTTTTCTTTAAGATATTGAGAGGGAAGGAGGACTTCTTAAAAAGTCTTCACAACCTTTTTCGGCATTTCGCTGAATGTCTGCAATTTCTAAACACAGATTCACTTGCAAAAACATCTAATTCAGGACAAATTAAAACAAAACAGTAAACGAACTTTATTTTCACAACCTTTTATTGAGGTTTAAAGAATAATCTGACGCAGGAACTTTCTTTACAATTTATGTTATTTTATTTCTCATATTAAGGTTACTTAATTAATTAATCTAGGGTAACTGTGATCAGCATGTGACTTTTTATTTAGAAGCTAAGTGGTTTACTCAGGGACTAAACAATGGGGACATAATGGAGAATAGTCAAACACTGGTGTTATTAGATTTTATTTAGATTTATTTATTGATCTTATTTCATTTATTGTTTTATTTAAATTTATTTATTGGAATTAATTTAGCTATTGTTAGATATTCAATTTATTAGGCAATAAACCTAATTGTTTGTTTTAGTTAGAATTTAGTATACATATCCTATATTTCTATATGTTAGATCCTTGTTGATGAATTGAATAAAAGTTGAAGGCTTTTCTAACCCTCATTTTCTCTCTCTTCTTAAGTTTTTTTCTTTCTTTCTTTGGCTTCTTCTTAGCTACTTCTTTTTTCTCTTCTTAACTTATTATTTCATCTTCAAATCTCTTTTGTTCCACATCAACTTTGGTATCACATCACAAACTTTAATTACTCTTACAATTAATTGATCTTTAAGAGCTTGTGAAAATCCTCAAAATTCAATGTAGTTCCTAAACATAGAAATTATGTAGAATCATCAGCAGTTTTAAAAAAAATTAATCCTTTTGTTTTACAGCCCAGATCAGGAAAAAAAATAGAAACTCTCACGTAGACATGTTAGCAGCACACTGCGACACAAGTGACATGTCACTGTATTCAACCACGCCAGCACCACACATCCAGATTTGACCACATCAGCGCCACATCACCACATTCTACCTTACCATCACATAATGTCACATCAACAATAGTAACTTCCAGCATATTTCCATCACAATCTATGGCAAAAAGAGATTGAGTTTGATGATTAGAGTTTTGGTCAGTAAATTTACCTAGCTTTTATTTTGTTGAATTTTACTTTCTGAATTTGCACTTTTTCATTTAAAATTGCAATTAATATTACTTTTTTGCCTTGAAAAAAATACAGCTAACTTTTCATTTCATATTCAGTTATTATGCTTATTAACCTAGTCCTCCTTGGCAATTTCAAGTTAGTAGTGCCAAACCCTTCAAAGTATTGCAAATGATTTAATCAAATAATTATATCACTAAACTTTGATATCCATGCCACTTTTGACATGAAGAACGTTGATATATATACAACACAACAATTTATCCCTTATGCTCTTGATATCCCTACCACATAATATTTATCATTGGTACAATAAAAACATATTAATGTTACTTAGAATGCACTAGTTGTTTTTACAAGAGATGATGAATTTCAGCAAATCCTAGTAGATGAGTTAGACGACTAGATTTAGAATACACTGGCTATCAGAGAGACATCACAACTTGATCATGATCTTTGGGAGCATTATTAGAGTCGTCTTGAATTATATTTGATGGGGTCAGGTTCTTCAAACCTCGAGAGAGTTGATGAAAACATCAAACCCGAGACATGATTCACAAGTTTGTATGATCCATTTCCTCTTACATGTGATAGAAAGATGAAGATAATCCTAATTTACAAGGTTATGTACAAACTATTATACAATAATCTAAAAGAGCTCAGGAAAATATTGTAGCTTCTGAGTGTTTCTACTGTGGACTGCAATAGTAACCTCGGTTCGGTCATCTAAAGTAGCCGATATTGGGATGTCTACATTATAATTAGGACTTGTATTAATCTACAATTAACATTTCCACATTTGAGCACTCTGAGTACGAGGCTCGACTTCAGTTTTACTTCAACGGAAAACTGATTCAGTTGAACTAGCTTTTCTTAGACTACAATTTACAAGAACCTGACCCTCGTATTTACTAAGGTCCACAGTCTTAGTAAAATAGTGTTCATAGTTACGAACCTACAAAGCTTATGGATCTTTTTTTTATGTCTCCTCACTCTAAAATGTATGATTCAACAAGGTCATTTACATGCATGCTTCATATTTTGCAAGTTGAGATCATAAAACAAATTCAAGTAATAGCATCAAACCATACAAATTCTGACTTGATTTACATAAATATCATGATGTACTTAATGTTTGAGATTATTTTGTGATACAGATTAGCCTTAAACAATGACGTTGGGAAACCAATCATAAATTTCATAGTAGTGTTAGACCCTCTAAAGTATTGCAAATGATTGAATCACATAATTATATCACTAAACTTTGATATTCACGCTACTTTTGACATGAACCTTGTTATATATACAGCACAACAATCTATGAGATAGTAGATAAGGCATTGTCTCCTATTGTAAGATAGTTCCACACTAAAAGCTCATATTTATGAGACTAGGTTGTTTATGAATCACAATGATTTCATGTCAAACCCCTAGTCAGAAAAATAAGGCATTAACCAACTCAAAAGATGATATTTGTCGATTCCATCACCTTATCCATTATCGACATAATGAGAAGTCAGATATGACTGCTACAAAAGTACTAATGTGCAAGACATTCCCCAGAAATTCAATAAATTACTGAAGAAAAAGAGTTACAGCGTGATATAATGGGCATAACAACGAAAAAGTAGAAACTATTTAACTCGCATCATCAACACAGAAAACGTACCTTGGGTTAGGATTTCCTCTCACCAATTTCTGGCCATATTTGCGCCACCTATACCCATCATCTAGTATATCAATCTCACTCAAAGTTTGCACGACAACACGTGGTTCTCGAATAGGTTTGATCACTGGAGTAACATCAAAACCTCCAGCATCCAACCTCCTGCTCAGATGGTGTTTCATGAGACCATGTTATGGTTAATGTATGTATTTTATGAGTAACTTAAATAATGTTCTGAACTGATACCTTCTTTTCAAGAAGGGATCTTCGTCATCCTCAGCACCTTCTCCAGTATCATCATTTGTTGTGCCAGGAGACAGTTCAGGGGCACTATCTGGTTCTATAGCATGAGACACCTGTCCACATACACCAGGTGACTTGTCTGCAATGTAAGTGATTGAAAGAGAAAATAGAAGGAGTGAAGAAACATTAGTTAGTACACAAGGAAAGTAAAATACAAACTGAATTCCCTAATAAGTTTCCATCCATACCATCTTGACTGGGTAGAGAAGAAAACTTGTCAAATCTTTCTTCCTGCGTGAACAACACAGAGCCAGAGGCATATCGGCGGCTGGGCTGAGGTTTAGGATGATCGTGTGTGCCCTTGTAAACAATCTCTGTTATTTGTCCATCATGAGAGCGCTCAAATAACTTTTTCACTTCACAGTTAGGATGTGTGCATTTGTAATAGCTGCGTGGGAACTCACTTCCCTTAACGTGTTTCTGTCCATATTTTCTCCAGTTATATCCATCATCAGATGACACTGTAGGTGCACTTCCTGTTTTATGATCAGACTGTGATGCGCGAAGCCCACTGCTAGAGAGCCCCATCTGGTTTAGTTCATCTGAATCAACTTCAGCAGGTGCACTAGAACCTGAAGTAATCATGTGAAGTGGTGTTGATAGAGTCAACTCATTTGTACAGACTGCCATCTCACCTTTTACTGAGGGTGATGATGCGAATGACTGAGACTGGAATTGTCTTTGGACTTCAACACATTGTGCACTTCGCTGATGGTTCATATCTGCAGAAACCTTGAAATAAATGAACCATGTTAGGTAAACAATGCCCCTAAACCAGCAAGGCTACTTGTAGATATCAGGAATTGAAATGAGATTACAACCATTTACTAATTCCAGAGAAGGGAAACAGGAAGGTTAGGTAAAAACACATGCCTCATCATATAAGTCTTCAATTTAACCTTCTGCAAATATTGTTCAGAATTAGAACGAATAAAACCAATGGCTCATTGGAAGTGAATATTTCAGTTTTGTTGAGAAACCACAAACTATTTAATAAATGTCAAATTTTGGGTTTAGAAGCTCTTGTAAAATTTAATTTGTTAAAAAGTAGAAGAGACTGAGTGATGTGAGGAATTGTCGGAGCTGTTATCTAAACAGGAATGTGGGGGATAGAAGCACCATATAATTATTGGAGTAATTGTCAAGCATTTTAAGTCCAAAAAAAATTACATAAGACTTAATTACCTAAAGTCACAACTCATTTTATGACAGTCTGAAATTTCATTAGGAAGTTACCATGTCTGATCTTGCATGTTGTCTAAACTCAAAGCAGTTTGATTTTCTTTCTCCTACGGTGGTGGAGGAAACATTGGTAGCTGAATATGAAGTGGAGCTAAGAGAGCCAGGCACAGTTTGAGGATTGGTAAATGTGCCAGTAGTGGGGGAAGGCTCTACCTGTGAAGCCAAGAAGATAGGAATCAGTCTAAAGATATTTTTAAGACAAAGTACAGGCAGATCAAGTAAACAAGACGTGAAAGAATAGAAAATCAAGATATAGGCAAGTTGCATAATCCCTGAATGTCCTAAGGCCCTCATCAATGGCGCAATTGATAACTATTATGCCACTGTCTGGAGTCTGGCACCAGAATCTGTGAAACTCTAAGATCTTTCTTATCAGCATCAATACATACAAACACCAGTGCATCTAAACAAGTGATGTGAGCTAACCAATCATTGCTAAATTACACAAGCGTAAGGAAATTCAGAAAATATAAAAAGAGGGAAATAAATATATATTGAACCCACTAAGAGAGACATCAATTTTCAAATATTTCCATTTGACCCAGTACTTCAAATGTATAAGTCTACATACTCAACCGAACGAAGCCTCAACCCAGTTTTTCATGCTTGAACTCGACATGTTCTTTTCTTATCACTTTTAAGCTTGAGCTCTATATATGGTCATGGACTCACGATGGGCAACCAAGTTTGTTCTCTCCATGGATAATCAAGTTTACTCTCACTTGTTTGATTCACATATACCAGCTTCTTGCAGTCATATCTGTAAACCCAGCAAGACCAATAGAACACAGACAAGAAGAAGCATGGCAAAGACTCACTATGTGAGACCACAACACAACACAGGCATTAAAAGAAGAAGAAAAATCTTTTTTAAATAAAGAGAACATAAAAAGGGGAAGCTTAGACTAATAGTAATTAAAAATAAAAAAAGTAATATTCTCCAGACAAATTCCACACTAGACATGGTACCCAATTCTAAAGCATCAGAATCTAGAACTCCCCAACTACATAAATTAAACTAACACGAAACGAGGCAAATATAGCAACTGTCATTTCAATGTTTTTTTCTTTTTTTGAAAATAGAAGCATCTTGTTTTTTAAAGTCAATTCTCCACTTCTTGAACTCAACGCACGGAGCTGTAAAGAACACCGTTCTTTTGACAGCTGGGAGATGAAATGGTAGAAAACACAGTTTTATCATTATTGACTTTATATATATATATATATATAACAACAAAAACAACAAAACTACTTTGATTCTTATCTTGGTGGATGCGACAAAACAAAGATTTTTATTTTATTTTATTTTAATAATGGTCTGTTTGGTCACTTCAATTATCAAGTCCTCCAGTTCAGTTGGCTCTACTTATCTCACCTCCCAACCAACCACATCCTTAAAACACTCCAGCCCAACACAAAAAAAACCATCAACTCCGAACCAAAAAAGTACACATACTAAAACCACCCACTAACCTTAACATTCGAGAGAAGAACTGGAGACTCAAGAAACGAGGTCGGGCTGAGTCCAGGAGAGATCATGATGCAAGAAGACCTCGAGATCGGAAGCTTGGCCGGCGACATCAGCTTGTACCTAGCGCTGCCACCGGTATCCGGCATCGTCTGATCGCTGCCGTCGGAAACCTCAGGGTGAGATATAACATTGTTCATGGGGAGGGAGGGTCACAGGGAGGATTCTGCAAAGGAAAGGGAGAGGGGTAGTTCTGTAATTTAGAAAGTGTTTGTGTGTTCTTTGGTCAGGAGAGATATTGGCCGCCGTGAGTGTGACTATGAGAGTTACGGTGACTGGTGTGAATGGAGAGAGAAGGTGCAGTAGACCTGTTTCCAAGTTGTTAATTTCCATTTCTTACCGTTGGTTAATTAATGAGTCATAATGATACTCTTAATAATTACAATATGGTTGATCCTTCAAAAATTTTAATTCAAATCTTGTTATGTCAACAAACGGAGATATCTAAAAAAAAATTATAAAAAAAAGGAGATATCCAAAAAAAAAAATATATTAAAAAATTTATTACATTTATAAAATGAGGGTTATGGAGTCAATTTTATTGACTAATAGGTTATTATTCATGTTATAGCAGGGAACACACATAGAAGTGATCTGTAGTTATAAAAAGAGTAAAGTGTCTCATTTAAAAAAAAAATCATAAAAGAATATATGACTCCCCTTCTAATTCATTAAAATGATATATGGGCTCTTACTTTTTATTGTTTTGTTGAACACTTAATCATAAGTTAGTGTTCATATGATGCTTTCTTGATCAAAATTGGCATACATACCTAAGCTTTTTATTTGCTTTGTCCTTGTTGAAATATATACATAGAGAACTAAAAAAAGGCTTGATCTTGCAATCTTGATTGTTTTTTTTTTTTTTTGATCAAATGTAAGTATATTAAGACAAAAGATAAACAAAACTGGAGAGCAGAAACAAGAGGCAGCTGAAAAAGAAACATGCTCCCTATCAGCAAACTAAAGGGAAAAACAACAAGAAAACAAAAACAAACATAAAAGGGAACACATCAAACTCGCAGCAGAGCAACTAACTGAAAAACCATACAAGCGGACAAAAAAGAAGTCCACAACAACCCACCAAACCCATAAGACCTGCAAACAGCTCAACCAACATCGATGGAGAAGTGATATTTTCCATGGAAGTGAAACACTGTGAAGAACAAGACCTGAAAAGAAGTCCACAACAATCTTGATTGTTGTCACATAAAAAAATCGTGTTTTTGAGTTTTGGCTGAATAAATTCTTGAAGAAACCTTGATCATTGGGCAATTGATTAGTCTTGATTCGTGAATATTTTAGTAGTGTTGGTTGTGTTTCTTGAATTTTGGGTAGTTTAGTTGACTTCTTGACTTTCTAGAATTTTCTTCATTTAAATCCTAAGTACTTCATAATTCATAATTGTTTAGCTATTTTCTGATTATTTTTCTTCATGTCTTCAAATAGTCATATTATTCATACAAATTTGCATTGCTACTTGTGAGTTTGTCATTGTAGTTTTGTTTTGTTAGTTTTGTAAATTTCTTGCTTCTTGAGTCTATATCAAATTTACAAATTCATGGTGTTTAGGTTAATTAATCATTTCAAGAACTAAAGAAAAGCAATTTGAGTGGAAAAATGCATGGGAGCATATTAGAGTGAAAAACCTATAAATCTGTGTAAAACACAAGTGTGCAATGTATTATTATTTTTGCTATCAATTTCATGTAGGTATAAAAAAAAGATAATGTCTTCTAGTAGTGTGTCAACAAAGAGGTGAGGAGTGTTAGAGGATGGGCTATCTAAAATGCAAAATCAGTTGGAGTTTATCTTTGGAGAGATGATGAGTAGGATTGAAGATAGGTTTGAAAAATTGGAGACTAAGGGTGAAAGTGGGCTTGGGAACCTTGAACCTATCTTTAAAGGAAAAATTGATCCAAAAGCTTACTTGGATCAGGAGTGGATGATGCAACCATATTATTCAATAGTTTCAACTATATTTAACTAGTATTTTGCATATGTTTTATATATAAATGTCTTGATATTCTTTGTTTTATGTTTTGAAAGCACTTTTGGATGAAAGATGCAAAAAGAAGAAAATTAGAGGTAACTAGCAGATTTGACAGTCAGTCAATGTTTGTTTAAAGCATGAGCCCTAGAGGTCTAAATAAAGTGATTCCAGTGGCATTAAAAATCTAACATTCATACCTTTCTGGAAAGATAAGGCAAGAAAATAAAGGAAGAGCATGGAAATCGCAACCTCCAAAGTCAAATCTTGTATTCTATCAATGTTGACCTTTGACCACTCCGACTTGAATATCTTGAGTTACAGAAGTTCAATATATGCAACTTTGATGTTTTTGGATTCTTGACTCCAAGTCCTATCACTGTTCAAACATTCACCCCAAAACAATGTCATATTATAGAGATGAATTTTCAAAGTTGACAATTAATTTCTGTCAATAAACAAGTTTTGTCATAACCCATTTATGAGTTATTCCCCAAAATTTACTTGAAATAAAATTAAAATAACAAAAAGAAAATAAAAGGGGTTAGTGTTGGTGTAAAAATCAAGTTGAATTTTTTTGACGGATTTAAGAGTTTGATCGTACCTCTACTGTGCCAAAAAATAAAGGAAAATGCAGATTCAAGTTCAAAATAATTTACTATGGGATAAATCTATGTAAAAATTAAGTCAAAAGACATAATTATATTTTTTTATAGGTCAATTTGATTTAATAATGGACCAATTTAAAGTATAATTATGTTTGAGAATTCATTTAGGGTCCAATTGAATGATTTAATTAAATGCAAGGACTTAATTATACTTTCAAGGAGACAAATTAATTTTATTAAAGACTTAATTTGTGGAAAATTAAGTTTGGGAGCCTAATTTGGATTAAATTGAGAAGATCACAATTTTCAGAGATGAAATTTAATTTTTTACCAAGTCAATTGGTTGAAATTAGGGGGGAAATAAAATCTTTTTCACACATACACTCTCTCCAACACACAAAAAACTCCTAAAAAACTTCTCCACTGATAGCCTCCTTCTCAGGTCACCAGCTACAATTGACCAAAGGCAGCCCCGTGGCGCCCCAACCAACCACCAAGATGTTGTCCACGGTAGCTCTTTCCAATCAGCTCTCTTTATTGCCCCATGACAAACCATCACCATCCAATAAATTGGCCACCACAGCAACCTCCACAACAGTGCAGTTTCTGGTTGAAGAAGGAGAAACACACAAAAAACCCGAGATCTGAAGAAAAGGAAACATTGATTTTGTGTGGGTTGCTGTATTTGTTTGTTTTGTAGATTATCGTGAAGGCTACCACCGGTGGGAAAGAGAAGAAAAGGGGCAAATCCACACCCTATGTTCCTATTGTTTCATCGGCAATGACTTGTGGTTCCACGTGCCGCCGGTGACGTCGGCACATGAGCCGACATGCCACCATGTTCCTGTGTTGCTTACATTGTCAACAATGTTTCCGAGGTGGTTGATTTTGTAATTTTAGATGTTTATGTGTTTGTTTAAATTGCTATTGTTTTTTTATTTCTCATAAATGTTATGTAATGTGTAAAATGTAATGAAAAGAGACTGTGTTCGTGTATGTACCATTAAAAAATATAAAAATTGCATTTCAAAAAAAAACAAAGAGTAGACAAATGGGCAGGTTTTAAGGGCCTCACTCTCAACAGCCCATACAAATAGGCTAGGAACCCTTCAAGGCAAGATCCTGGCCCAACATCATCATGACCCAAACTCAGCCCACATGGACAGAATTCTAGCAAACTATGTTTTGTTAGACCAAAAGCCCATGAGGGAGGATGTACGAATTGTGGCAGAAATAAACACACCAAATATATGTGTTTTCAGCTACACGGAATCCCAGAATGGTGGTATGAACTAAAAGGAAGAAAGGTCGAACAAGGCCATGCAACAATCATTACTAATATGGATCCAAACACACTCGTGCCACTCCAAAATCAACTGTAACCCAATAATCAAGATCCAGGTATTATTGGCCTCACACATTTGGTAGCCCATGACGAACATATAAACAGTTGGATTATTGACTCAGGGGCAATATATCACATGACCTCTGATCTTAATGATTTTGAAATAAAGATAGTTCCTCGATGACATGATATATCAAATGCTAATGGTGACATATATCCAATAACAAGAGGGGGAACAATGGAATTATCAACCACATTTATTCTCCCTCATACTCTTTTTGTTCCCTCACTCTCCACGAAACTATTATCAGTAGGTCAAGTAACTGAAGAGTTAAATTGTTACATGATAATGTACTCCTTATTTTATTTATTTTAGGATGTTCTCACGAAGAAGATTTTTGTGTGTGCTACCAAGAGAGGGATTATATTACATGGATGAGTTGGATCTTGGAAAAGTTAATTATGCTCAATCATCACAATGACAAGGACAAGACATTTGGTTATGGGATTATCAGTTAGGACATCCATCATTCAACTATTTACAATATTTATTCCCATCTTTATTTAAAAATGTATCACTTTTTAGTCTTAAATGCAAAGATTGTATCATGGGTAAAAGTCATCGAACAACCTATCCTATCAGTTATAATAAATGTGATGCACTATTTGAGATTATTCACTCTAATTTATGGGGACCTGTATCTATTATGACTACCACTAGTTTTAGATGGTTTGTCACTTTTATTGGTGATTGTACAAGAACCTCTTAGGTTTCCAAAAATTTATCACCTTGGTACAAACTCAATTCTCCCTAAGCATCAAAACTCTTTGAACAGATAATGGAGGTGAATATATTGGTCAAGAGTTTAAACAATTTTGTGGTAGTAAAGGCATCATCCATGAGACTACATGTCCTCATACTCCTCAACAGAATGGAATTGTTGAACAAAAAAATAGACATATACTAGAGACAATACGAATAATTATGAAAGTTGCTCATATGCCTCAAAGATTCTGGTTTGATGTCGTAGGGACATCAATTACCTTCTCAACTGTATGTCATCTCGAATACTTGATTTTCACACACCACTATAGACTTTGGAACGGTATGTTACACTACCTTCAACACTTTACCTACCTCCAAATTTTTATTGGTTGTGTTGCCTTTGTACATATTTTAAAGCACCAACGATCCAAGTTAGATCCATATATTATTCGTTATGTCTTTCTTGACTATGGTTCTCAGACGAAAGGATATCGGTTTTATGACCCCCTTTCATGCAAACTCTATGTTACTATGGATGTGACCTTTCTTGAGAATGAATACTTCTTCAATGACTCATCCCTTTCTGCTCTTTTGAGAGAGACTAAAACTGAACAACATACATGGGATTGGTTTTTTGCTAAAGGAAATACTCAAATAGATCTAAAAAATATCGAGCACACCAGCAGCATCGACATACATACTAAAGCCACAATATATAACCCTCCCTCCAACATGCACCACGACAAAATCTAGAATCGTGAGAACAACTTGAACACTACGACTAAGGTAAGGTCTCCTGACCCGTCTATATTATTTGATGCTATACAATATAGTTTACCTCACAGGCATAATCGAGGGATACCCACAAACTAGTACTCTCCAGAAAAGGAAGGCAGAAAGTCTAAATATTCCATTGCAAATTTTACCTCCGCTCATAACATGTCAAATGAAGCAAAATTCTTTATGGGGAAAGTATCTTCAGAACATCTTCCACGCAACATCGAAGAGGCCATGCTAGATGAACAGTGGAAGTTGGCAGTTTATGATGAAATGAAGGCCCTCTAGGATAATCGTACTTGGGAACTAACTACACTACTAGATGGGAAAAAGACAGTTTGATGTAAATGGGTGCTTACTGTAAAATATAAAACAAATGGGACAGTAGAACGATACAAAGCGAGATTGATGGCTAAGGATACACACATATATATGGCATAGACTATCAGTAAACTTTTTCACCAGTAGCCAAACTAAACACAATTTGGATACTTCTATCACTTGCAGCAAACTTGGGTTGGCCATTAATTCAATTTGATGTAAAGAATGCATCTTTTCATGGAAATTTAGAGGAAGAAGTATACATAGATGTTCCCCCTGATTTTACCAAAGCGTAGGAAATATGGTGTGTAGACTTAAGAAATCATTATATGGACTAAAACAATCTCCTATGACATGGTTTGGAAGATTCAGTCTAGTAATGAAAAAGCATGGATTCAGCCAAAGTAGCTCAGACCACACATTATTTCTAAAACAAAATGGGAGGAAAATAGTGGCCTTGATCATTTATGTTGATGATATGATAATTACAGATAATGATGAAGATAGGATTTTAGAATTACAAAAATATGTAGTAAGTGAATTTGAAATGAAGGATCTAGGTGGATTAAAGTATTTTTTGGGCATTGAAGTATATAAGTCAAAACGAGGCATATTTCTATTACAAAGAAAATGTGTATTAAACTTATTAGCCAAAACAGGTATGTTGGATTGTAAACCTATGGATACACCTATCGTACAAAATCATTGTTTAGCCAAATATCTGGATCACGTTCCCATAAACAAAGAACGATGTCAAAAATTGGTAGGAAGACTCATCTACTTATCACATACACGTCCTGACATTGCATATGTAGTCAATCTAATTAGTCAATTCATGTACAACCCAAGTGCGATACATATGGAGGCAACATTATGAGTACTCAGATACTTAAAATCTTCTTTCGGAAGAGAAATTCATTTTTAGAAGAATAATCACTTTAATATCATTAGCTATACAGATGCAGACTGAGTTGAGAATCTGACTGACAAAAAATCTACTTTAGTATATTTTACCTTTGTTGGGGGAAACTTGGTAGCCTGGAAAGGTAAAAAGCAAAAGGTAGTTGCTCTATTTAGTGTTGAAATAGAATTCAGGGAGATGAGCAACTTGAGGGGGAGTGTTAACAAGAATCAAAATAGGAACATTACAAATTTGGAAAAATCCTATGTATACTCCTAGTCTTAGTTTTTCTTTCATAAACAGGATTCCTACACATGTATGAATAGGCCTTCGATGCAATAAGATCAATGAAAATTATTATTGATTAACATACAACATTAAACTTTCAAATATACTGTTGGATGAAGATCAAGAGCCACTAATTAGTGAGTACGGATTGTCAACTATTTTGGACCCCAAGAGATTTTGGTCCTTTCCCTCCACTGGTTATACAGCTCCTGAGAAAACTTTGTCGGAACAAGGCGATGTTTTCAGTTTTGGAATAATTATGCTTGAGTTACTAGCAGGAAAAACTGTGGAGAAGAGTGGGATAGAGCTTCCGAAATGGGTCAGATCCATAGTCTCTCAAAATCACCGGATTCCGGCCATCTATGGGAGAAGTGATGGAGAAGATAGAGGAAGTAGTAAATGCAAATGACGACTTCACTATTTCTTCTGTTGGCTCAATGCTATCCAGCCCACCAGAGTGGTTCATACTGCAGGTTCAAATTATTGACCACGGTATTTCTTGATCATGCGGTACTACGAGCTTTTTTCCTCGTTTTTTTTCTGATTTGGTCAACTAGCTTTTACTTTATTTGCTGATCAGTACGAAGACATCTATGATTGAATATTGTATTTAATAAACTACTTCTACAAGGTTTATGATTGTTTATCGGTGTGATTGTGATTATTTTAAAAATATATTTTATTTTTTAAAATATGAGCATATGAAAATTATCTAAAAATACTAAAAAATAAATTTTTTTATATTTTTTTAAAAATACTTTTAAAACTGTAAATGCGAATGAAGGCATAAGCCGACCTTGTATTATTAATGCACGCAATCTAAATGTTAGGCTACCAGCCTTTTGAAAAGAATGAATGAGATCAGTAAACATTATTATCAAGGATAGGTGGAGAGATGATCCAATGCCCAATAAGAGAATGAATTCTTTATTTTAGTTATTTTATTCAGAATTATTAACCTGTAAATTTTGATTTATTTACTTTCATCATGAAAATATTATAGGAGAAATTGTAAAACTTTTCACAAAACAAGGCCTTTAAAATATCGCTCGATGATTGGCCGGTAGTGAAGAATTCATCATTGGAATAAAAAAGCTTAAATATGCAAAAATATATAAGCATTGTTTTCTAGTAATAATAAAAAAATTAATTGTGAATTTAAAATATTTGCCTCAAATAATTATACAACTCTTTCAAAAAAATATTTACTAACAAATCACTACTAGAAAATATGAGAATAGATACAGAAAAACCAACAACATATTTTCATCGGTATTTTGCTCTGAACACTGCCGTTGGTTTTTTCCCATCTCATTATCCGTCGGTAAACACTGACAAAAATATTTTATCAATATATACCAATGAAATTTCAATGGAAAAAAAAGGATAAAAAATATACACGTAAAAAGACATGTGACTTTTACAAATACTATTATTGACGAAAATTGTATGTCGATGGTAAATATAACGTGAGAACTATAGTGGGAGTAAGAAACTCAAAAAATACAATGACATGACATTGTTAACGATACGACAACAATGAGTTGAGACTTTTTATCCAGTAAGTATATTATTGAGCATGTTATTTTCAAACAATTTATCTCTTACAAATAACATAAATTTATACATTGTTGAATTTTGTATAGAGAACACCGTCAATTTTTATTCTTCCAAAACTCACAACTCACTAAATCCCAAATAATCTCATTACAAGATGAAATCTATTATATTGTGAAAATATTATTCAACGATAAGGAAATATATTGTGCAACATTATTATTGATGTTATTGTGTTGTGTGCTCAACTGTGTTAAGTACTTACAACATGAATAGATAGAGAATATAGATAAAATCTTACCTTAAAAATTGTTTCACACTAACACAAATACCAGGGGGTTAACATCACATACGATATTATCGACGAATTATTTCTGTCACTATTTTCCAGTACCTATGGGAACTGTTCAACTTCTCTTGTGATTGTTCATTGGAGACATCACAAAGGGTATTAGCAACGGATTAATTCTGTCGGTATTTTACAGTAAGCCAAGGGATAATTACTATGCTCATTTACTATTGATTTTTTTACAGATAGTATTACCAACATAATGAAAAAAATTGGATGGGTTTCTGACCCATAGTGTTTCAACTATTGTGAACCTCTTCCAAATCAGTTTTGTTCATGCAAACAATGGAGCTCCAAATGACTTTAACCAAGAAAGTGCATAATGAGACAACTGGACTTTGTGATGAGACAACTGTGGACTTTGTGATGAGATAGTTGAACTTCGTGTTAAGATGATCGAATTGCGCCGAAAGCAATATGGGTGATCCATGTTCCATGTGATCCTAACTAGCCTCCTTCTCTTCTTCTTCTTCTAGCGTCGCTATTGTTTTAAATTTATTCAATTTGAATGTAAGAAATTGAATTTAATTTGAAATATATTTTAATTTTTATATTATTTGTACATTTTATTTTAAATATATTTCAATAAAATCTTTTCAAAAATATTTTTAAAATATTAGTGATTGTATTACAAAAAGAATTTTTCATTGGTATTTTCCAAAGATTTGGAAAATTATTATTTGAAATGCCACTATTACCAACAAAATGTTGTCAATGGAGTTTTTGTTAGTGTTACGTTTAGTATCTTGGTGGATATACTGACAAAATTGAGTAGGTGATATTTTTTTGGAGTGCTTTGTTTGTCGGTAAAGCCATTAATATAATCAATATTGATGGAATCACCAACATAACTAGAATCACCGACGAGGTTTTACAAACACAAGATTTTTGTTTGTAAGAACATTCATAAGAAGATTATCGATGAATAGTGAGTTTAAATACTGACGGATATTTCTATCAGTAAAAGATATTAATTCTAGTACTAGATATAATCTAATATAATATTTTAACTATGAACTCAAAACCTCAATCTCCATATTTATTATAACTCTTGTTAATCACTCATTTCAACTTTAACTGAATAAATATTATGATAATTTTGAAGTGAGACTATTAGAAAATCATAAGAGCAATCCAACGCTCATGATTTGCCATAAAAAACTCTTTGCTAATGTCACAAAACTAGCCAACGAGTCAACTTGGAAACCTCTAGCCAACGAGGCAACTTGAAAACCTCAAACTCGACTTTATATCTCATTTAATTTAAAACTCATCGTTAATGAGGTTGAGTTGGTTGTCTCAAGTTGACAATCATGACTCACTCAAAACTTGGATTAATTTTAAAAAATAAAATAATTAATACATTTTAAAAAAATATTGACACAACGTCTTAAAACAACATAAATCAACTTGGGTTAACACTCCAAATCAGTTCCCTAAATCATGATAACCTAAGAAAATGATATCCAATTGACCTTAAAATTAATGTGGTGCGATTAGGACTCTAGTGATATCCAATTTAGAAATTTGACCAAATTTTCCCTTGTTAATATAACCTAAAGTTAATTATACCTTAATAAGTTAGATCTAATCTTTGTCCCAGCAAAAAAAACATGTTGCATCTCATACAATATAAGTTTATTTCATTAATCCATGGATGCTAGCTTTGCAACATACAATTCACTTATAAAATGTTTCATATATCCCGAATAGATCCTCATATGTGAGCTGATTTGAGCCCACCTACAAAATTGACTCAAATATGTAATAATAATCCAAACAATAATAGAAAGAAAAATTATCCAAAAATAATATCCTAGATATGTTAATAACAGATTTGTCATCCTTGAGAAGTACCGAATAAACTGGAAAATCTGATTTAATCCCAACATCTTAATTAACCAAGCTAATTTTGGACCCCATGTGGACCAAATCAATATTCATTAAAATGAACAAAATAAGACCCAACATAAACTAAATAAGCTTTCTTGTCCAAAAGGAAATGAACAACAAATTTGGTAGAGCCTATTATTACCTATACTTGGTCTTTCCAAACTGCAATTGATCTTACATTTCACTCCCACATAGAAACATAGTTTTAGAATCATTTGGTAAAGTTTCAGTGTAATCCAGCGATTAGATATGGAGATATACTCAATAGTGTATAACTACACAATATGAAACTTAACGTCCAAGTCTAAATTTGACCATGTTTGGATCATATCATTCCTCCCCACTTCAAGAAGATTCTCCCTCGAATCTTGAATAGGATCATTAGTGACTTCATTAGCCTCTTGTTTAAGCCATTAGAGTTCTCTTATTGCTAACACCTTTTCTCCAACAACACTATATGAAAGTAGTGACTGATAAAATTTTCAAATAAGCATGTTGTAATAACCACTTGTGTTTATGCTTTTGAATCATAAGAACGAAGGCTCTCCCTCGTCTTTCATTCTTTTGGCATTGTAATTCTTTTTCCCATAAATCTTGAAGTGCATAGAATATTCTTTTACACTCGTCAAATTCTCGTTTTAAAACCCTCAAACCATGACTTAGTTTTTCCCATTCTTAAGCTTGAATCCTCCTGCATTCTTTATCCCTTGCTGAATACATAACTCAAATAGGAAGAAAAAAAAAGATGAAGAGACAAGAATAAAGTTTACGATAGGAAGAACACTGATTTAGACTTGAAATTGCAAATCTGACTTTTGTTAGGACTAGAACTGATCGAAAACAAACAAATATGAAAGTGATGAAAATAACTCAAACAACATCCAAATATCTCAAATATGATGATAATATACTGGCAAGAACAAAATCAACATAAACAAAACAAGTTTTGAAAACTAATGCAAAACAACCCCATTACGGCAAGACAAAACTCAATTCTAAAACATAAAGAATAGAAAATTCAAATCACATCAAATTAATAAATATTTTTATTGGAACCCCAATAAACATGTAACAAGTTCTAAGTGGATTCCGAGATGATTTGATATATGGATGCAAAACTGACTCAAACAATCCATTTTAAACCCAAAGTCAGAATCTACACCAAACGATGTCAAAGTGACTTGAAACTTTATATTTAGTGCGATCGCATACTAAATAACCAAAATATCAATTTGGAGTTCTTCGTGATAAGTTTTGATATGCTAACATGAAATGATGTGTTACAGACTTGTGTTCATCCAAATAACATTTTTTTATGCTACCTTCTTCTTTTTTTTTACTCTATTAAAACATAATAAAAACAAGAACAAAAAAAATGACAAAAAAAAAGACTGACGAAGAGAAACTAGCACGAAATAAATAAGATAATGAAAACAAGAAGGATATAACCTAATTCTAGACCCTACCTTTGATACCAACTATGCAAACCTCTTAATCATGTGATCAAGCAACCCCCAATGAAGACAGTATTTTCTTAAGAAAGCCAACAATCTGGTTTGAGAAGTGTGACACAATAGAAACTTGTCTCAAGGCACCAACACTATTGGAATTGAATCGAATGATGCCACAAGGTTAGTTATACCTCATAAGTCAGATTGATCTTTGTCCCAACAAAGAAAACATGTTGCTTCACGCCAAACACAACTTTACTTTTTTAATCCATGATTGCTAGCTTTGCAGCATACAATTCTTTATATATTGTTTCAAATAACCCTAATGGATCCCCATATGTGGGCTAATTTGCGTTCACTTACAAAATTGACCCAAAAACTAATAATAATAAAAAGAATAAAAATCCAAAATTAATATCCTAGATAAGCTAGTAATAGATTTGTCATCCCTAAGAAGTCCCAAATAAACTAAGAAATCTAATTTGATTCCAATATCTTAATTATCTCAAGCCAACTTTGAACCTCATATAGCCCAAACTCATATTCATTAAAATGAACCAAATAAAACCTACCATAGACTCCAAATAAGCTTTACTGACCAAAAGGAAATGAACAACAAAATTCATAGAGTATGCTATGACCTATATTGTAAGGCCTTCCTAAACTTCAATTAATCTAAAATTTCACCCCACATAGAAGCATAGCTCTAGAATCTAGTGGTAAACTTTCAAAGTAATCCAACAATTTGATATGGAGATATACTTAATAATGTATGACTGGACAATATAAAACTGTATGTCAAAGTCCAAATTTAACCATATATACATTGTATCACTCTATGATTTATAAAAAAAATCTCTCTATAATATAAGTTGGGAACAAATTGTTTGTTCATCGTGGCTTTCATGTTATCCCATGAATGAATAGGCCTTTCAACGTTCTTTTTTTACTCAAAACAAGTTGATTGCACCATATTAATGCATAACCTGTAAACTCATTGACAACAAGTTTTACCGTTATCTATTTTATATGGCAATCAAAGATCTATTCAACTTTATTTTTCAGCTCTAGATACACTTTAGAATCATTATTTCCTTAGAAAGATGGTATTTTCATCTTAATTGACCCCAATTCTTCACCTAAATCTTCATGAATGTTCCACCTTGGTTGAAACTAATATTCTTTTGGCTTTGATTCTATCCAATTTGATGTTCTTTTTCCATAGATGAAAAGCCATAGTCATCATATTTTCTCTTTCATCCATAAATTCAACAAAGTCATCAATATTATATACGACAATTCAAATAGGGATTCCTTGGCAATCAACCCATATTCTCAATCCATTTGTCCCACTATTTTATTGTCTCACCAAATTCATCTCATCTCTTAGATCCTTCATCATCTTAGTTAGAAGCCCATGTTCTTGAGCGAAAGCTTGCATTAAAAACATATTATTTGTTTTCATAGTTGCAAAATCATTATTTTAGACATATTTGAATATAAAAAAAAAATGATTTGTAGAAAGAAAAATATGTCTTCATATCTCTTATATTTCATAAAATTCAAGACTTTTCACTTAATTGTTCTTACTATGCTTTTTACTTCTCTACCTACCTTGTAGTACTCTCAAAACTAAAAACCAATGATCCAAAGTCAATGGCTATTGTAACACAATTTTAATATATATAAAATGACTCAAGAATCAATCATATACTAAAAATAAGCAAAAAAAATATGATTATGATTTCATGAGTAGTAAACAGAATTCATATCAAATATAGACAATACAAAAACTCAAAATAAAATAAAAGCAAAAATTAATGGACACACTTATTTGACTTCTAATTAACCCAAATATAACATAAATAAACTAAATAGCTAAAACCAAATAGTAGTAAAAACGTTTTTGTAACTTGATGCAAATTTCACATGATACACACCTTTTAGAGTTGAAACTGAAACCCAGACCAAACAATATTGGGATAATCTTAAATTTGATATGAAACCCTTGTGCCTAATAAATAACCTCTCATTGTATAGATTATTATCTTATGTCTAGGTATCAAAAACCTTAGTACTATTAGTTTAAAGCAAATTTAACTCAAGATTGAAATTCCAATTAAATGATAAAAAGAATCTCAATTTAATATATATATAATTTCACCTCAAATAACCAATATATCAATTTTGTAGTGAATTCAAGATGATTTGGTTTGGTTTCTCTCATGTTTGTGTTTTCATGATATAATTCAAACAAACTTCAACATTTATTCTCTTTTTTTTTTAATTTTTAAGCTACTAATATGTTTGGAACAATAATAAATGAAACCATTTTTTTTTAAATTTGGTACTTAGATGATGAAAACAAAAGGAGACGAAGAACACATAAAAAAACACAATTAAACTTATGGAACATAAAAAATGAAACTTTTAGAAAGATATGGCTTGATACTAGAGCCTAGCTCTAATACCAACTCATACAAACCACATGGTCACAAAGCCCATAACAAGACTAACAAAAAATCCAAAAAAATCAAAATAAGTATGATAAGAGCGTAATACAATGAAAACTTGTTCTTTGGTATCAACACTATTAGAATAAGACCCCACCAAATGAGTATCAACTCATGAACGAGAAATATAAAAAATATGTCATGAAGACCATTAATTTTTAATAAGTTAGTTTCAGTTTTTTAAAGAATCAAATAATGCAAGAATATCTCTCATACAAGCTGAATAAATTCAACAACTATAGTATTATTAAGTCGTAATATGCTGTCCTTGCAAGATGTATTTATAATGTTGAAAACAAAACTCAGCACTAATAGGCCAAACATGTATCCAATTTAAATAAAGCTCAAACTAATTAAAAGAAGTTTTAAAAATAAATAAAATAATGCTCTAAAAGTATTGCTTTACCATTTCTTGCATATGATAGTGAAAAATACACAAAATAAACTATTATTAAATCCTTGCTGAATAAAATTTAGATGCCTTGTAAAATAAAAAAATAATTTTTGACAAAATAATTTTTCTAGTTTTATACAGAATCATTGTAAAATAAGCAACCTAAAGGCTATCACATAAATTCCCAATAGAAGTAAGAACTCTTTGTAACAACCCCAATTTTTTTTCTATCAAGAATTTTGTAGAGTTTTCTCTGTATTGTAAATGCCAAGTTATCAACTTAATAATTTTATAGCCTACAAACAATAATTAAAATATTTTTCCTATCATCCAGGACTTCTTTAATTTGACCATAACATTAACTTCCCATTTTTTACAATATTCACTCAATAAAACCAATATTATATCATTCCATAACCATGACAAATTTGTTAAAATCCGACATAATTTAAGGCTTATGTTCTCTTTTAAAAAAATGAAAACATATAAAAAAAGGAGTTCAACAAAATTATAAACATACTTAAAGGAAACAATTTCCTAAAATATATTAACCATAAATAAGTTAGATAAGAATATATAATTTTAGAAGCAAAATTATATTAAATAAATTATTCTTTCAAATACATTGTTTGATTAGAAAAAAAAAAAACACAATCATGAATCTACTACTAGGCTTAGAGTGTGTTTAATATTGTGGTTGATTTTATGGCTGTTTTTTGAAAAAAAGTTGTTTTAAAAAAGCCACTATTTATTGAGTTTTGTTAATAAAGTTAAGTGTTTGTATAAAACTGTGATTGAAATTGAGATTGAATAAAAAACAATATCATGTGTTTGGTTAATATATTTTTGACATTGAGGTTTTGTTGTAAAATTTCCTAGAAGGATAGAAATACAAAATACATATACATGTGTGTGTATTACAAATCAATTTCAAAATATTGTAGTTCTATAATTATTATTATCACATACAAACATTAATAGTCCTTACAAAAGAAAGATTTGTTTGCTATTGTCCTATCAAACAATTTGTAATGCCATCATATATAAAATCCATACATGAAAACCTTTGCAATCCTTGACTATGCGAGCTACAATATCTGGTAAAAAATCATTCGGGATAAAATTGTGATTAAGATCATATTTAACAAAAATAACTTCATTTTGGATCTCCTTCTAATATAGTTATATAGTTTCATAGATGCAATTACAATCTCAACATGTATTTTATATGGATACGCTTATATGTTTTGTAAAATTCTTCACTTATGTTTCCATACTAAAACAGAACGTTATATCACATTACATAATGAAAAGTGTGCACGATTAAACACTTATTCTCGGTCGCTTGGTTTTCCATGATATTGAAAATCTTGTAAATGATACCTCTCACTTTTATAGAAACCTAAATACCCATACTCATTGGGATAACTGACATCAACCAAATAGTATTTTTGTGAAAATACGAACAACATGTTACCTTTTTATTATATCAATAACAAAAGAAGAATATTAATTAACTTAAATTACTATCTCTTCAAGATATGGTAAATCACAACCTCATGGTGATTTTATAAATTTTATATTCTTGTTGTCACTCAAGAAAAATATGTATATTGTGTGCACTACCTTTCCATCTTGTCCATATAAACATGAATTGCACGTCAAAACTATATGCAACCATGATATTTTGTGATGGTACGCTTTTTCTTCTGATAAGTAAAATATTTTTATCTGATGGTTTGTTGGCACAAACATGTGTATCATCAATTGCACCGACACAATTTGAAAAAAAAAAAACATAATTTAAGTATAAAAAATATTAAAACAACTAGCCTCTAGCTCCCTCCTCTAAGATTTAACAAAATAGTGCATATCATTATTATGCTACACATGCTATGTAAAGAAGAAGAAGAAGAAGACATATTTAAAATGTAATGTAGTAAAATAACACTAAAATAAAAAATGTACCTCTATATCTTTGTGGATTTTTTAAAATGAAATCATCTCTTCTGAATCTAAAAAGGAAAAAAATAATCCCCTCTCCTATCATCACCTTTTAGACTCCTTCAAATATTCTTGACGATTGCTAAATCTCAATAGCTCTCCATTTTCATATCAGGATATTAGTCTGGTAGTCAAGAAAGGCTTCTCCCTTCCTCTTACCTCAGGTTCAAGCCTTGTCAGGTATGTTTGTTACCCCCGCGGTGTCTTACATGCTCATTGGGCTTGCAGGATATTCAGTAGGCCCTGAAATTAGTTCTGGTGCCCGGACACCCCGGTTATAATATTTATATATATAGTTCCATTTCTTTTCTTTTAATTTACAGAAGTGGAATAAATAAGAAAAGATAGAAAAAGAAAAAAAGAAAATACAGAGAGACACTTAAAAGCCTCTCTTGTAGAGAGAGAGAGAAAGCATGAGTACCTCTTCCTCTGTTTACATTTCAACAATTCCTCCCTTTAGATCTTAGCTTCTCTCAAATTTCCCATCTGGGTCCTCTCCAATATGGTAAATTATTAGTCTTTCACTCTTCTTTTCTCCTGTTTTCCGTCAAACATTATCTAGGTCTTGATCCATCTACAACAATTCCTATGCTTATTATTATTATTTTTGTTCATCAGGTATCATGGATTGGCTTTTGATTTTTGCTGGAAGGATCAGATGGTCCTAGGTTGGATTTGTTAAACACCCACCTTGCTTTTTTGACTGGGCATCTATCAGATTCTATCTAAATCATTTTAAAAGGGTATTATTTTTTCTTTTTTCCTTACTTGTCTGATTTTTCTTATTGACAGATTGATCTGTTTCTCGTCAATGCAATTCTATTGAAAAACATTCAGCATTAGCATCGAAGTATTTATTATCATTGCCACTTGTGTAATTCACATTTGTTTACTACTAATTAAGCTAATGATTACTAGATTATAAATTTTGTTTGATTTGGATGTTATATTTTGTACTTTTGTCTTATGATTGATATTCACAATGGATGAGGCAATTTGTTGTAATGGATTCTTGTAGCAAGAGATGGAATCAGATCTTGGTAAGCTCTTCATTGGTGGGATTTCATGGGACACTGATGAGGAACGTCTTAAACAATATTTTAGCAAGTATGGGGAAGTGGTTGAGTCAGTGATCATGAGAGATCGAGCAACAGGCCGTGCCCGAGGCTTTGGGTTTGTTGTCTTTGCAGATCCTACTGATGCCGAGAGGGTCATCATGGAGAAGCATGTAATTGACGGTCGCATGGTGAGTAGCCTGATTGAAAAAAATCCTATGTGCATTGTGAAAATTTATGGCGCAATGTTAACTTTCCTTTTCTAATTCAGATTAGATGTCCAAATTCATGAGTTGAACATACTCTTTCTCCTGTGTTTAAATCTGAGTATTGTGAAATTAATATTAAGATGATTAAAATATTCATATTTTAATTTAGTTGCAGAATGTTTTGAAATTTATCAACTCCAAGTTTAGTACTATTTATTAAAGAGTGAGAGAGACTTTATGGGTATGATCTCTGATGATGGTGAGAAATGTAAACTAATTTTGGTCTAGAGTAGAATTTGACTCTTATTGTATGCTTGAAACTAGAATGAAATGTAACTGCTTGATTTTAGATAACTTACTCTCAATTTCTCAGGTTGAAGCAAAGAAGGCTGTTCCTAGGGATGATCAGCACATTTTAAGTAGAAACTTTAGTAATATTCATGGTTCTCCTGGTCCTGGACGCACCAAAAAGATTTTTGTTGGAGGTCTGGCGTCTACAGTTACAGAGAATGAATTTAAGAAGTACTTTGAGCAGTATGGTATTATTACTGATGTTGTAGTGATGTATGATCATAACACTCAAAGGCCAAGAGGCTTTGGCTTCATCACTTTTGATTTAGAGGAAGCAGTTGACAGAGTTCTGCACAAAACATTTCATGAACTCAATGGTAAAATGGTTGAGGTCAAGCGGGCAGTCCCAAAGGAGTTATCACCAGGGCCTAGTCGGAGCCCTTTGAGCCCTCTAATGGGGTACAACTACGGTTTGACTAGGGGCAACAACTTGCTTAATTCATATGCTCAGGGATATAATATGAGCTCTGTTGGAGGTTTTGGAATGAGGATGGATGGTAGGTTTAATCCACTTGCCATTGGTCGAAGTGGCTTTGCTCCATTTGGCACCAGTGGTTACGGGATGAGTATGAATTTAGAGCCAGTCTTGAGTCCAAGCTATGATGGAGGTTCCAACTTTGGCAACACTCCTGCATATGGGCGGATCTCAAGTCCTTATTATAGTAGTAATCCAAGCAGGTACAACACCCCTATAGGTTATGGTGTCGGGAATGCAAGAAATAATTCTCTCTTGAGCCCTCCTCGGAATGTTTGGGGAAATGGGGTCCTCAACACTGGCACAAATCCTGGCAGCCCTGGTCCTTTGTTGGGATCTGGATCTGGAAGATTTGGAGTTTCATTTGGGAATAGTGGAGCAAATTGGGGCACCTCTACTGTTTCAGCTCAAGGTGGAGGGAGTATGTCTGGTTATACTAGTGGCAGCACGGGTTATGGGAGTGGTGACAACAATTATAGTTTGGGTGGGGCAGGATTTGCAAGAAACAATGGAGCTGGTGTACCACCACCTTCATCATTCTCTGGTTCAATTGGTGGTTATGAGGGGGGGTCCTATGGGGAATTTTACCTTAGTGGTTCGGTTTATGGTGATTCAACTTGGCGAACTGCTATCCCTGAACTAGATGGGTCTGGATCATTTGGTTATGGACCCGAAGATGTAGCTTCAGATGTGACAACTAAGAGTTCCGAGGGTTGTATTGGGAGTTATGGTGTTACAAGTAGACAGACAAATAGAGGTAACACTTTACTTTGAACATTCTTTGAAATAGCTTAGGTTGTAAATAAAATATAATAGAACTATATATACATATATGCCAGTGCACATGGGCATCTATGTGTCTGCATTTGTCACAAACATTTATGTTGAGTGAAAACTTCTAGAAGGATTCTTTTACTGGAGCATCAAAACATTTAGATGATGTTTGTGCGCTCTTTTATTTCTTTTTCATTGACAAGTTTATTGAAAAATCTCAAGAAGGTTTGCTTATAAAGTAAAAGAAGCAATATTAATCCATTTCCATGTAGACCTGTCCTTATAAATATTAATATCTTTGGATTGATATTTTAGCTTTTTATTGCCCTTAAACTGCATTTTTGTTGAAAAGGATCCACACTGCTGCCTCTAGTTACATGTGATATATGACATACTTTAGTAATTTTCTAGTCGTGTTAATTCTACATGGATTTTTTTATGTAATTATTTTGACTGACCTTGTGGTGCATATAATCCTGAAATTCATAACAATTTGGATCAATGACATATCAGAACTTCATTTTTCATTTCCAGATTTTTAAATTGGTAGGCCTATTTATATATTGTCAAATTCTCTTATGCATGAATTCACTTGCACAAAAAAATGCGCAGAAGGTTTTTTTTAGTTCTCTCATTCTTTCCTTTGGGAGTGGAAGTGGACACCATGAATCTCTAAATTCCAATTATTTTCGTATGCTATGTTGACTTAGTGTAGACGTACATATCTATCTAAATATTTGTGCTCATTTAAAACATTGACTTGTCCAAACATGCATTTGAGCAATCTGAGTTTTAAAAGATATAATAAAATATTAAGACTCACCTTCAGCTTGTAAGCATTTGGTAGCTAGTTTCTAACATCAGGTTCTAATTTTAGCTTTTCTTTTAATTGGTACTTGCTTCAGGAATTGCTACCTAGGAGTTCTGTTAATGGATATCACTTGATAATTGTAGGTGAAGGAATCTCTTCAAACAGGTGAAGAATTGTGAATTTCATACATTCCCGTCTTGATTACTTTCAGCTTATAAAGAAATTTATCTTATATAGAGCTAACGAGGGTTTTTGATTTGCATTATACACATTGAGAGAGAGCAGTTACAAGGGATTTTGTGTGAGGTCTGAGATTTGATTATTTTTTTCTTTCTTCATTAGTCAAAAGCTTAGGTTCCTTTGGCATTTGAGTGAGGTGTAAAATTGGATTTTGGGACATATACTCAGGAAGATTGGTTCCATAAATGTATGTGCATCTTCAGCGAGGTTCCCCCTGTGGTAGTAGTTGTTGGTAAAAAAAAGAAGGATTTTTGTTCCTTTTTTTTTTGTGCCAGCCTGATGTGCTGGTTGCTGTCAGTATTTTTGCTCCTCTTTATTTGTCTCCCCAGATTGTATTTGAGGTTTTGCCTTATCTTTTAGTGTGGAACATTACAAGGGATGCTCTTTTATGATCCCATCCCCAGAAATAAGTTACATGATATTCTGATTCATTTTTTATTAATTGACAGTCCTATAAAAGCAAGTTACACTCGGATGTTGTTCTTACATGAATTTAAATGAATGCGAGGCTTGTTAATCTGTGATTGCGATTGTGATTGCGCATGTGATTGTATTATTGCCTTCATATGGCTCTATAATTATTAGTTAGCATAAATAAATGATGTGCAAAATGCTAATGCCATACTTAAGCTGTTATGGTCTAAAATTGTATTGTTGCTGTGATCTGTTGTTCTGAATCATGGATTTGCCCTTGTATGAATGGTTACAGTTATGTACATGGATATTCTGATCTTTACTCTGTGTGGTCGAACTGTTCCTTATCCAAACCTGGATGGAATTGCGTGTCTTGCTTGGCTTTCCAAATCACTTTCATTTCATATCGTTTTCCAAGCAAATGCTACTGATATATTGTGGTCCTAATCCACAGATCCCTGACTCTGTTGGAAATTTGTTAACCTTTGATGGCGTTCTTGCCTGCCTTCTCACAGTTCGAAGATGGTTGATGGTTGAATTGAAAGATAAAAGACTAAAGTAACAAAAATGGGTAAAATTGGTGAGAGGTCTACTATTTGTTTGAAAATCTCATTTTCATCCTCTATGTTTTTAAGTTAGATTTATTTGGTCCCTATAATTTTCAAAAAATACATTGTGGTATCGAACATTATTTTTCTTTTTATTAGTTTTTTTATGTTGGAAGAGAGAGAGGGGTTGCTCGATTCCAGCATAGCAATAGAAAGTTGTGAAAATCATAGGCCACCAAAATATATATATATATATTTTTAGATTATATGTTCTTTTAACTTTAAAAACATCTAAAAAATACATATTTGAGCTTGAAAGGATTTTTTATTTTTTATTTTGGATTTTGTGTTTTTGTGTTTTTGAAGGCCATTATTTGGCTTAACAAGGTTCTTAATGAATTTTCTAAGTGTTTTAGGTTATAAATGGGTTGAAAATGAGTTTTTGAATAAAAAAATACTATAGATCTTGTTTTTCCGGCCACTATAATGACTGGATTTTGGGATTCCATACTAATGCATGTCTTTTCTATGTTGGTCTAGTTATACTTTTTTTCATTTTTAATTGTTTTTAATCAATACTTGGTTTTATATGTATTTTTAAAAAGAAAATTAAATGAACATTTTAATTAATCTTCATTCTCTATGTTTTTTCTTATCTGTTTTATTTAAATAGCAATTATTTTTTAATTATAGTTAGTATGTTTAATTTGCTAATAAGTTATCTGTAAACAAATTTAATGTATTTTACTTAAATTAAAATCTTTTTATAATACTTTAAATATGTGTAGTCTTACATAATACTTTGTTTTTTTATTCTATTAAATGAGTTATATATGTGTGTTGATCTCTATTATAAATTAATTTAAAAAACAAATTCACTGAACATAATAAGGTAAATGACATGTGTTGTGCTATTAGATATTTTGACTCATCTCTTAATTTTTTCACTTATGCTTTTATTTATCATTAATGATTTTTTTTCATTTATTTATACAATAATTCATGATTTATTCAATTGAATGCATGTATAAGTTTGTCGATTTACATTTATGATTTTCTTTAATGTAAAAACCATGTTAAAAATTTTACATGCTCATTTTTTTTTTATCATGTATTGATGTTTTCAATTTAAATCTTATAATTTCTTCTTTTTTTTCATTAACCCTTTTATAAAAGTTTAGCTGTTTTTAATTTTACTCTTCAATTCAAGTTGATAGTAAGGTTACTAGAAAATCAACCGGTCTATGAGAGTATGGGTAAGAGAATTTATTGTGTAAAAGAAACATGCATCATCCCCAATGCACTATACTTAAGGTAAGTTCAATTATTGTTTGATTGTTTATCTAAGTCAAATTTTTATTCGTTAGTCTATTCAAGGTTCAAGGTTGATCTCTCTTCATGAGAGAGTTTTTACCTCATTATGTCAAAACCTAACTATTTTAAGCCCAAGGTTTAGCATCGCTTTTATTTATTGTATTTTTAATACTCAAAGACATACTCTACAATGTGGTTTTACATCTTAAAATATTAAAGCTTACAATTAAATATTAATATTATAAATGTAAAATGAACAAAACAATTGGTGAAGATTTTTTGATATTTTTGGTCAAACCCTAATGGATAATTATAAAATGGTTACAATATCTTTTTTTGTTTTTTAAAACACGAGAAAATATGCATTTTTTTTTTATAAAAATATGCTTGGAAACATTTTCGGATTAGTCGATATGCATGAGAATAAAATACATTTTTTTTATCTTTTTAAAATAAGGATTTGGTTTTGGTTTTGGTTTTTTAAAAGCATTTCAAATAAATTGGGTATTTTGTACCGGGTTCGTATCTTACAGTGTAAGTTGATGGCCTAATATTAAACAAAATTGCTAAAAAAATCATGTGATAAATTCAAAAAAATAGTGTTTTTGAATAATCCTTAAAAAGTTTTTGAATTTTTTTAAGTTTTTTTTAAAAAAACTAGGTGTTTTTAAAAGAGGGTTTGTAACTTTTAGTATAAATTTATGACCTGATATTATACAAAATTATTGAGAAAATATACGATAAAATAATATATTATAAAACAATACCCATTTGAAATTTTATGGAATTTTTTGTTTTATTATAAAAAAATATTTTTATTATATTATTATATAGTATTGTAGTATATGGGCTTACAAGGAATGGTTGGGGGCATGATGTTACTATCATTAGCGCATATTACTCTCAGCTCATAATTGGATGTTTCATAAATCTGAACTCTGACTGAAAGTCATGAGGTAGACCACTACTCCTCACCTAACCTAAAATTGAGTGAAATTAAAATGCATAGGTGCATTAATCCATACCCGATGTGATTATGCATTAACTGGAAGAAAACAAATGCATGTTAAAATACTAAAAATGTGCTAAAATTAAAATAAACAGACCAACAAAAAAAGACAATCAACCAGCAAATAGCAATCCAACCAGACAAATCCCTAATGGAGTTGTCATCTTGTCGTAGGGCGCGGGCTACATGTGGATAAGTGGTCTGCCTCTTGAGTGTGTGTGCAAATATGATTGTAGGTATAATCATTAATTATGATTTTAAGAGACATCACCTAGTATTAAGGTCATTAGGAAACTTATCGGTTTATGAAAGTATGAGTAAGGGGACTTGTTATGCAAAGGAAAGACCCATCACCCCCAATGCAATCTCCTTAGAGTAAGTTGCATTGTTGTTTGATTGTTTTTTTAAGTCAAATTTCTATTCAGTAGTCTTCTCAAAGGTTTAAGGTAGATCTTTATTTGTAAGAGAGTCTCTACCTCATTGTCCCACAAAAGGCAATGAAAGGACAAGTTCTGATTGATTTCTTTGCAACTCTTCCAGTTCCCTCAACATGGGAACATTCAGAGGATCTACCATATGAGTAAGTCTTCTTCACTTATTTCATGCCACTTTGGAAGTTGATTCTTTATGGAGGATCAAGAAAATATGGCTCGGGGGCAGGAGTCATATTTTTAACCCATATGGTGAAGCTATGTCATTTTCTTATACATTAACATAACAATGTTCCAATAATATGGCAGAATATCAAGCTTTAATCATTGGATTAGAAATGGCATTAAATGTGGAAGTTTGTCAACTAGAGGTTTATGGAGATTCGAAGTTGGTCGTTAATTAGATTTCTCGTTAGTATGAAGTTTGAAAGCTTAACCTCAAATACGCATCACAATTGCTACAACAATTTGATCAGGTGAGCGTTAACCATGTACCAAGAAATCAAAATCAACATGCTTATGCTCTCGCAAATCTTTCAGCAATTCTAGCAAATTCTCAGGAGCAGATAATATTCATACTAGTTTGCAAAAAATGGGTGGTTCCACGACTTGTATTAGACAATGAGGAAAAAAACAATGTTTCTATAATGAAGGAAGAAAAGAAAGATTGGAGGCAACCAATTATTGATTATTTAGAATCTAGAAGATTACCATATAACCTATGACATAAAGCTTAAATTAGAAGGCGTGCACCTCGATTTATCTATTTTAGGGATGCCTTGTATCGACACTCCTTTGATGGAATCCTCCTTAGATGTTTAAATGAGGATAAAGCAACACAATTGGTAGAAAAACTTCATTCAGGGATTTGTGGTGCACATTAGTTTGGCCTTAAACTTCATTTTCCCATAAAGAGGTTGGGATACTATTGGCCAACCATGGTAAAAGACTATGAATTTTGCAAAAAGATGTCAAGTTGATTAGTTTCAAACAAATTTCATTCATCAACCAAACAGAACCTTTGCACCCTACAGTTGGGGTCTTGATGTAGTGGGACTGAACCTATAACTCCAAAACCCTCAACAAGCCATATAAATATTTTGGCCATTGTTTTCAAAATCACAATTTGACTCGTAAAATCATACAATTTTACGAGTTAAAATAACAAATTTGGTCAAATTAGATAAAAAAAATTGGACCCTGTTAAAATCAGTTCTGACTCGCAAAAATTGGGTAGAATCGTAAAATCAAACTAGATCGATCCGATTTTATGATTCTAATAAAATCTTGCGTGACAAGACCCTAAAGTCCCATTTCTCTTCTCCTGAAGTCCCATTAATGCGGTAGTTCAGTAGATGTAATATTTTTTAATGCAAAAACAATAACTATTATATTGAAATAATATCATAAGCAAAAAAAATTAAAAATCATATCAAAAATCTATTGAAAAATATGAAAAGTGATGAGCATTTTTTTAAACAAAAAAAAATCTTAATAACTAAGTATGTTTTTTTGGTGAAATTGTGTTCTATTGTATTCAAAAATATTTTAATTATAATTTTATAATTTTTCTACCAAAACAATTTTAGCTACAATTTTATGATTTTTGTACGAAAATATTTTACGTACAATTTTACAATCCGAGTTTAAATCTCAATTTTGTGTCATGTCAAAATCATGATTTTAACAACCTTGAATATGGCAGAAACTGATTATTTCTCTAAATGGGCTGAAGAAGTCCCATTAAAGGAAGTTAAAAAAAGAAATTGTTGTGTGATTCATAAAATCTAACATCATTTTTCGATATGGTGTACCTCGTTATATCATCATGGATAATGAAAAGCCATTTTACAATAGCCTCATGGATAACTTATGCGTAAAATTTGTCTTTGTCCAACATAACTCATCCATGTATAATGCTGTCGCAAATGGGTTAGCCGAATCATTCAACAAGACTTTGTGTAATTTGTTGAAAAAGGTGGTCCCAAAATCAAAACAAGATTGACATGATAGAATAAGGGAGGCTTTGTGGGTATATCACACAACATATCGAACACCAAAACAAGCAACTCCATATTCTTTGGTCTATGGAACTGAAGTTGTTCTTCCATTAATATGTCAAGTCCCATCTCTAAGATTGTCATTCAAGAAGGCCTTAATGCTGAAGAAAATACAAAGTTATGCTTGGAAGAGTTGGAAGCTCTACAAGAGAAAAGACTTAAAGTACAACGTAGGCAGTTTAGGATTCATCCTAAGTTCAGTCACATTATAAAAATCATCAATCAAATCAAAGAACAAATCATGCTCTAATGTACTACTCCTGACTTGCAAGAGTATAAACTATGAACGGCTAAATAAATAAATAAAATATTTCTTCTTGAAAATAAAAGAAAGAAAAAAAGAGGTTTCCAAAAATCAATGGCAAAACTCATCAACCATTTGTCTATTGAAATATGCTCGAAGCTTCAGTTCTCAAGGATCTTTCGAAAGGATTCATCAAAGTTCAAGTCTCAAGGATCTTCCAAAAGAATTAATCAAAGTTAAGCTATTAAGAATCTTCTAAAAGAATTCATCAAAGTTAAGCTATTAAGGATCTTCCAAAAGGATTCACCAAAGTTCAAGTCTCAAGGATCTTTTGAAAGACTTCATCAAAGTTTAAGCTCCAAGGATCCTCCAAAAGGAATCATCCAAATTCAGAATCTCAAGATCCTCCAAAATGAGTCACCAAAGTTCAAGCCTTAAAAACACCTCTAAAAGGATTCACCAAAGTTCAAGTTCTCAATGATCATCAAAATTCAAAATCTCAAGGATCCTCTAAAAGAGTTCACCAAAGTCCAAGTTATATGAACACCTGATCTTTAATCTCTCAAGGATCCTCCAAAAGGATTCACCAAAGTTCAAGCTCTCAAGGATCCTCCAAAAAAATTCACTAAAGGTCAAGTTTTCAAATATCAACACCCGATCTTTAATCTCTCAAGGATCCTCCAAAAGGATTCACCAAAGGTTAAAGGCCTGTTTGGGAGTGCGGTTGCGGTAGCTTTTTAAAATGTTTTTTATGTCGAAATACATCAAAATGATGTTTTTTTTTATTTTTTAAAAATTATTTTTGACATTAGCACATCAAAATGATCTAAAAACACCAAAACATATTCATTTAAAATGAAAAAAAATTCAAATTTCGGCAAAACACCGGTTGGAATGCAGAGCCAAACAGGTTCTAAGTCTCCAAAGATCAATACCTGATTTTTAATCTCTCAAGGATCTTCCAAGAGAATTCACCAAATTTCAAGCTCTCAAGGATTCTCCAAAAGGATTCACCAAAAGGTCAAGTTTCTAAAGATCAACACCTGTCTTTAATCTCTCAAGGATCATCCAGAAGGATTCACCAAATTTCAAGCTCTCAAGGATTCATCAAAGATTTCTCAAATACCAATACCTGATCTTTAATCTCGCAAGGATCCCCTTCAAAAAGGTTCATCGAGTCTCCAAGTTTGCGAGGATTCCTTTGAAAAGGTTTGTCTAAAGATCATCAAGTCTGGCTAAAAGTGTCCCCGTATGTTTCCAAATTCTTGAAACCTACAAAATGCATCAAATCAAAAGTTAGGATTCAAAAGAATATATATATATGCCTTTTCTTGAGAAAAAAAACTAGAGTCGCTCGCTGCAACAGAGTTGCACCCAAATTAACTTCTCTTACCTTACTTGCCACATCATATATATATATATATATATATACTAGTCATTTTCCCGCGCTTCGCTGCGGTCGGAACCATATTTTTTTCAACATAAAAAATATTAATTATGTGAGATTTTTTTTATTATAATATAAATTTGATTAAAATAAGAAATATGTGCAGAATTTCTATGAAGTGTGAGATTCCTATAAAATCAAGAAGATTCTGATACCTGAATTATCAAATTTACTATATTAGAATTAGTTCATTTTATAATCCAATTTAAATTAAACAAAAAAATATAAATTATGAAAACACCTACAATAATCAAATAACAAAAATAAGTAGTTAATTTTCTTTCTACAAAAATAAGAAATCATCATTGAAAATCCATTCCTGCATTGCCATCATTATCATAACTATAATAATTAAAATTATTATCAACATTATTGCCCAAATAATTAAAATCATAATATTGCCCCAAAGAATAAAAAAAGATAAACATTTTTAAAAATATATAAATAAAAATAATCACTAAAATTATTATTGTAATTGAGCAAACAATGAAACCATTAAATCACATGATCCAAAAAAAAGAAGATAAAAATAACAAAAAAACACACACAAAAAAAGAACAAAGAGAAAAAGGAAGCAATATTAATTTTAAAATGATCACCAACATAAATTAAAATTTTAGGATTGAACTAAATAAAAATAAAACCCCAATAAAAATAAAACAAAAAAAATTAAAAACAAAAACTAAAAGTATAGATGCATAAATATGAATAAAAAATAAACACTATCCAAGAAGGACCGAAAAAACCAAAGCAATTAATATCAAATAAAAAATTCTAAGAATAAAGATCTAAATGAAAAACAAAATATATAATTAATTCCAATTGTAGGACAAAATTGAAATAAATAAAAACCTTAGGACCGAACAAATAAAGATATTTTGAAAACAAATTGTTGTGTAATTGTTTTTGAAAAAAATAAAAGAATAAAGACCGAAATGAAAGGTAAAATAAATGACAAATTTCATTTGGAGGAGCCAATTAGAACAATTTAAAACCTACATACTGGAATAATTAAAGGAACCAATAACAAACCAAAAATCAAAAGAATAAGGACTACATTGAAAACCAACATATATAATTATTTTTAATTGAAGGACACAATTGCAACAAATCAAAATTTCCATTAAAGAAATCAGAACACTGAGATTAAATTAATTTGATATTTTAAAAAAAACTTACGTTCTTTTTCTTACATATATATATTTCAAACGTTAATATTAAACAAACATCAAAATATATAATTAGCCTCAAATAGTTTTAAGAAAAAATAGCTTACAAATATTTTTTTTATCATTATTTTAAATGTCTTATTTATAATAAAATAAATATATAAAAATACTAAATAATCAAAAGTTTTGTAGGTTTATTATTCGCTCAGATACATAGCATCAAAAAAAAAACTAGGACAATTAACATTATTTTTACATGTTAAAAAATTTGGTTCTGGTTGAGGCAAAACACAGGGCAAGTTACTCGTATATTATTTCATTGTAGATAATCTGGCCTAAATTTTCCACCCATTTTGTCTATGTGTAGCTTTGTACTTTTTCTGTTTATGTGATATTACATCTGAAATATCATATATAAAAAAGCCGCAAAAATTATTTTTTAACAAAAACAACACCGAGTAATGAATTATTTCAACCATTATTCTAATTGTTATTATTATGATTGTTAAATTATCATATTTATTAGCTGCCATTATAATTATTGTTGTAAATAATTAATATTTTAATATTAATTATTATTGATAATATCATCGCTCCCACCATCATTATTGTTATAAAAAGAAATTTAATGGTTTTTTTAAAATTTAATCCTCATATTATTATATTAAAAGTATTTCAGAACATTGAGATTAAATTAATTTAAGATTTAAAAGAAAACTTACTTCATTTTTTAAATATATTTTAAGGCATTAATATTAAATAAATATCAAAATATATAATTAGCCTCATGCATTTTAAAGAGTAAATACCTTTAAAATAATCGTTATCATTATTTTAAATGTTTTATCCATAATAAATTGAATATATAAAAAACTAAATAATCAAAAGGTTTGTAGATTGATTATTTCTCTCAGATGTATAATATCATAAAAAAAATATAGGATCATTAATATTTTTTTTACATGTTAAAAAATTTGGTTTTGAATATAGCGAAGTGTAAGGCAAGTCACATGTATATTTATACACTGTAGATAATTTAATATAATTTTTAAAATATTTAAATTTAAAAGTAAAATATTGACATATAACAGCCAATTAGGTAAGCGATCATAATAAAATTAAAAACAAAACTTCCCTGCTCTAACCCTTTTACCTAAATTAATGAATAAAAAATAAATAAAAAAACATGAAAAAGGAAGCGAGCTAAACCCCCTACAGAGTAGCTCTCCTTTTTTAACAATTAAGTATGATTTAAATGGCGTGGGAAAAACATTGTCGATTGCTACAGTATTTTTCCCATGCCATTTATATTATACTAGCTATATTGCTCGCGCGTTGCCGCGAGCATTTTTGTGTATATAATTTAACATAATTAAATCAAAAACAATTAATTTATATGATATAATTAAGAAAAATTATAGATTATGACATAAAATGTAGCAATTTTTAAGTAGAGTTTGTTGCGCAAGCATAAATAACATTTTTTAGAATAAAGAAATTGCGTTATAAAAGATCACAAAAGAAAATGGGCTTGGTGATCAGGCGTGTTGTGTTTTTTTTCTAGGGGTGTTTTCGGTTCTTGACTTTTTTTTTTTAATTAGCCGCAATGTGCAAAGTGTAATCACGAATCAACCCCTCGAAAACGACAAAATAATTATTAAATAATCCTGGAAAAAAAAAACTCAAAAACATTAAAAAAAGAATAAGTAAGAGAAACAATTAAATTATTATTATTATTATTATTATTATTATTATTATTATTATTATTATTATGTTAATAATGAAAGAAACAAAAATAAATGAAAGACATAATATCCTAGAAACTTTAACAAAAGATTAAAAAAAACTATTATTGCTATTATTTTCAAAACAAAAAAAAAGTACCAAATTATCCGAAGGGAAAAAAAACATTAAAGAAAGAGGAAGCACGAAAAACAATTTAATCATTATTATTATTATTATTATTATTATTATTATTATTATTATTATTATTATTATTATTATTATTATTATTATTATTATTATTATTATTATTATGTTAGTAACGAAAGAAACAAAAATAAATGAAAGACTAAAAATATGCAAGAAACTTTAACAAAAGAAAACAATTATTATTGCTATTACCGGCAAAATAAAAAATATTATTAAATTATTGGGAGAAAGGGAAAAAAACACAGAAGAGTAAGAACAAAAAATAATTAACTTATTATTATTATTACTATTATTATTATTGTTGTTGTGTTAAATACACTTATATATACATGGACAAAAGTAAGGATTATTCTAGAAATATAAAAAAATAAAAGTATAAGGACTAAAATGAAAATCAAATATAAAGGACTTAAATTAAAAAATTAAAAGTCAAAGGGCTGAAATGCAAATTACATTTATTCTCAATTGAAATCAGAGGACAAAATTGCAAAAAACGAAACTTGTGTACCGAATTAATTGAGTTATATACAACCAATCAGGAAATTGAAAGTAGCAGGACCGAAGTGAAACTTTGACATTCAATTAATTAAAATCGGAGGACCCAATCGAACTAAACCAAACTTATATAACAGAAATCAGGACCAAAAACCAAATTAAAAGTAGAGGGACCGAAGTGCAAAGTCACCAACAATGGGGGACTCTCCTGCACATTTACGTGCAGGAGAGAGAGAAACGTGGCCGACGGCTTTAACCGGCCTCCGCCGCGTCCACGGACATTTGTAGGTTACACGCGCCACCGCGGGAGGAATACCACGCGGAGGCGCATCGACAAGGGCTCTGGTAGCCAATTTCCAGCCACCGCATGACGCCGCACGCGCCACCTAAACAGGGCGTGAGGCCGAAAACCGGCTGGCGCGTGCGCCTAACACCCTGACAAACACCGCATTAAAATATTAAAAAATAGGGGTAAATTACTGTCCTGTCCCTGTATCCAATTCAGCGTTTTTGTCTTATTAGGGGCTAAAACTGTCTTTAGCCATTTAAGACAAAAATCAAAAAATCAAAAGTTGTGGCGGACCGGACCGGTCCGGCCACGCGCAATTACGCTGGTGTCCCTCAGCCGAAACCCTTATTTTGTCTTATTACCAGGGAGGAAATC
Organism: Salix viminalis; assembly: GCA_029228465.1. Classification (NCBI taxonomy): domain Eukaryota; kingdom Viridiplantae; phylum Streptophyta; class Magnoliopsida; order Malpighiales; family Salicaceae; genus Salix; species Salix viminalis. The sequence goes on along the minus strand of CM055436.1, from coordinate 8,134,097 downwards.
GTCAATACACAATTCGCGGCTGAATATTTTTTTAAAAAGAAGGACGGGAAAAAGGAAAAACCGAAAATAGCCCCGTTTGCCCAGCCCCTTCTGCCGCGCGGATGAAGGCTAAAATGGGGCACACACTGTTGCAATCCACAGTGATTTGTGAGAGAAGCAACAGTGTAACACCCCACGCCTATTATGTTTTTGGTAATATAGGTAATATATATATATATATATATATATATATATATATATATATATATATATATACACTAGCCACTTACCCGTGCCTCATCGCAGTCGGATCCATATTTTTTTCAACACATAAAATATTAATTGTGTGAGATTTTTTAATTATAATATAAATTTGGCCAAAATAATAAATTTATGCAAAAATTTTGTGAAGTGCAAGTTTCTTATCAAATATATGAATTTTAAATCGATATAAATTTATTTGTTTAGTAGTTTTCAATGAAGTCACCAGTATCAAATTATCATCATTATTAAAAAAACAAGAAGATTTGGATACCTGAATTATCGAATTCACTGTAATAGGATTAATTCATTTTATAATCCAATTTAAATTAAACACAACAACAAAAAATAATTAAACACAACAAATTTTTTTTATAAATTGTGCAAATACCGGCAATAATCAAACAACAAAAATAAGTAGTTAATTTTCTATCTACAAAAACAAGAAACATCAATGAAAATCCAACCCTAAAATTATTATCAACATTGTTTCTCAAACAATTAAAATCATTAAATTACCCCAAAATATAAAAAAAATATTTTTACAAAAAAACAATAAAAAATAATCAATAAAATTATCATTATTATTGCGCAAACAATGAAATCATAATATTATCTAATCCAAAGAACAGATAAAAATAACAAAAAAAAACATAAAAAAGAAGAATAAAGAGAAAAACTGAGAAATATTATTTTTAAAATGATCACTAACATAAATTAAAATTTCAGAAAAACAACAAAAATAAAAATAAAACTCCAATAAAAAATAAAACGACAACAATTAAAAACAAAAACTAAATGCATAGATGCATAAATACGGGTAAAAAATAAACATTTTCCAAGAAGGAACGAAAAACACAAGGAATTAATACCAAATAAAAAAATAAAAAATATAATTAATTCCAATCAAAAGATAAAATTGAAACAAATAAAAACCTTGTTAGCAAAATAAATAGGCATTTTTTTGAAAAATTGAAGTGCAATTCTGTTAAAAAAATTAAAATAATAAGGACCGAAATGAAAAGTAGCATATATGACCAATTTCAATTGGATAACAAAATTAAAACAAATTTGCATACCGAAAAAATTAAAGGAACCAAAAACAAACCAAAAATCAAAACAATAAGGACTGAAATAAAAACCAGTATATATAATCAGTTTCAATTGAAGGGCACAATTGAAAAAAAAATCAAAATTTTCATTGAAGAAATCAGGAATAAAACCGAAATCGAAAGAATAGCGACTAAACTAAAACGATCACAAACATGAAGGATTTACATGTAATTTTCGGCAGCAGGAGAGAGAAAGAGAAAAAATAAAAATCGTCCATCGGTGATTCACCGACTACTAAAAACCAACACATGTCGTACCAGGAGGCAGAGGACATGGCGGTGCACCAGGTGACACGGTGGACGACTAGTTTCCACTGCCAAACGACATCGCCTAAAAGGCGTGTGTGCGTGAAACATTGCTAGTGTGTGCGTACAATGCGTCTGCAATGTTTCCGAAAAGAAATAATTAAAAAATAGTAAATTACTTATACACCCATGAACCTAGAGATAACCACGAAAAAACTGGGATGAAAGTATCACAAAAACCTAGCTTGAGACCTTCGTTTTTGTCGTTTTAGGGGTACTTGGGTAATTTCACTGTGCATGAATATGTGAACAACCAAAAACACCCCCCACTGTTCCTCATCTTTTTGTCAGCTCCCAGGGGTAAAATAGTGATTTTATTGTGCAATTTAAAACAGATAATACTATAAAACCCCAAACAATATTAAAATACCAAACATGTCCTCTAGAAAATGTCTAAAATGCTCATGAGGGTTAAATGTTTTTGTCTGAGAGGTAAAATTATAATTTTACTGTTGAAATCCATCATAATTTGTGTCTAGATACAAGTAAAACATCGACCTTTTTTTTTGTTTTTTTAACACACACACACAGATATATACACCTTTTCCCGGGGGAAAAAAACATGAAACAGCAAGCCAAATTAATTACCTTGTGTTCAACTGTCCAGTAGCTTGTAGCCTTTTCTCAATTCTTCAATGGCTTCCAATTAATTACCTTCTCTTCTCAGTAGCAAGTTCCCGGTGCACGTAGAAAAAATTACTTAATTGTATACTTAAGCTTTGATTTGATCTCTTAAAATTTTTTGTGTAAATATTGATTGGATATATATAGAAGAAGTTTACTTGTTGTGGTAGGAAATAGACTCACGTTTGAATGTGACTACTTAAAGTAAACATACTTTTAATCTGATCCCAATTTTAAGTCAAGTAAATAAATAAATAAATAAACTTATTTATTTATTACAAAAAATAAATTAAATATAAAATATATATATAATTCAAGATAAATTTACTTATAGTACCAAAACTACATAAGTAAATTAATCTTGAGGGGACATTTGTAGACATCAAAATTTCAATAAATTTGATCCATGACCTAGATTTTATTTATTAGATATGGATCTAAATAAATTTATTGGGTTTGAGCACAAATTAAAGTAAAAACTCAAATTCAAATATATTTTATTTGGTTGTCTCAATTTGTGAAAAACTACAGCTTTTTATATATAAAAAAATCTACAAATCCTGATAATACTAAATAGAAAATAAATAAACTATAAGAAGTATTTTCTTCTAATAGAAAAAAATATCTTAATAAAGAATAGGAGAAAAATAAAAAATAAATATTTTTCCTTAAAAAACCTCCTCCATCACAAAAATATCTCTAATTCCTAATTGCAGGAAAGACTGCCCTTTGTATTTCAATATCAAAGAGCTTCTCCTCGAAACTTCCCTAAACGGACCAAGTTAGAAATCTTGCAAATCCAGTTGTGAACAGGCTGTGAGAACAAGTGGAATGAAGATAAAAGAGTTTTAGAGATGAAGGCACTAATTTATTGATATGGAATCATGGTTGGCAACATGATTTTTACATCCAAAGCATGATATGATGACAAAAAAAAAAAAAATGAGATCTACATAGCAGGTCTCGAGTTCGAATACATCTCTTGTAAAAACCTAGAACAACCAGAGTTTTACTCACTCACTTGTACCTACAAGATATGCTTTCCCAGTCCATAATAAAAAAAACATGATTTTTACACTCTGCATGATCTCATGTGCATCATTATTCATTGTCATGTCAAGTTTATTTAGAAAGCCTAACAATAGAGAACCAAAGACGCCAATGAGAATGAAGCGGGTTTGCAATGTTGGCTTAGGTTTTTATTGTTTCCAACACCAGAAGAGTATTCCAGTACTGCATGTTACCCAACGTTAACTATAATTCTTACACATTTTGGCAAGATAATCATGGATTCTTTAGATGCCATATCAAAAGATACAAAAACATTTTTAAAAAATAATAATTTAAAGAAAGAGAATCAAAATTTGATGAAAATTCAATTCAACCGCAACCCAAGCAGCTTAAAATATCACAATGTGAAAGTGGACACCAATATGATTGCATTCATTATTAGCTGACGAAAATAAATATTTCAAACATAAAGGAAAGTTACAGCGAACGAAAGAGGAGATTTCATGTATAACAGTTGGTATGTAACAAAGGTGATAACACATACAAGCCATGATTTCCCCGTCATCTAAACATCTCAACGTACGGAAGGAAACAACACACTCCATGATACATTATTACACTTCACTATTAGTATTAGTCACCAAGCTAAAGTCTAAAGTCACCTGTGTGTTTTTGTTTTCCTCTGAAATGGAAAACTCAAAGCTCAGAAGAAAGCTCTACTCCCATAGAACACACGGGAGCCCGTGTTCTTTGATCCCTGCAGATTCTGATCAGAGCTCGAACTTCCTGAGCTGGTTGGTCCACTGTCAACGTCCAAAGGAAGCTTCATCTTAGCCAGTGACTCTGTGAATTGTTGCATGCTTTTCATGTACATGTCTACTATGTCCTGCTGGACCATATTTGTCTCCGGTTCAATGTTTACTGTGATAGCAGGTATGGCAATTTTCTCATTTGATGCTCCCACAGAGGAATCAGTCTCACCATCCCTGACATTTGTACTTTCTCTCTCTTTACAGACTGAGACATGGTCCAGATTTGGTGTTTTGGCAGAGCTTTCTGAACTTGCATCAATAGAAGAAGAAACACCATTAGTTGACACACTGCTTGGAGGAGAGTCAAGCTTCGAAGATTGAATTGAATCGGAAGTGGCAGCTGAGAAGCTTTCCACGACATGAACTCCAATTTCTGAACTGAGATGATTTTCAGTGTCAGAGGTGGCCAAGCTCTCAGAGGCTTCAGAATCCAGATGGGAACATGGAATTTGAAAATACTCTGAGACCATCATCTGGTTTTCATTCACAACATTTGGGTCCGGGAATTCAATCTTATCCAATTCACAAGGAAGTGATTCCTGTATCTCTGAATCCTGAATATATCCATTTGCAGCTAAAGAAGTGGGTATTGCTGGAATCACCATTACCTCTGGTGTAGCTCCACTGTACCATAGAGATAGTTGAACAAACCCCGCAGGAGAGTGGAACAAATCAGTAGAAGAAAGAGAGAACTCTTTCTCCAAATTCCCATTATTGATTATTACTTCGGACAAAGGCACCACAGCAAAACCTAACAGCTGATCCTCCAGATAATTCCTCACCCTGCTCATCATGAATACCTCACATTTAAGGGAGGAATCAATAGTCTTAACATTGAGCCGCAGACTGTCATTGAAGACTGGATTCCTCCCACCACCATTGATAATTTTGGTGGAGACAGTGTGCTCAGGATCGCTAGTCAGGCAAAACTTAGCATAAACATCTTGCTTGTGGTAAATGCATATATTTTGGATGTCCCTAGCCTGGTGTATGTAAACCTCAACTACACCAACAAAATCTTCGAGATTGCCAACCACGGCGTCGTTTCTGGGGATCTGAATACCCTTGGAGAAGCTGCCAGTGCTCTGAACTGGATAACCAGACTTTTGCTTCTCTGTCTCAAAGACAATAGAGGTCTTGAATGGTGACCCAACAGATTGAGGGGAATCCATAACTGCACCGATAATAGACCTGGCAAAGCACAAAACAAGATATTTGAAATAACGGCAGATAGCATGTGTTTTAGTACTCGACACCCTGCACTTAAAAATCAATTCCAAATATTAAATCCCAAAATAGAGATCTTTGATGCTTGAAACACTTTTCTAACACCAAGTCTGAACTAAAAAATCACAAATTCTTGAAATTTAGAGGAAAATTGCAAAGAGACCTTCTGCCTTTTGCATGATCCAATTAAACCCAAAACAAAAGATTTAGTCAATTATAAAACTCGGAAGCAAGCACACAGCTGTAGCCCCCCCGTTGATCACGTGTGAATATAAAAATTCTCAAACCCAGAAGCCAAAACCCTAAGAAATATAACCTTAAGCTTACAAGATTAGGTTCAGAACCCCAAACCAACCTTAAAATTAACAAAATGAAGTTCGGTTTTAATGAATCATCAAATCCCAAGACCAAGAGCCCCCAAAAAAGAGACCTTGAACATGAACTGGTGTAAGAAACCGTAATAAAAACACTAAAGAAGCGTACAAACCAAAACCCACCAAAAGCAGAAGGCAGACCCAACTTCTCAAAAACCTAGAAGCCAGAACCCTGAAAATTGAGAGTATCTAGAGAACAAATGCTGTATACCCTGACCCTGAAACTTAAAGGAAGACCAATCAACAGTTATGCGACATGACAGACATCAATAAAGCTATCAGCTTTTTCCACACCGAAACCGGAATCCAAGAGAGTGAAACAGGGAAAGCAAGAAAACTCAAAACCAAAAACAAGCCGTAATTAACTAAAGGCCAAAGATGGCATAGATACCGAGGTTTGAAAGACAAAACCTACTGAAATTCTCCTCGAAACCCCTCAAAAACTACCAAAGAAAGTAAGAAATGGAACTGACTAAAACAGAGAAATTATTTCAATAAAAAAAAAAAAAAAACCTCACCAGTAGCAACAAAGTCAAAGTGAAGTGAGGCTCTAATACAAGATCTGGACAAAACCCAGTTCGGGGGAATCGAGGTCTTTTTGTTATTGATGACGGAGTGTTTGTATTTGCTTTTGTTTTCTTTTGTTTTTGTTGTTCAAGTAAAAGCTCGCAAGCGACTACTGGTACTAATAATACGTGAAAATAAAAGAAAGCAATAAAATCAACCAGGATACTCTTAATCTCTCTCCTGTTTTCTTTCTATGTATACTATATAGTGCAACTTGCCATGCCATTCGTCACAGGAGAATTAAAAACAAATAAAATATAAAAAAACATATATTAAAAGTGTGATTTTTTTATAATATTACACAAAATAATTAATCTGAATAAATTTTTCGTTAAGTAACGTTAAAAAAACTAATTATAAGACAATTTGAAATATTTAATATTAATTTTAAGTAATATTTTTTTAAAAAAAAAAGATAAAAACTAAAATAACATTAAGTTACATAATTTTTTCAAACTATTAATGTGTCATATTAGATTTAAAACACTATATATATAGAGAAGATGTTACATTTAATTTTTAATAAATACAATATCGAATGATAATTAATTAAATTATTATTTTCATATTATCATTATGATTGAAGGAAAACCAAAAAAATATTATTAGTATAAAAAAATATTATTTGATTTGAAAAATAAATTAAAATAATTAAAGAAAAAATGAAAAATCAATATTATTATTAATATAATTATTATAATCATTTGGACTATAATAAAATTTATTATTATTGATATTTTAATATTATTTTATTAGTTATTGTTACTATTAGCACAATAGTCATAATTATTAATACTATAAGCACTACAATCATTGTAATAAATGATTATTGTTATCATTATTATCATCGCTATTACTATTCAAACAGTGAAATTTATCAAATTGTCCTGAATAATAATAATAATAATAATAATAATAATAATAATAATAAATAATAATAATAATAATAATAATAAACCATAAAAAAAGAGCAAGCAAGAAAATAATTTTAAAAAAAATCTTAAGATTATTATTATTATTATTATTGTGTAAACAATGAAAACCATAAAATTATCTTAAACAACAAAACAAAAAACTTTAACAAAAGAGCAAATAAAAACAACAAAAATAAATGACAAAATCAAAATAAATATTATTAGCATTTAAAAAATCATTTGATTTGAATAATAAATAAAAAGAAGAATACAAAAGGAAAAAAAATATATCAATATTAAAATAATTATAAGCATAAATTAAAATTTCAGGACTAAATTGAAAAAATAAAACCTCAATAAGAGAGAAGATGATAAAAAAAAAAATCAAAACTAAGAGTACAAATACATAAATATAAACAACAATAGGAAATGTCATAGAAGGACCGAAAAAATTAAAAGAATTAAAATTAAACCAAAAATTAAAAGAATAAAAGCCGAAATAAAAAAAAAGATAATTATTTTTGTTTAATACTAATATTAAGTAATAAAATTTTAAAGAAATAAGATAACAAAAAATAAAGATAATATTGAGTCATAGAATTTTTCCAAATCATTAATTTGGAATATTAGATTTGAAATATTATAAATACAGAAGTTGCAAAACTTAATTTTTAATACATATAATATCAAATGATAAATTATTACTTTTATTCTTCATCGGTCATTTCCCTTGGAGAAGATAATAAAGATGACTGTTATGACATCTTGTCATCCATTCATTAGGAGTCAAAGATCCTCAAAATCTGTAGGCATAAGAAGATAAGAATGTGGTCTCTACCACTTACAAAAGTTGTCTCCGACTTATGCAAACAGACAAAATTACTTTCGGTAAAAGATTCCTTCAGACAAAAATGGTCACTACCATGTCAGAGGTGTCTCCCGCTTAAGAGTAAAGTTACAAAACGACAAAGAGCTTTCGGCTCCACTATCTAAGGCTCATCTGCTTGTCTTCATCCATATAAGGAGACTTTATTTCATTTTGAAAGGCAGAAGCTGAACCGAGAGCATTCTCTGCAGAAAAAATTATATATCTGTTTCCTCTATATCCAAAACACTATCCCTGCAAACACTTATAAATTATCCTATAGTTAAATTATCTTGTAAACCAAATCTCCTGTGATTCAAACTTCCATTATCAAGTACAAATTTCAAGGTTTATTTCTTAAACTTTCAAACTTTACATTCTGCCTTTACTTTTTTGCAAAACTAAGTATGTTTTATGATTGATCAAGAATCTTGACATTGTTGGTCTTGCCTTTTTCATTTCACATTAGAAATCCATTTTTGCAAAACCTTAGTATATCAGCAAGAAACCATTGATCTGTGGACTATTGGTCCAAAGGAAAGCTTTACTTGCTTTCGTGATTGTGGTAAAACAGCGCCATGTATTATTGTTCCATCATTTATCTTTATTTTCTGTAACTATTTATTCTGTATCTTCATTCATCTTGTGCACTCTCTCGCCTTTTTTGGTAAATAGAACAATAATATGTGGCGTTGTTGCACTTGAGAATGATCCAAAGATCTGGTCACAAGTTTCCAGCTAATACTATGTTTTGAATGTTTCTCTGATGCGAATGAACAAGGCAGGATCAGCAATGTCAGGATCCTTGATTAAACACAAAACATATTTAATTTGCAATAATATAAAACTGAATATGTAAGTTTAAAGAAATGAACCTTGAAATTTGTATTGAATTTAAAACAGGAGATGATTACAGGAAATATATGTTTACATTGGAAATGAAAATATGTTTATTTACAGAGGAATAAATATGTAATTTTTCTGTAGAGAAACTTGATAGTTTATCTAAGTTTCGACTCTCGAAATGGAAGAGTCTTCTTATATAGATGAAGACTTGCTAGAGAACTTTGAATTGTGGGCTGAAAGTTGTTTGCTCCTTTGTATGAGTGGACTCTGAGTGGGAGACACTTTTTAGAGTGGTAAAGATCACTTTTTGTAAAAAGGAATCTTCAGGGATGAAAGTTGTTTGTCATTTTATATGTGTAAACTCTGAGTGAAAGACATTTTTTATAGTGGTAAAGACCACATTTTGTAAGGAGGAATCTTCACAATGAAAGTTGTTTGTCTTGACTCCAAGTGAAAGACTTCTTTTGTAGTGCTAAAGACCATTTTTTGTCGTCTTATGTCGATAGTTTGAAAAATCTTTTACTGTTTTTTGATGGATAACAAAATGTAATAAAAATAATCTTTATTGTCGTTTCCAAGGACATGACAGGAGATAATGATCCAAAGGAGGTTGATTTGTTTATGACTGGCGTATAGTCTTGATTTTATACAATCCTTTGCAAAAAAAGAGGCATTCTTCTTTAGATTTTGCAGAGTCAAGGAGGACTGCTATCTTAGCATTTTAAGCTAAAAATTTAGATTATGGATCTTGTTTGACAGCAGGGGTTAATTTGTTCTTTTGCATCCATTCCTTAACAACAAACTTAGAACTTTTGTTTTCAGTTGCAAAGGAATCTCACCATTTGATTTTAAATTTGTGAACTGGAACTAGAGATCTGTTTTGGAGGTTGTAGTCATAGAATCATGAACATACCCATGGAACAAAAAACTTTGTACATAACATAAGAAAGGGAGAAAACTTCCTTTAAAAAAGAGTGGGTTGAAAATGTTGTTTGAAAAGTAGGTAACCACTTTCAACTAAAAGGTTACCTAGAGCATACTAGTATGACAGCCAAAATAATCCCACCATTTTAGGAACCAAGGGGGAAGGTTGGTAGATGATATGAATTTATGAAAATAGAATAGTCGGGAGTGGCTGCTTCACTTTTGTTAATTGGTCCACAAATTTAAAGTCAAATGGTGGGATTTCCTTGCATCAGAAAACAAAAGTGAAGCAACCCTCTTTGCCTCTTCAAAATCTGAAGAAGAATATCTTTTTATTTTGGAAGGGATCATACAAAACCAAGACTCTATCTCAGTCTTAAACATATCAACCTCCTCTGGATCATTATCTACTGCCATCTTCCGTGGACACAATAATGAAGATGACTGTTATGATATTCCGTAATCCATCAAAAAAATGTAAAAGATTCTACAAAATTGTCGGTATAAGATGACAAAATGTGGTCACCACCACTACAAAAGTAATCTCCCACTTGGAGTCCAGTGAAACAACTTTTAGTGTTAAGATTTCTCTTTACAAAAAATGGTCCTTAACACTACAAAAGGTGTCTTCACTAAGAACTCACTCATACAAAAGGGATTTATTATTTTTACAAAAAGTGGTTTTTACCACTACAAAAGGTGTCTCCCACTCAGAGTCCACTCATACAAAAGGATAAACAAGTTCTTGCTCATAGTTCAAAGTTCTTTAGCCATTCTTCATCTAAATAAGAAGACTCTCTTCCATTTCGAGAGACGGAACTTAGATAAACCATCAAGTTTCTTTGCAAAAGAATTACATATTCATTCCTATGTAAACAAACATCTTTTCATTTCCACTATAAACACATATCTCCTGTAACCATCTCCTGTTCTGAATTCAATACAAATTTTAAGGTTCATTTCTTTAAACTTTTACACATTCAATTTTATATTACTGCAAATTAAGTATGATTTGTGTTTGATCAAGGATCCTGATAATGTCGGTCTCGCCTTGTTCATTCGCATCAGAAATTTCATTAACATTCAAAACATGGTTTAATAACGCTAGAAACCTATGACTAGATCTTTTAATCATTCGCAGGTGTAATAACGCCACGTACCATTGTTCTACTTCATCTTTGGTTATTTTGCTCTTATTTGAACGCCACGTATTGTTGTTCTATTTATTTGGTATCAGAGCCTATTGGGATCTGGGTAGGAATAGTACCTATAGATTGCAGAAACCCTTGAGAGAAGATAGACCCTTAGTTCACTGGTGAATGCTACTGAATGGTGTAAGTCCCATTGAGTGATTAGGGTAGTAAATTCATATAACCTGCAGCCTATCTTTTCAAACTATGGATTCTATTTTTTATAGATCTACTTCTATTTTGGCTTCTTTTACATCTGAAATCTCTTAGAATAGAAGGATTGTACAAAGTGAAGAAATAACCATTGAGGATTTTACTATAAATATTGATGACTGGAAAATCCAAAAATCTCTCAAACATTGATTTATCAAAAAGCCAAATATGATATTTTCAAAACAGTTCTTACAATTAAAACTGAAGAAAGAGATATTTAACTTACAAAACTTTTTGAGACTATCCAACTCTTGTCCCAAAAATCTCAACAAAAACACTTGGTCAGAAAACTATAAATACATCCATGTCGGCTTAGTTCAAGTCAGCATAAAACCACTTACAAAAGAATGGTGTAAACATCCATTCTAGCTATCCTTCGAGATGCTAGATTCCAAAACTTCCAAGACTCCTAAGTTTCATTGAGTGTAGCCTCTGTAGTGGTCCAGTATCCTTTAACTACTATCCAAATCTTACCATATCCCTAAATATAAAAACATCTCATAAGCATGTTATTACAAACCTTCCTAGACACTCTACATTAGACATCTCTTTTGACCCTCCTATTCATTCTACATTAGACATCTCTTTGGACCCTCCTAGACACTTTACATTAGACATCCCTTTTGCGAGTTTCAACATGTAGACTATACTACAAACATACCAAAACTAGTGTATACAAACACTACCAACACTGAACATCAATCACCTCCAACATCTTCAACTTTCTCAATAGCCACTAAAATCATCTAAAATGAGGTGAATGTTTTAACTTTAGAAAAACATTTTGTTCTTGATAAAACTCTTTTCAAAGAAGATTTTTATGTTGTACATAATTCTGAAAAAGCAAATATGGTTTTTCCAACACTCTCCAATAGAGAAGTGAAATACAAAAACAATATTATGATTACATTAAGTTACATAAAGTACATATTTTGTTCTATGATTGGTTCGAATTGCATTATGCATCTGCACATCATATTGCATATCCTTTTACATCCATCAAACATGCATGCCCAGTTACATTAAGATCTAAAACCCCTACTTGGAACCTCACTAGTGAACTAACAATTGAGTCTGAACATCCACTTTTGAAAAATATCCAAATATCCCACAATAACCAGACTATCGATACAACATCTTACAAATTACCCAGTGTTGACACCCTTTCAAATACCAAACTGATCATCCACCAAAATAACTTTACAAACACCAACCTTAATACCTTGGGTAGACAACTTAGCTAATTGGAAAAACAAATACAAAGAACCAATATCTGTGAAGTTCGCACCAAAACCCTAGTCAACCTGAAACTAAAAAACTCAATCTACAAACCTTATCAAACTATAAGGACAAGCCAAACACAAATCCAGGAAAATCAAACTGATTTTCTTAGAGCTGTCAAAACACTTACAACACCTTGACATTTCATTTTTAACTGTTATAGACACCACAAACGACCAACCCTTTTGTATCCACAAATCAAGTTAATACCCTACAAAATAGTTCCGAGTAGTCTTCTGATAAAGATGATTTTCCAAACCAACCTCTTGAATTAAATAGACTCATCTGGCCGACACCCAACACAACCATTGCTCCAAATATTTTCATATCTATTGAACCAAATACTCTTAGCCAACACAAATAATTGCCTCTTCCCTCTATGAATGGAACATAGATGGAATGTCTGAATATAACATCTTGAACACCCTTCAGCAAATGACTGTGGCAGCCAATGTCTACAAAACACAATCAGGAACCCCTATCAAAGCTATTGTTGAACTCCTCATTATTGGTTTCTCTAGCTAGTTAAAAGGATGGTGGGAATACCATCTCACTAAGACAAACCAACTATATATTCTAAACTCTTTCCAAACTTATGAAGACCATACACCTATCCTTGACCAATCTGGAAACATTATCCAAGATGTTGTGTCAATCCTTATTCTTATAATCTCCTTATATTTTATTGGAGACCCTTCCCATTTGAAAGACAAGAATGTTGAGCTTTTTTTCCAACCTTAGGTGTAAGAAGTTGAGTGACTTCCAATGGAACAAAATCACTTTCCTCACTCGTGTCATGCTTAGGGAAGATTCAAACCAGCCTATTTGGAAAGAAAAATTTCTTTTAGACTTACCTATTCTCTTAGGAGAAAAGGTCAGAAATAAATTAAAGATATTTTTACAGTAAAAACCATACCATATGACCAACTTACATATGTTGAACTAGTCAGCTTCACCTAAAAAGGTCTTAAGATTTGTCAAGATCTCAAACTCAACATTTAAAGTGGGAAATGAAACATACCAAACAAGAACTCGATAATTTGTCACCATTTTGACCTTTCCACCAAAAAATCATTTTGCAGTGGAAACTACTTAAAAACCAAAACCCATCCAAGTCAAAAACCTCAAACAATTAGCCCATAGATACCAAAAACAATTCCACTCCACTCCAAACCAAAACAAACTTACTACAAAAAGACCTATAAGTAATTTACAAAAGGCCATAAATCTTTCCAGTCAAAGCCCAAACAAAAATTTTACCTTAAAAACATTACCTGGTACAAATTCAACCAAAAAAGACATACATACCAATTCTGCAAAATTAATACCAAACTACATGAGTTTCAAATAGATGAAGAAACCATCAATCAAATTGATGAAATAACAACATCCAATGCTACTTTTGATATCTTTACAAATTCCAAAAGAATTAGTCTCTTAACCCAAGACCAATAATTCATCCTTGAATCCATCAAAAAAATTGATGATTCTCAGCTTCAAAAAACTTATCTAGAAAAACTAATGAAAGATTTCAACAAACCAGAGTACCTTCCACTTAATCCTCTAAAATGCTTTGTATTACCCTCAACCAGCACTAATACCTATGACCTTACAAAGATACTTAACAAAAAGAAATCCAAAACCACAGTCACAATCCCAGAATTACATTCTAAGATTAAAACCCTCAAATCCAAGTTACAAGCCCTAAAACAAGCCCAACAGAAAGACTCTACCATACTACATCTTCTGCTAAAAATTAAGAGTCAATCTGACACTAGATTTGAACCAAAAGACCAAACCATTGTGATAAGTCATAAAGGTAAGGGAGAACAATAAAAATGAATCCCAGGTATAAAGGAGGAAGAACAAGGGAGGAAGTGCAGGCAGGAATGAGGATAAGGCAAGCTTGATTATTAGTTACACAAAGGCGTAACGGTTGCTGATAATAAAAAGGGGTTAAAAGGGTTAACAGAAGCATATATTAAAGCAACAGTTACAACAACACCAGTTATTGTTTATTAAGGCACCGGTCATTGTGTACTAGTTGCATGTTTTATTTCCATTAAAGTCTGCAGTAGAATTTAATGTAACCGTAGATGAGTTAATTGAAGTAGGGAGATGATGTATTTATAAGCAATGAAAGAAAAGGAATAATCATCATCAAATAATCTTTATTCTATATTGTCTTGTGGTCAATTCTCACCCCAAAGAAAACAATTGATTATTGAGAATTGGCTCTTGACTGAGACCTTATCAATTGGTATCAGAGCCAGGTTTCAATGACGACTAACAAAGAACGAATTGAATTACTGGAGGTTTGATTGGGAGGAGTACAAGATGGGATGCAGAGAATGGAGTTGGGCATGTTTGACAAGCTACGTCAGCTAGAAGAAACCATCCATAAATTGACAGAAGCTTTATTATCAAACAAAGGGAAGTCAATCCAGAACAATACAAACCGAGAGAGCAACTCTCGTACAAATCACGAAGAGGATGAAAGGAACAAACAAGTCAACACAAACCGAGAGAGCAACTCTTGTACGTATCACAAGGAAGATGACAGGAACAAACAAGACTATTCTTCTAAAATGGCCAAGCTAGAATTCCCTTGGTATTCTGGACAAGACCCGACAGAATGGTTTAATAGGGTGGATCAATTCTTTGAATTCCAGAAAACTATAGCCAACCAAAAGGTGTCATTGGCTTCATTCCATCTAGAAGGAAGCAAATCAGTGGTGTCATTGGCTTCATTCTTTGAATTCCGGTTTATTTCAAAAGACTTTTAAGGTTAGAGAATTGTTTTTGGTTGTGCATGTAGTACACATATATAAGAGGGGAGTGGTATGTTGTTCGACATTTGTGGGAGAGAATTGTGAGACCAAAGTTTAATAAAAAATAAATATGAAAAAACAAAAGAAAAAAAGTTGTAGAAGCCATACAGGAAAAAGAGGCTACTATTTTGAACCTATGTATAAAATGATGTTGCTAATTGCCTTTTATTTTTAGAGTGAAATATATTGTTTGACTTAATTTGGAGTAAAAAACATCATTTCACTTTAAATGGAATGGCATTGTTTTAACATAAATAGAATTTTTAATGTTTTTCTATGAGATTACATAATTTTTCCATTTTTTATTTAGTCTTTGGATCTTTATTTTCGAACAATCTCAATCTTTTTCTCAATATTTCTACATATTTTTATGTATTTTGAAGAGTTATTAGCAACTAACAGAATAAAAAAATAAATAAATAATGAAAAGAAGAAAAAGAAATAAAATCTATAAGAAAACAAATATATGGTGCACAAAATAAGTTTGATTTAAATAATTGGATTTGATAGATGACCCATTCAAATAAAGACTTGAAACATGAGATAATTTATATGAAACTGTAAATTTTCAAGTCATAATTGTACAACATAGTCTTAATTGAAAATAACAAGGCTAAAAAGTCCCAAAAATATATTGTTTACAAAATAGATCCAAATTAGCAGAACTTGAAATTTGATAGAGTTTTGGGAAATTATATGACAATTAATATTTAAAAAATAATATTTTGTAACAGTAAAATGTCATAAAAAATAAGTGATTATATTGATTTAAATTATTGAACTATCATGTTTGATCTTTTAGTTTAGAAAATATAGCTTTTTGGTACACCTTTATCATTTGTGCTCTCATGTTAAGTATTGTCCTCAAGAGGTGTGACGTGATGGAAAAGGGCTTGAGATCTGCACAGCAGGTCTCGAGTTAGTCAAGGCATGCACCTCTTGTAAGAGTCTAGGACAACTGAGGTTTTATTCGCTTACCTAGACCCATAAAATGCGTTTTCTAGGGGTAGAGTTTTCTCGAATCCAAAAAAAATTACATATTGATCTCTAATATTGGAGGTAAGCCTTATTGAGTTAAAGTTTTCATTGGGTAGAGTCCACTACTAATATTCTGGAACATAAAAATATAACATTTTTTATTTGATCAAGTAAATCATAGGTTCATGGTTTAACTTCCAAATCAAAACATAGTTTATTGGTTCTAACACCTTATTACAACTTCTTAATAAAGACACTAAACAATCAAAACCTACATATTAAATTAAAGTAGATAATCCTCTAGTAATGATAGGTATGAGAGGGTCCTGGAAGAAAAAACAATATATTCCCTCTTCAAAAAAATTTCTCTGAAGGAAAAAAAAATCCCTTCTTCAAGATATTTTCATTAAAGAGAAAACAACATATTCACTTTTCAAGAATTTTTCTTTGGTGACAATACCTCATTAATTGTCAAGAGCTTGTTTAGACTCATGTTTTTACAAATTGGGAAGTAGCTCATGTATAATATTATTTTTGAATAATAAAAAATGTCTAGAAAACACTTAAATAAAAGCTAAATAACCCTATTTATACTAGATAAAACATGCTATACAAGCTAAAAAAATTACAAATTTGTTCTTGGGCTTCATCAACTACGAAAATAATATAATTCTTGTAAGTAGCTTTTGTGCTTTATCAAAAGCTCTTTTAAAACTCTAATTGCTATAAAAGTTTAACCATGTAGAAACAAACCTTTATAATCTTTTATAAAAAGTTCATCTTGATCCAATGGTAAGATTGAAAATTATGTTTATTAACATAAAACTATACATTATAAAAAATAAGTTGAAAACCACATCTCTTTGTCTAATCAACAAGCTACCAAGATTACTTGCCCAATCCTTAAGCTACTAGGCCTTTCCAATTCCTTCTTTTATATATATTATCTCTAGAACTCATTTTAATGCTTGATTTGGTCTAAGTTTTTGAATTAGACCATTAAATGCCTTTTTAACCTTTTGGGTCATGACCTTGTAAAATACTTATTTGACATCCGAAATATATTATTTAGTGATGTTTATTGATTCTCATCACATTACATTACATAAGAGTTTAAGAGAGAAGAGACTAGAGACAAGAGATAGAGAGGGAGGGTAAGCTACACGAATGGAAAGATTAAGACTTAAGAGAGTAAGTCAATAAGGGTGTTTGGTTTAGGTTATGATTTTAGAAAAGTTCAATTTATATTGAGTTTGTATCGGGGTTTCAAACCAAAATAGTTCGATTAAGTTGATATTAGACTTCTACAATCAAAACTAAACTAAACCGACTTTTTTTTTAATTGTTTTTCAGAGTTTTTTCTTGAGTTCAATTTTTCAATTATTTTTTTAAGATTCATTTAGTTTTTTATCATCTCTATTTGGGGCAAATAACCTCTCATTCTAACCTCTCATTCATTAGTAAAGTTTCAATCACCTTATATGATCAAAAAATTAGAATCCAAGTTTTAAGACATAAAAAATAATCTAATTTTTAATTTATTTCATCTAAAAATAGTTTTAAACATCCTAAAAACTCAATAAACATTTTTAAGTCTGAAACAACCTTTAACCAAGGTAAGAACCAAAAATCAAATGAATTTTATGAAAACATTAAGGTCCATCTAAGTTTTCTAGGATATTTGAAATGAAAAATCATATTCATTAAACTGCATCTTCAAGACAAACTCATTAACACCAATATTGTATTTTTGGAAAGAAATCTGACCAGCCAAATATTTCTTTTTACTCTCCTATTTTTTCATTAACTTTCTCTCTTTTTCTCTCAACATTTTACAAGTGAAAAGCGACAAAAATAAAATTTAAAACTAAAACATAAAATTCATAAATAACAAGGATAAAATATGACTAGTTTGAAACTTTAAGAACCAAATTAAAGTTTCCAATATCTTTAAGAATGAACTTCAAAAGGAGCTTTCTTTACCTCTATGATAGCATGAAAAGTGAAATCAATGATAAAATATAAAACAATGTCAATAGAACTTATGAGAATTAAATTAATAAAAAATAAATTTAATAACCAAAATGAAAAAAATCATAAATTTTAAAGGGATAAAAAATACCATGAATAGTTATAACACATGATATGTTGATGTTGATGTGATATGATTCACTGTACAACTACAATGAATTAACGTTTTAGCTCAATGAATTAACATACTTTTAAAGTAGAATAATAAAAAAAAAAGTATGTTGTTTTAACTTTTGAGTATCTATTGAGAGGTGTTTAAGAATGTATTTGAAAATATTTTTTTAAAAAAAATATTTTTTTTATGTTTTTAGATTTTTTTAATGTATCGATATCAAAAATAATTTTTTAAAAATAAAAAAAATATAATTTTAATATATTTTTAAATAAAAAACACTTTAAATACTCGATATCTTAGCATCTTTGGCTCATGTGGGTCCCTTAAGGAAAGCTTGGAAGCTTCTTCTCGTCACTCGTCTTCTACTGCTGAAATACCTAGTTTGCACCCAAACGAACCCGAAAAAGGGCCGAGATTTAGGGGTAAGAAAATAATGGAAGGAATGGGGTCTCGGCTGGGCCGGACTTCGGCTCGGTACGGCTTATCAGCGACGGCCACTATTTTCAACGGTCCGGTCAGGAAATGGAAGAGGAAGTGGGTCCACGTGTCCCCTTCTCCCACACTTAATTACCGCAGCAATAACCACTCCAACGGCCATAACGACCAGAACCACAACGGGTCTCGCCTCCTCCTCTGTCGGTGGACCCCACTCTCCCCCGCGGCCGCCACCAGCACAATCACTGAGGATCCACCTAAACGCAAATTCCGATATACCCCAGTAAGTAAAACACAACATGACATGGGCTTTCTTCAGTGAATTTTGTTTAATTTTTCCTTAGTTTTCCACTTGTTGCACTTTGCGTTTTGTAAGAGGGGAGATGAAATTAAGTAAAGTAGGGTGCTGTTTATTTTGGTAGAAATTTGATAATATTTTATTTTATTTTTATGTTGGAGATTGCTGTGCTAAAGGAACGCAGCAAGGCAGAAAAGAAGGCTGAACAAGAAGTTGAGAAGCAGTTGATAGAGTGGCAAACTACTAAGAACGATGAGCAAAATGTTGAAGATGATTTCAAGAGTGAAACTCAGGTCTCACCCACTTGTTAATGTTTGTTACCCTGAATTAATAATAATAGTATTGCTTTGTGCTTTGTTTTTTGGTCCAATATATAACTAGGAGTCTCTGTCTTGTCATTTAGAAAATGAAAAGAGCAAATTCATACCTGTGGAGCTACAAAAGTTCATATCTTTTCATGTTCTACGATTTTGATTTTGTTTCTTAAGCATTGTAAGGACTTAAGATGTTGGTTCAAAATGCTATTATGATGTTTAGAATTCCACTCTTCAGGTGAACTGTTTTGAAAAATGTTCAGATGACTGATAGTCATATCATCATGGGTTTGCCAAGAGCCTCAGAAAGAGCCTGATTAATGGCAGCAAAATCAATGATATTAGCTCAGGTGAAACGAACAAACATGTTTTATCCTTGAATTCCATGTTGAATGAACTTTTTGACTTGAAAAACTGAATGAAGAATTGTTTTAAATTATTTGCTCATATATAATTGGATATGCAAATCTCTATTTCTTATTTCCATTAGGCAAACAGATCAGCCTTTTCAGAACTTCCTGGGGGTAAGTTATTGGAGTTTGAACTTCTATTTGCAGCAACATGTAAAAGAATTCCACCCCATCCTATGTGTTTGTTTGTAGTGTCATCACTTGGACTCTACTCTGGCATGCAATATCTCGTCTGTTGTCTTGCTAAAACATTCATGATTAGAATTGCAAACTCTGTACTCATGGCATCTGTTATAAAATGCTAGAGTTTTGCAAATAAGAATGATTGAAATCACTAATAAAATATATCCACCTTCATAGCATTCCTTCAAGTTTTGTTGGATTCATCAAAATTCCTTCGCAGAGTCATGTGTGCTTCTCCTGATCAAAATTTCACCCGTCCATTAGGAGAGGCCATCGACATTGATGGTCAGTTTCAGCTTTACATGATGTTTGATGAGGTCGATTTTGCAAATTTCTCAATGTTTCCCCCAAGAAGTTTCACACTCCTCTTGTCCCAGGGATTTACCCTAACCCTAAGCATGTTTTGCTGCCTGAGGCTTGGCCCTTTTCGGAGGCACCTCCTTCCACCCACCACTATACCGCCTTGGTCATACCCGGTCTTAAAACAAAAAACTGCTTGTGCTGGCATTCGTCCGGATTTGCAAAGCCTGGTCTTCAAATCAGATTGTATGCATATGTTATAGGGGTTTACAGGGTTGTTATGCATGCCTAACTATTATTACGCAAACTTGCCACTATAATTTTGGACCTTAAAGGCTTCTCCAGGCACGCGGATGAGGTATTGAACCAAAATATGTTACTGTAAGGTTCAGCATGTGAAGTATGTTCGGATTCCAAAATTATTTGATGTTTTGGTTGAATCTCCTCCTAGCAAGCATGCTGTGTTACCCATTTTGGACCCCACATAAATATACAAAATAATAATAATAATAATAATACAAAATACAAAAAATAAAAAAAGTTGAAAAAATAAAAACATATACATCAATAGAAGGAATATGAAGAATATCCATAAAATTATCATAGACTGGTTGAGGAGGATCAAAATAAAGGTCATATTAACAAGAGAAAATCAAATTTTTCTAATGACTCAATTGGGATTTTTTAGGGTTTAATTGAATTTATTGAGGGTTTAATTGCAAGAAAAAATAGTTGTTGAATTTAGCTTGGACTTTAAATAGAAGGAATTGAAGTCTTGGGGTTGAGTTGCTATTTTAAAAGGCTAATTTTCAAATTTGATTGCATATATATTGAAGTTTGATGGGTAATTAAGGACTTGATTGAAGAAATTCAAAATCAAGGTTTAAATTGTAAAAGGTTCGAGACTTCAAGAGCTTAAATCAATAAAATCAAGGGCTAAATTGAAGATAATTGAAAGTTTGATCTTCAATTGAGGATTAATTGATATAAATTGGGAACCAAGGACTGAATATGAAAAGGTATCAAACTTTGAGGCTGACAAATGATTTTGATAAATGTTGCATTACATGAAATTAAAAGTTGAGAGGCTATTACAGGTGCAATTGAAAGAACATGGACTAAATTAAAGTTTATCAAATCCTAAATCAAAAACCCTATTTTTTAGAGATTAGCCTAGACAATTGTCACTCAATATAAAGGGGTTGAATGATGTGTCGTTCGACCACTATTTATCTTCTTATTTGACAATTTTAATTGATCAAGTAGGTGTTTTCATGCAAATGAATGCCTCTGACCACCTCTTATGTTGAAATCATCATTATTCAACTGAGAGACAACCTTTTTACAAAGATTAACTACTATAAAATGTTTACATACTATTTTTTCCAACAAACTCAACATCTTTTCTCAAATAAGACATCATTGCATTTTTAAATTCTAGGTAGATCTAGTTGACACTTTCAAATAAATGATTGTGGAGCTACAATCCTCTAAATTGAGCAATGATAGATCAAAATGAAAGGTATGCTTTTCCTTTACCAAGCTTATATGATCTCTAATGATGTTCACATGGAAGTCGCTCCAGCAAAGCATCATGATTAATTCCACATTTGTGAAAAATCACTCATATTTTTTGTGTTCACACTTAAAAACTTCTAAGGGGTATCTTATCAAAGGCTTAAAACGTTTCTCTCAAGATTAAAGGATTAAAAACACCTCACTTTGGCATCCTAGTTTCATAAAAAAACCCATTATTAAGGTTGTTACAAAACCACCATCCTAAAACTTGTCGCAATGATTTTTTTTCTTTGCGCACGGCCATCCCTAAAGACGGGGAGAGGTGCGTGGAAAAAGGTTTGTTGTAATAATAAAATTATGAATATAATTTTTAGGAGTTGCCACCTAGTATTAAGATTACTAAGGAACCCAATGGTCTATGAGAGTCTAAGTAAAGGGACTTGTTATGCATGGGAAAAATGCATCACTCCTAGTGCACCTTACCTATGGTAAGCTGTATTGTTATTTGATTGTTTTGTCTAGGTCAGATTTTTATTTATTGGTCTTTTCTAACGCTCGAAGTAGATCTCTCTTTATGAGAGAGTCTTTACCTCATTGGGTTGAAAACCTAACTGTTCTAAAGGTCTGAATTTTAATATTGTATTTATTTTCCTTTTAATATCTAAAGATATACTTTATAATATAATTTTACACTCCAATAATTAAAGTTTACGACTAAAAAAATAACAAAATGATTGGTGAAAGTTTTTTGATATTTTGGCCGAAATCTGATGGATAGTCATAAACTAGTTACAATATTCTATTTTTATTTTTAAAAAAATGTGAAAAGATGCATTTTGTTTTGCTAAAACATGTCTAGAAAAATATTAGAACGCGGTCGTATGCACGAAAACAAAAATATTTTCTTGCATTTTTTTATGTAGATTTTTTTTCTTTCTTTTTGTGTTGGACGACCCAACCAAAAGGGCCAAAATGACCTGTTATTTTAGGGCTTGGCTACCCAGCCCAAATGGGCCAAAAACAGCCTATCACTTTTAGTGGTTGGCTGGACGTTGCATCCAACCCAACCACTGCCTACTGTTCAATGCAAGTGAATAGTAACATGTGGTTGAAGGATGGCATGATATGACTTACCAATTGTTGCTGTCATGTAGAGGAGGTTAAGCTGGTTTCAGAGGTGGTGCCGATGGTGAGAATGGTGGTCGTTGGCTGCTATAGGAAGAGGACGTCTGTTGCAGTGGAGAGAAGAAGTGATGTTGTGGCCGCTTCTATCATTGTTGTCACTAGAGGAGAGGAAGGAGTTGTTGTGGCTGTTTCTATAGATATGCAGTCGTTGTTGTTGTCACCGGAGAAGAAGAAGGGCAGTTGCCGAAAGAAGAAATGCAACTACTTCTGCTATCGGAAGGGAATTGAAAGTTATTGCCCGTAACCGGAGGATAAAAAGAAGGTGTTGTCACTGGAAAAAAGCAGCTGCTTCTGCTACTACCGCTGGAGGAGAGGAAAGGGTTGTCGATGCGGCTTGTTTATGGTGGGAGGAAAAAATGATATGTGATTTAACTCGATGTTCTCTCCTCTGTTTTTGTTCTGTTCTTTCGTTTCTCCTTTCTGTTCATTGCTCGCATATATTTTTAAGGATAAAAATGACTCTTCAGCTAACTGTTGCATGCAACGATGATGTTTGTAGGTCGCTTCTTCCTCTTCTACAATGATAAGGACGATGACATGCCTGTATTGTTACAGAACGTCAAAATATAATTTTTCTAATTATACTCTTAATTGACTTTAAACTTTTAATTCTATGCAATTTGACCCTCAATTGACCAATAAATTTTTATTTTTTTTCAATTTCACCACTTATCTCATCCAATTGACTTGGAAAAAAATAAATTTGGTCTCTGAATATTCCAATTTTCTCTATTTAACCTGAATCAGGCTCCCAAACTCAATTTTCACTAATTAAACCCTTAATAGAATTAATTTGACCCCATTAAAGTATAATTAAATCCTTACACTTAATTAAATCCTTCAATTTGATCCAAAATTAATCTTTAAACATACTTATACTTTAAATTGGATCATGATTAAATCAAATTGGCCTATAAAAAAATATAATTATGCCTTTCAGCTTAATTGTTTTGATGATTTATCCAATAATCATTTATTTTATCATTTAATTTGCATTATCCTTCATTTTTTGGCACAATAGAAGTACAATAGGGCTTTAAAATTTGTTCAAAATTTTCAACTTGATTTTTTAATGTTGGTTTTTGTTATTTTTTATTCTTAGGAAATAACCGAGAAATGGGTTACGACAAAACCATTGAAGTATAAAGGTCCCAACTGATTATATTTGTCTAAAACCCTCTCATTTGAATCACAGTGCCAAGCTTTATGAATGAGTATCAATATTTTATTAAATCAATAATATTCCTAGCTTGAAACCCTATAAATACCTTATGGAAAATCAAGGCAAGTGGAGAAAAAAGAGAGAAAGGGGGACGAAAATAGGAAAGGAAAAAAAGGGAAGAAAACTTATTCTTGGAGTTCATTAGTGATGAAGTTTATGGTTTGACATCTAAGAGCTAAAAGGATAAGTTAAATATTAAGCAAAATATTTGATTTTTGAATAAAGAGGGGAAATGACTATTTTGAGTTTTGGTAAAGCATAGTCCTTAACTAACCTAGTTCATGATGTCCATGAGGCATACCTTTAACTTATTTTACATGTTTAATGATGTTTCTGAACCTCTTTTAGTGTTATGATGTTTTTTAGTTTTGTTTTTGATTAATACCTAAATGTATTTTTATTGTTTAAATTTTGCTTTGAGTTGTTTGTTGATATTCCAAAATACTTTGATTTGAAATGTTTGTTAGATGATTAATGGGCACAAATGTTTGTTAGGTGAGTTTTAATGAAGTGGTTTTGAAATTTACCAAATATGGTAGCAAGGTTGTAATGTTTTTTCTATGTTGATTGATGCATGTTATTTGTTTTTCAATTTTGTTTGAGTCTTATGGAGTGTTAAAGTATCAATTTTGAATCTCACATTGTTGAAAATGATTGTTGTTTAACTTTGATGATTTTGAAGTTTGGAACCTTTTGCAAGATTTTGATGTTTTATTATTATTCTTATTTTTTATTCAAATATGTCTATGTTATAATATGACTTGTTGGATTAAATAAAACATGTCTTAGAAGTTAAAAATGTCAATTTTAAAGGCTTGACAATGCTTGGGTTTCTTGGCAGTGAATGAGTTTTCTAAATTAGTGTTCTTCGTGTTATTGTGAAAAACATTGTCTTAGCTTTATGATTTGAAACATTTTTTATTCATCCCTTTAAATGAAATTCTTTTTTGTACTTGATTAGTTAATAATTGAGTTTTTTTTTTTTTTTTTTTTTTGCTTTAATAACAAGTTTTGAGGGTTTTAATCCTAGGGTTTTGATTATAAATGGAAACCTATTTTGACAAAATCTCAATTTATAAGTGCTAATGGAAACCTATTTTGACAAAATCTCAATTGTAAGTGCTAATTTAACAACTTTTATATGCTTCTGATTTTCATGAAATCTTGTATGGGCTCCAATTCATGTTTCTAGAATTGGTTTGAATATTCTTCGGTGTTCTTCGTGTTCTTTATTTTTTCTAGGTTTTGATAAAGAATTTTTTACCTTTTGACTTTTTTTTCTAGTTTGATTCATTTTGAATTCTAGTTTAAGTTTAGGTTTGTTTTCGAGTTTGTTTGGTTTATGGTTGAATAAAAAATTTCAACTCAACCTGATCGGATCATCTCGGTTAGGTCAAAGGAATGATACCTTGTTTGGCTTGCCATGTTTTTGCTAAAGGAGTTTTTGGTTAGGTGTGTTTGGAAAACACACCTTTAGACCTATTTTGACAATTTTTCTAAGGGAAAATGAAAAATTTCCAAATAATGCCTTAAAAATAATGTAGTAAACCTACTTTTTGTTATTGAAAAGACCATGTAGTAAACCTATATTTAATATCATGTAAAACAACTATAACTTGCCTTTAGGTTGTATGATCCTTATGTTTTTTTTTTTTTGCATCAAGGCAAGCCTTTCATATAGCATCTTGAGTTTAAGACTTATAGTTGACACAATTGTTGTCACTTGGGAAATTCTTGTTATAAAGTTTAGGCACGAATCAAAAAATTTGCTCATCATAGAGGAAAAAGATCATGTGTCATCCTTTTAAGGGCAAGTTTGTTGTATTAATACATGCTCATATATTAAACATGCATGCTCACATGCTGAATAATAGATCCCCCGAATATGTTTTCCTTTAAAAATTTAAGAGTTGCCTAAGTCTCACTCCAACTTCTAATCTAGAAGCATTGTTATGGTTTTCATCAACCCAACAACAAGAGTCTCTAATTTATCATAGACTTAGTTTGCGACTTACACATGAATATCATCTATAAAAGTTTAACACATTCATCAATGAAAAACATACATTCATAAATGAAAAATATGGATAAAGATAAGATTTTTTCCAAGGAATGGAACAAGTTTACTTATGACTCCTCTTTCATGAAGCTACACAACCAAAGAAACCAACATTTTCTTTGGTTTCTTTATACAAATCATGATAAAAATCAATATCATGTTTCCTTTGTTTCAAATGATACCTTGAAGCCTCATCTTGAAATGTTCTTTGGATGCTTGCCTCTCCATGTAGAGATTTTGGCAACAACAAATCAAGGAGTGTTACTATGTCACACATACAATGGGCTTATTATGTGTGTAACCCTACTATTAAAAAATGGTTGAAGATCCCCAATCCAAAGACATGATATGATATTATAAAATCTGTCATGATGGATGGTTAATAAATCAAAATCTTCACACTACAGTTCATGAGATTCTTGAAGCCCAAGTTTCTCTCTTATGATAAAGAATTATAAATGTATCACCACATTCGAGTTGAGTTGTTTGACTCAGATAATTGGAGATGAAGTAAAGCTGCCACAAGTCCTTTCATTTTATGACAAAAGTATCGTGAATGATTCAATTTATTAGCTTACTTGAAAGAGAAATGTATTTGCATTTGATGTATAAGGGAAGAGCTATGGTTTCTTTCCACTTCCTTCACCAATCTTTAAGGGAAATGATAGAACAAATATTAGGTTTGTTGAATACAAAAAAAAACTTGCAAAAATCTGCATTGATAAGGAAAGTGATCCATGGAAGTATGAGTCAAGGTATTTATAATTGAAAACAATGGAGTAAAAGGTACTAAATAACATAGGGGTTTTAACAAGAAAAGAACCTCATTTAAGTCTTTTGGCTTTCCGCAATGTTGACATTGTGCTAATGGAAGAATATTTTCTTAACATGATATTCCTTAACTTCAAGACTACAAACATTGATGTGTTGTGATTAGAAAATGATTTAATCCATGGATGCTTTAAAATATACAATAGAATATCCTTTATATTAATAAGAGAGGTTAAACAAATTTTTTTATTGGGGTTATTCTCACTTCACATTTATTATAAATTATTTATTGATTCACTAATTTAATCTTTATTTTTTGTAAACCTATGGAGATATTGTTTCGATATAATGAAAATAAATGTTATTGGAATGTTTTGTTTTCCAATTATTAAAATTGTCTTTTATTGGTTTCTAAAAACAATTGAAAATAAAAAATAAAACAAAATTGAATTAAGAATAAATTTATTATAAATAATATGAAGAAAATAATTATAGTATGAACACAAATTGTTTAAAGAAATTAAATTTGGTGATAGGTGATATTAAAAAAGGGTAAATTTTTATTATACTAATTGAAAAAGTATGTTGTACCATTTGGCGATATTTTCTAGTTGTAAAAATAAAAAAAAATATTTAATAACATTTTTAAAAAGAGTAATTAGGGTATTTTTAGGTTAAATCATGGAATGAAAACAATAAATTTTGGAGTGAGAATAACACTATTTGTTTTGTTAGTTAATCTTGAGAATAATTAAGAATGTGATGATTAATTTGTAGTTAACCCATACATTTCATTCTTCAACCTCTAACAATATTTGACTATGTTTATTTTTGTGGCAATTATTGTGTTTTTCTATAAAAAAAAATTGGGATTCACAAAAAACTTTTTCCAATTACAATTTGCAACAAAATATTTTTTTTTTATGAGAATCAACCATAATTGCTTTCTCGTGCTCCACCAAATAATTCTTTTCATCAAACCTCACATTCATATATTTAAATAAATAATCTCTTTTAGCATCCATAATAAAGAAATTGAAAGAAAAAAAAAAACAAAGTGCACACAATGAAAAATAAAATATTAGATTGCAGAAACTGAGGGGAAAACAAAATACTTGATTGTAGAAACTGAAGGGAAGACAAAATACCGAGTTGAAAAAAAATGAACAATTTATACAATCACTCAAAAAATAATAGTTATACTCTTATACCATGTTAGACAATCAAAACAAGCTAAAAGAGAAAAAGAAAAATAAAAATAAAAAAGAAGGCTAGAAATTCAATAATAAATACTTCAATACTTTATTAATCTAAATAAAAAAAAAGGCTATATACAAGCTAAAATAAATAAAATATTATACTCCAGATAAATAATAATAAAAAAATAAACTTACTATATTAAAACAAACACGATGTTTTCTTAACAACAAATTTAACTACATATGTATTTCAATTTAAATAACCACAATTAAAAATAATTTTTTAAAACTTAATTTTTTCAAATCATTAACACAAAAACTACCTGAACACGAACAAACTTTTGATTCATTTGTAAATAAAAAATAAAATGGATTTTATTGGTAAAAGTGAAATCTAAGTTGCTAGCGAAGGAAAGTGCGGAAGAAATAAAGCAAGATGTTCACTCAAGATAGAAAAAAAGAAATTGAGTGATGATAAAAGCAAAATAAATTCCATATCTAACGTTCATGCGCCGACAACCACTCAATCTTTCCCCATAAAACAATAGATTATGATATTTCCATTTTACCACCCAAACTCTTACATAATTACACAACCGTACCCAACAGTGCTCTCAAAGGTGACTGACACACGCACACACATTCATGAATATATACAGAGGAAGGTAGTAAATGGAAATCAGAGAGAGACAGAGAGAGAGTGAGAGGTTTTCTCTGGCCTCATTAATCTCCTCCTTCACAGCCTCCCCTTCTGGTGGCTCAGCCTCTCCTTCCGGTGGCTCAGCCTCTCTCCCAAGATCATCGCGGCCACTCTGCCGGAGGGTTAAGCTGTTACAGATTTAGAGATGAGCTTCAGGTTCCATTCCGGCTCCTCCCTGACGGCAGCTGTTTCTCTGCTACTTCTTGTTTATAAAGCAAGTGCAAGTGGGTGTGATTTTTTCACAGGGAGTTGGGTTGTTGACGGATCTTACCCGCTGTACAACGCCTCAGCTTGTCCCTTCATTGAAAGAGAGTTCAGTTGCCAGAACAATGGCCGTCCTGATTCGTTATACACCAAGTTCAGATGGAAGCCTCTGCACTGTAATTTACAGAGGTATTGCTTCGAATTACTCCATGATTTTACGTTTTTTTGAATTGATTTGCATGAAATTGTGGGAATAATTAGTATAATTAACAAGGGCTCATGGCTTTATGCATATCATTATTCCATTGAGGAACGTTTTACAAAACAATGATTACAGACGTTAAAAGTTGTTCACACTGCAATCGTACCTACCCATCAATGAACATGGTTTGGCAGCTGGCAGGCCTGTGGGAATCTTTTGAGTAGTGATGTTGTTCTTGGCAGATGTATTTTTTTTTTCTTTTTTGATATGATCGTATAGATTTCGTGTTTGATTGATTCACCCACTAGGAACCACTCTTCCTGCTGATATGACAAGCCAAAGAAAATCATTAGGGAAATTAATTTTGAGAACACAGTTGCACAACTCACGTTTTTCCCTCCATTTATCCGTTACCTTCAATTGTTTTTCTACTACTTTAATAAGAGCCACAACTGTCGAATCCAGATACATCTCTAATATTATAAACTTGTATTTTATTCTTGTATTTTAAGAAAAAATAATTTGTTTTATTTTATGGTATTTTTAAAATAAAGTTTAAAAAACATAAAAAAAGTACTTTAATATATTTTAAAAAACAATAGTTACCGTTATATATAAAAAATTAAGTGCCCGTTTGACATTGCGATCCCACCGGCTTTTGGTCGAAATTAAAAAAAAAAATAGTTTAAATGAATATGTTTTTGTGTGTTTTAGATCATTTTGATGTGCTGATTTCAAAAATAATTTTTTTTTAAAAAAACATTATTTTGATGTATTTCGGCACGATAAGCACTTTGAAAAGCTACCGCAACCACACTCCCAAACATGCTCTAACACTGTTTGTCTCTATTTTATTCAAAAATATATTAAAATAATATTTTTTTTATTTTTTTAAAATTATTTTTGACATCAACACATGAAAATGATATAAAAATATTAATTTTTTTAATTTAAAATAAAAAATAAAAATAAAAATATATATATATATTTTTTAAAAAAATACTTTTAATGGAAAGTGATAAACAAATATATGATTGGCCACGCGGTTGGGGTTAGAACAGCACTTTTTCTTTTTCTTTTTTTGTGTGCGTTGTTACGCTTTGTTTCATCGTAGGGTCGGGTGGGGGACAACAGATTCTGTGCTCTAACATCGTGGGCATGAAAAACATTACAAAAAATGATGTCAAGCGCGGCCCAGCTACTTCTGTTGTGCTTGCTTTGCTTGGGTGTTCATCGAAGCTGACATGTCCGTGACAGTTTTTGTTTCCAATTGTTTGAAACTTGCACGCCAAAATTGCTTCTTTGATTTCTGTGGAGGAAACCCACGAGGACAATTAATGTTTAAATGCAATTATATGTAATTTTAAAATAACATCATAGGGTTTTTTCATTGATTATTGAACACTAATTAATATCAATTTATATATATATATATATATATAATAAATAAATTAGTTTCGGTATATTTAGTTATATAATTACTTGATCCTTTTAATTTAAAAATTCATAACTTAGTTTTCTAACCGTTTAAGATTATTTTTTTAAGGCTCCAACACTTTTTACAAAAAACTACACTCAATTTTTCTTTCAATTAATACACAATAAAAATGATAATTTGAAAATAAATTGAAAACAAACACTTGATGGAATAAATGGAAATATCGACATAGGAGTGAGTTATGGAGTCCTCAAGTGTCGTGACGTGGTGTCTAAGAGTTTGAGATTTGTCTTATAGGTCTTGAGTTCAAGTCAGTACGTGTTTACTTTGTAAAAATTTGAAACAATTGGAGATTTACTTTTTAATTTGGGATGGCAAATAACATCTAAAAAGAAATTATATTTCCTCGAATCTCAAAAAAAATGAATTATGGTGATTTTAACCGAGAGAGACTACCTATTCTTTTGCTAAAATCAGAGAGGGGATGTAATAATTCACAATGTTACATACTTTTACAATCCTTGACAACCCCCAGTTGCTGATCAATGGATGTTCTTGATTACAAATTATGAATATTGCTAGATAAATCAAGAAGAATCAAACTTGATATTTTGTCAACTTTTGTAGGTTTAATGGAGCAGACTTCCTGGAAAGATTCAAGGGGAAGAGCATCATGTTTGTGGGTGATTCTCTAAGCCGAAACCAGTGGCAATCATTGACATGCACTCTTCATTCTTCAATGCCGGAAGCCAAATACAACTTAACCAGGCAAGGAGACCTCTCCATATTTACATTTCCGGTAGGTATCGATCAACCAGCAACCTTTTTTTTATTATTATCTTAAAGATAAGATTGGTTCAGAATCAAGAAAAAAACAGCCATGGATGCATCCGGTTAGTGTCACGTGAAATCATGCATTTATCATCTTTCAAATCAATTCAGACAATCTATGACATATGCTTTGTCTTCATATGTCCAACCATGTGGCCCTGTAGGGTTACTTTTCTTTGTTAAACGACTTCTGGAAAACAGCATGCTATATATGTCGTTGGGTTTCCTAGAAATTCTCACTGGCCAGGCACCTTTCGCGATTACACGGACCTTTTTTTTGTTTTTTTTCTGTTTTTTTCCAAGAGATGAGACGAATCGATTTATCATAGGGTCCATTACTATATACACATACAATATTTTCCTGTTCAAGTTAATTTTGTTGAATTATTATAAGTTCTCGTAAACCTTGCACTTTAAGAGGGGTTAGTCTGTCAAAAAATTATCTTATCTAAAATCTTAAGTTATTAGTTGAGGTTTCGGAATATGATTTATATTATTCTCTAACACGCTCTCTCAAGTGAAATTTTTTGGGCTTGAAATTTGCACATAGATATACACTACCTTGTGTTTGATTTTTATCAATTAGAATGAGGGCGGTGAGATTCGAACTAATGACTGCTAGGTTCTAATAATACCATGTCAAAAAATCAGCTTATCTATAAGTCTTAGGCTATTAAGTAAGATTTCAAATTATAATTTATATTATTCTCCAAATTTGATTTAGATTTCGATGAAAAACAGTACTTGTCCTGGATTTGCCAAATCACTTAGCATAGGGGGAATCACTTGATTTTTTTTAATTGCCACAATGGAAGAGTACTCTTTCTAACATTTAAGATCTTGCAGGATTACAAAGTAAATGTGATGCTCGATCGCAATGTCTACTTGGTAGATGTTGCTCGTGAGAAAATTGGCAGGGTCTTGAAGCTTGATTCAATCGAAGGCAGCAAGCTCTGGAATGGCATTGACGTGCTTATCTTCAACACGTGGCATTGGTGGAACCGCCGAGGACCCACGCAACCGTATCGTCCAAACCTAGCACTGCTATTTTCAGAGTTTTTATTTCTTAAAAGATAACCTAATTATTGTGATTTTGCAGATGGGATTACATTGAAGTAGGGGGCGAGATCAAGAAGGACATGGATCGTATGCTTGCTTTTGAGATAGCACTCACTACATGGGCTAGATGGGTGGATTCAAACATTGATCCTGCTAAAACCCTAGTTTTCTTCCAAGGAATCTCTCCATCTCATTACAAGTAATCTCTTCAATTCTGATTAATTGCAGCATTAATGAATATTTACGTTCTACCATAAAATATAAATTCCATTCTCGTAGAAAATAAAACTAATTAGTTTTGGTCCTGCCTGAGGCTAAATCTAACCATAAGGGTGAATTTGATTCAAAGAAAGTGTTTGTTCTTGTGGTTGAACTTGTTTTTTAGATTTAAAAGCTTTAAACTGGTTTATTATGTACTTTTTGATTGGTTTGATGTTATGATGTTACAAATAAATATAAAAAAAATATTTTTAATTGCAAAGTATTTTTTTAAAACATTATACATCATATTATCAAACACAACACATATTAAGAAACATACCCTATCTAATTCCTCAAAATGAGATCCTTTTATTATGAGATCTAGATTAAACTTCTAATTCTTTTCATAAACATACACGACAACAATATTGAACTATAAGAAAAACTAATATATAAATTAATTTTAATTTTATCATTCAACATTTAGTTAATTGAAAATTAGACATTATGTTTTTTAATTATTTTTTATAAGATATCTCAATTTCATGATCCAGGTTTGGCAAGTTAGTTTGAATTAGCTTTATTCAGGTTTTTAATTAAATTTTATTTTCAATTTCATTATTTAACATTGGATTGATTGATAATTGAGTTTAATATTATTTTTATTTGTTATCCATAGAGTTATTATGGTCTCAAGAACTAAGTAATGAATTTGGTAGGTCAAACCGAATCAATCTGATATGTTTTCATTTTATTATTTTAAAAAAATATTGTTTTCATTTATTTTTAGACAAACTATAGTCTAATCGGTTGTCCGAGTGGTGGATTGTGTATAAATCTAGTAGAAACCAATTCTGAGTACTTATTATCAACGATTAGTTGTACAAGATTCATTGTTTGTGCTTGTAGTTTATTTTTTGGCTTATTATCATGATTTTTATTATCGGGAGAGTTGTCTCTGCCTGTCTTCAGATTGGTGTCTTCAAGTCTTGTAGCTTTTGTCTTAACCTTTTCTTCTTCTTTTCTGTGTTTTTTATGGTTCGCTTGTCAACTTTTGCGACAATTAAAAAATTCAGTTTAATAATAATCAGCTCTACCGTATGAGTTTGATCGAAAATAATTTTTCTTTCCAAGTTGACACGATTTGATGAGTAACTCGTGATTTTGACACCTTGGTTGTCTCTGCCTGTCTTCAAATTGGTGTTTTCAAGTCTTGTAGATTTTGTCTTAACGTTTTCTTCTTCTTTTCTGTGATTTTTATAGTTAGCTTGTCAACTTTTGTGACTATTAAAAAATTCAGTTTAATAATAATATAAAAAAAGAATTATATTCGTAGAATGTTTCCTCCCCTGCCTAAAAGGCTACAATTCTGAGCAATGCTCCAAGTTATTTATTTATTTTTATAATTAAATCAATGTTTAACTTTTTTCAGCTGATCAGTCGTATTTTTTTCTTACTGCTATTTCGTTATCAGCGGGACTCTATGGGATGAACCAAGCGCTAAGAGTTGTGCCGGGCAGCAGCAGCCGGTGGCGGGCTCAACTTATCCGGGAGGATTGCCACCAGCTGTAGAGGTGCTGAAAGGTGTTTTGAGCAAGATTACAAAGCCTGTCACCCTGCTCGATGTAACAACCCTCTCTCTGCTACGAAAGGATGCACACCCTTCAATTTATGGTCTAGGTGGCTCGGCCGGACTGGACTGCAGCCATTGGTGTCTTCCCGGTGTGCCGGACACTTGGAATGAAATCCTTTACAATCTTCTGCCCTGAAAAAAACATAGTTTATTTAGGGTGGGGGAAGTTGAACGATTTCTTATATGAATTAATAAATTATGTCGGGCATTCATATGCTGGGGGTTTTACTGAATGGTACTTCCCATTTTTCTGAGAAAGTATCAGATTTCTTGCATTTTTTTAAACCCTTTCTCAATTTTTCCTTAAACTCAGAAACATTTACATTAGATGTTCTTAAGAATCAATCAATGGTGTAATAAGGATATTGCACAAACGTTTATGTTGGGCACAGTGTTTGAAATATCGTGCGTTCTTGTCTTTTTTGTGTGAAGATATTATGTATTTGCCTCTCTTCCAACGCAACGCCTTGTTTATTCATCGCCCAAGGATTGCTAGCTATTTCCTCAGGATTATTGATCTGTCCTGCTGTTTCTCGGGGACATGTCTAACCGATCTTCTTTTTTTATTGCTGTTGTTGTAAAGAAAAACATTTTATCAATACAATTATGAGCATCTGAAATTAAACATGCACATATGGAGAAATATATGATTTTATTTAATATATGACTAGGTATAATCTTTTTGAAAATAATCCTACAAAAAAGAATAAACAATTGTCTAG
This sequence comes from Salix viminalis, assembly GCA_029228465.1. Taxonomy (NCBI): domain Eukaryota; kingdom Viridiplantae; phylum Streptophyta; class Magnoliopsida; order Malpighiales; family Salicaceae; genus Salix; species Salix viminalis. Next base: position 8,098,752 of record CM055436.1, on the reverse strand, counting down.
GATTTTTTACTTTATTTGTGAAATCAAGCCAAGATTTGTGTTTTGCGCGACGTGAATTTAGTGGTTGTTTGTTTTGTAGTACCACCGGTGTTTGGAAAAAGTTCTTAACTTAGTATTTGGTTTAGGTCTAAAACGCAAAAATATTGTATGGGTCCCACGACAAAAAGTTAATGAAATGCTGGTCTAGTAAAAGCAGGCAATTGTTGCTTTTCAGTTTGTATATCAGCCAGGAGAGAGGAAAGAGAGTGTCGCACTGTCTCTGTTTTGTTTCCTTACAAAAAAAATTCTTAATACTATATTTTAAGAACAACACCGATGTAGATATGCTTCTTTAGCTTAAAGTTAACTAATTAAAATAATAATAATTTTTTTTAATTATTCCAAAATAAAAAAATAACACAGTAAATATTTTATAATCTTACCGCGACATAAAAACAAAATAACATAAAATAAATATTTTACAATCTAAGCACATGTATTTTGATTTGAATTAATATTTACTTATTAATAGTGATTTATTATTTATTATTAATAATTTTTGCCTCGCAATCCTAATTTTGCTTCAGATGATATTTTACATATATTTTTCCAGGATCACAGAGACCTTCACATATGGATTTAGTTCGTGATGAAATTACAAGTAGTTTGATGGGAGAATAAAATCAAGTGTCTAATTTACTTGAATTATTAATTATATTTTAATATTATGTTTATTAAATATTTAAAAAACAATATATATATATATATATACACACACACACACACTTTAAAGTAGTTTCACAGGTTGAAAGCAATATGAAAAGCTTGGTAACCAAATACTTGAAACTGATTTTCATTAACCTCAAACTCAAAAGCAGTTTTAACCAAATACTTCAAAACTTATTTTGAACCGCAACTAAAGTGCTTTTTATGAAACTATTTTTTTAAAACCTCAATCATAAAAGTAAAAGCAATACCAAACACACTCTTAGGTGTATATTGCAAAGCATGATTTGATCATTTGATGCTTTGAAGACTGCTTTTGATTTGTTATGAAGGAGGCTTGAAATCTATAGAGAATGAGAGTTTGTTTTCTCTATAGAGTGAGACCCTCTATTTATAGAGGTTTTTAGAGACTTCCATATTCTTTTTCAATGTCATATGAAATGATATTATAGGTTGACCTTTATTGATTGATCTTGCGTTTATAAAAAGATATCTTGAATATTTCATCCCAATAAAAACAACACATGGTGAAATTTGATTGGTAACAAATTTTGGTTTATAAAAATGTCCTCTCAAGACAAGTTCTACTAGCATTTGAAAAGGAGTGGACGTGTCTTGAAAATATGGTTGACAAAGAGTTCAACATTTTCGACTAAAACTCGATTTGATCACATTAAATTTTCACAATAAATGAAAATATTTTATTGTGAAGAAAAAAGAAAGTCAAAATTAGAAATTTATGGACTAATTTTGATTGACATTTATCAAATCAAAAAATAGAATCAAAGTTCAATACCTCAATTGAAACAATTGCATATTTAGGGACCAAATAAAGTTTATTCTTATGAATGAATAGTAACCAAAAACGTTGACTATTTCCTTTCACCGGAAGTGGTCACTGTAACATCTTGTTTTAATAGACTTATTCTCTGAATTTAAAGCTGTGATCCATTCATAATTCTGATAAGCAGTTATGATTCCTTTTCTGCTGTTGATATGCATGCACTCATCATATTCCTTGATGAATTATTTCCCGTTCCAGCATTATTCCCTTTAAAACACAAGATTGTTTCTTTTTTAGCTGTATAATAAACTGTCTGGGTTACGATGTCGTATCCTTTGTTTCCTCGATGAATTATTGCCTTTTGCTATGACTTGAACATGAAGAATTTTAACTTCCGGTGTACTGGTTTCAGACGACGAAAAGCAGCTTGCACAGCCGACCTCATTTTGACAGAACAGGGGAGACCTCCCTTTTTACGACCGAATTATCTTGATTCAAAAGTCTATGGAATTGGATGCATCGTTTGTGGGAGATAGGTTCCATATGATTATTCTTCTTAATTATCACTGTCAATGTCGCAAAACCTCAACTTGGACGTCAATTGTGCTTATTATAAACCAACCGTAGAAAAACTTTAGGGGTGTTTTACACAACGTTTTAAAGATATTTTTGAAAAAAATTGAAAATTTTTATTTTTATTTTTTATTTTAAATTAATTTTTTGGTGTTTTTAGATCATTTTCATGTGCTGATGTCAAAAATAATTTTTAAAAAATAAAACATCATTTTAATGTATTTCTGAACGAAAAGCACTTTTAAAAATAACCTCAACAATACTCTCAAACAGGTCATTCGTTGTTTTATTCTCAATATATAATGCTTTGTAGGGTTTGTGAATATTGTTAGGATAATAAGGTTATTTGTTTTAAAATTTATTAAGGATAGAATGGTTATTTTTTATTTTAGTTTATATATAGTCTCTTTGTATTTAAGTTAATAAAGTATCGAAGTATTCATTAATGAAACTCTAGCCTCTTTTCTTATTTTCGCTCTCTTTAATTTTGTTTTGATTGTTTAACATGGTATCGGAGCACATTTTGTTTCTGTATGATCATGTGAATTGTTTGGTTTTTGCAATATAGTATTTTTTTCTTCCTTCAATTTCTACAATCGTCTATTTCATTTTCCCCTCAATTTCTGCAATCTGGTATTTTATTTATCGTTGTGTGCACTCTTTTTTTTCTTTGATTTGTTCAGTATGGCCGCTGAAAGAAATGATTCACTTTAGTCTATGAGTGTGAGGTTGAATGAAAAGAATTATTCGTACTGAAGTTATGTGATGAGAATTTTTCTTAAGGGTAAAAAGATATGGCAATATGCTAGTGACACTCCTGCAAAGCCTAAAAATATTAATGAGGGTTATGCTGCTTTAATAGATGCATGGGAAGCAAATAATGTAAAAATTGTTACTTGGATTAACAATTATATTGAGCATTCAATAGGTACATAACTATCAAAGTATAAGACAAAAAAGAAGTTTGAGATCATTTGCAAAAGTTATTCACTCAATCAAATTTTACAAAGCAGATCAATTGGAGAATGTCATACAAACTCGTCATCAAAATATTATGAGTATTCATGAGTTCTATTCTGTCATAACAGATTTTTGGGATCTATTGGCTCTTATAAAATCAACAAAATTAAAAGTATGTGGTGCCTATATTGATCATAAAGAGCAAAAATAATTGGTACAATTTTTAATTGGTATGATTTTTGGAGTTAGATGTTCAATTTGGCATCGTTCTCCACTTCCCTTTGTTGATTAAGTTGTCATCAAGTTATTGGCTGAAATAATACGTCTTCATTCTTATTCTGAAAAGGGATTCTCACTAATCCTTTGGTGCTATCAACACTTCCAAACCATTCTCCAATATCATAATAAGTTTTATAAAAGTGTTGCCTTCAACGAGTGTAATTTTTATAAGTAAAAGGGTCATTAGAAGGCTAAATGTCCTAAGTTGAAACAGTATAATCAAACCTAAAACCTGGCAGTTAGTCACAATCAAATGCTCATGGATCATCTCAGGGTTACAAACTACCATACCATAATAATACAATACCAATCTCTTTTGGTTATTTAATCGACCCTAGTACTCTAGCTGAGCAATTTCATATGTTTATCTCTATACAACCATAAGTTATAGTTGCCTCATGGTTCTCCATGTATGTCATATTGTAAATGGGCTTTTGATCTAGCACTTCATGTCATATATCTCTAGATTCTTCATCTTTTGTGTTTATGTCTTCTTCGTCCTCTATCATGTCATAACTATTGATTACATTAGTATGCCCTTAGCAAATGTTGGTTCTGTAATCACATCTCACATGTCTTTTCTTAATGTCTATCTCATTATGAACCTCACATCGAAATTTACTTTTGTCGGTTAAATATGTGATTCTGGTGATTATTTAGTTATAGTTTTTTTTGTTATGTGCAGGATCCGCAGTCTTAGAAGATGATTGAAATAGGTTATAGAGAGAAAATACTATATTTTAGATGAGTTGAAAGTGTCAGCTACTATTGTTGTTGCAACTTCTACTGCTACTAATGTTGATTTGTTGTTTTTTAGATTGAGACATTCCTCTTCTAGTTTTTATTAATGGCATTCTCGTTTAAGACATTCTTTTTCTCATCTCACTCCTTTGTATTATGACAATCGGATTTCTATCCAGATTGTTCATAACTTGATTTTTTATGAATGAACTAAGCATATTGAGATTGAATGTCATCTTATTTGTCATCACCTTAAGCATGAAAGCTTCACTTTGCCTTTTGTTTTCTCTTCTTTACAGATTGTAGAATTTTTTTTATGAAGTCATGTTCTATTTCCTGTTTTGTTTTCCACTTGGCAAACTCTCGATACTTTTGGTTGTCATAGCATAAGTTTGAGAGGCGATGTTAAGATAATGGAGTTATTTTGTTTTATTATTTATTAAGTATAGAATAGTATTTTTACTTTAGTCTATATATAGCCTTTTTGTATATAGGTTCATTAAGTATAAAAGTATTCATTAATGAAATTGTAGCCTTATTTCTTATTTTTCTTTTTCTTTTTTAGTCTGTTTTGATAGTTTAGCAAATATATGTGATCTTCCGATAAGTGATTCAAAATTGCAAATTCCTTATCCATTAGACATGTTTATTGTTGAAGTTGCCCCAAGAGATTCAGAATCCTTGTAACCAATAGTTGGCCTCACAACTTATGAAATATTCTTAGCCCTAAATTGATAAATTATGATATGTCTTCTCAGCCTTAGATTAATTCTGCAAAAAATACAACTTCAAGGGTGTCTTTTTTATGGATCTAAAATTCTTCATATATGAATGCCAAAGCAATCTTACCATTTTAGTTACTATAGACATTGATTTCATGTGAAAATATATAACTTGTATTTGTTTTAACGAGGGTGACCTTGCCCTGATTTGCCAGGTTTAACGTTTCCTTTACCTATGCTCTTCTCTTGGCAATTAAACAATCTAGATTTATCCTCAGTTGTCCATCAATATATTATGCATTTTTCAAATTCAATTGCTCGAAAAAACTATGTAGTTTCCACCTATAACTCATTAGAGCTCTTTAAATAAAAACATATAAAAACATTTAGTTGTTTGTTAAATTGTTAAGCCAAAAATAAAGCAATTTCATCACTAAACTTTCAACATAAAATAAACTTGAAAATGACAAAATTTAAAATATATTCTTATATAAATGTTTTAGGTGTGAATGTTACCTTTTAAATGCAATTGTTTTTTTTTAAAAAAAAAATAGAGTTAGAAAACTCTTAGATATGGGGTTACACTTGAAGAAAAATTTAAATGGATCCCACTAGATGGTTAATAAGTGAATTTTGATGTATAAATGATAGGATTAGGTTCATCACCCTCCTAAAATTTATGTGCTATTGTCTTACCATTCTAAAAAGACCAGCCACATTTAAAATCAAGTTCTAAAACCCCAATTATGATTAAAATATTGAGCAGTGCTCTAAAAAGATTAGACTAAATTAATAAAATTGATCAATCCTTAATATTTACTTGGAAGTACTATTTAAATAGAATTTGAAATTATAAAAATAAAATGAAAAGTAATATGCACATGTGTGAAGGGTTACGAAATTGATTCTGAATTATATAAAAAATAGATATACCATGACAATTATGCTTATGCATATTCTTTAATAAAACATTTTAAAACAAGCAAAATAAACTAAAAAATATTTTAAAAAATAAGTTTTTCATTTAAAGTCCCTAAGCTATAGAGATTGATCTAGTCTTTCTAATACAAATTGACAAAAATAAATCTTAAGCAAATTAAGCCAAATTGATTAAAAAAATAAAAAAGAAGTGGTGGATAATATTTAACAAATTAAGGGTAGCATTAAAAATTGTTTTAACACTTGAGCTCAATTTGATATCGAGACCTAACAAAAGCTAGTTATTAAATTAATCAGACAAATTAAGTGAACATAATAGTGGAATAAATAAATCTCAAGAAAACAAAGATAAAAAAAAATATATAAGAATAAAAAAGAAATTAAGATAAAGAAGGAAAAAAACGAACCTCATCCACTAAGAAAATGGCACGTCATATAATTGTTGTCATGACTAGTTTGTTCAAGAGATAGTGTCGTTATAATTGTTGCTGCCAGGCAGAATCCTAATACTAAATGCTGCAGATTTTATTTCTATCTCTCTCTTCTTGCGACCTGTTAGTTCTTCTGTGCTGTACAAATCCTTTCAATGACCTCTTGGGCTGGCATCTTAGGCTGTCTTTGTCTGCTACCATGCCTGCCATTACCATACCAAGTGCTTGGTAACGATGGCGGAGAATATTATGAACAAAGAATGAGCTCAAACAAGTGTGATTATTTCCAAGGAAGTTGGATTTACGATGAATCATACCCACTTTACGATTCAACAAGTTGTCCCTTCATTGGAGAAGGATTTGATTGTCAGAAAAATGGCAGACCTGACAAAGATTACCTCAAATACAGATGGCAGCCCACTGGTTGTGGCATTCCCAGGTGCCTTCTTTTCTCTCCTCTCCTTTTCTTTTATTTGTTGCTAAGCAGTTTTTTTCTTTAATTAGCATTAAGTCAGATTTTTGGGTTTTTTTTTTTTAAAAAAAAAATATGGCTTTCAAGAAAAAGTTAGCCAACTAACCCAGACGCCATGCCCAAACCTTATATTTTATTACATTTCTACGCTTTTCATAATAATAGTTTAATCACATCATAGATTCAATGGTGTGCATTTCTTGGAGAGGTGTAGAGACTTCCATATTCTTTTTCAATGTCATATGAAATGATTTTATAGGTTGACCTTTATTGATTGATCTTGCGTTTATAAAAAGATATCTCGAATATTTCATCCCAATAAAAACAACACATGGTGAAATTTGATTGGTAACAAATTTTGGTTTATAAAAATGTCCTCTCGAGACAAGTTCTACTAGCATTTGAAAAGGAGTGGACATGTCTTGAAAATATGGTTGACAAAGAGTTCAACATTTTCTGACTAAAACTCGATTTGATCACATTAAATTTTCACAATAAATGAATATATTTTATTGTGAAGAAAAAAGAAAGTCAAAATTAGAAATTTATGGACCAATTTTGATTGACATTTATCAAATCAAAAAATAGAATCAAAGTTCAATACCTCAATTGAAACAATTGTATATTTAGGGACCAAATAAAGTTTATTCTTATGAATGAATAGTAACCAAAAACTTTGACTATTTCCTTTCACCGGAAGTGGTCAATGTAACATCTTGTTTTAATGGACTTATTGTCTGAATTTAAAGCTGTCATCCATTCATAATTCTGATAAGCAATTATGATTCCTTTTCTGCTGTTGATATGCATGCACTCATCATATTCCTTGATGAATTATTTCCCGTTCCAGCATTATTCCCTTTAAAACATAAGATTGTTTCTTTTTTAACTGTATAATAAACTGTCTGGGTTACGGTGTCGTATCCTTTGTTTCCTCGATCAATTATTGCCTTTTGCTATGACTTGAACATGAAGAATTTTAACATCCGGTGTACTGGTTTCCGACGAGGAAAAGCAGCTTGCACAGCCGACCTCATTTTGACAGAACAGGTGAGACCTCCCTTTTTACGACTGAATTATCTTGATTCAAAAGTCTATGGAATTGTATGCATCGTTTGTGGGAGATAGGTTCCATATGATTATTCTTCTTAATTATCACTGTCAACGTCGCAAAACCTCAACTTGGACGTCAATTGTGGTCATAATAAACCAACCGTAGAAAAACTTTAGGGGTGTTTTGCACAACGTTTTAAAAAAAAAATTGAAAAAAATTGAAAATTTTTATTTTTATTTTTTATTTTAAATTAATTTTTTTGGTGTTTTTAGATCATTTTCATATGCTGATGTCAAAAATAATTTTTTAAAAATAAAATATCATTTTGATGCATTTCTGAAAAAAAACACTTTTAAAAACAACCTCAACAACACTCTCAAACAGGTCATTCGTTGTTTTAGTCCGTGAACTGGTTTTATTCTTAATATATAATGCTTTGTAGGGTTTGTGAATATTGTTAGGATAATAAGGTTATTTTGTTTTAAAATTTATTAAGGATAGAATAGTTATTTTTTATTTTAGTTTATATATAGTCTCTTTGTATTTAAGTTAATAAAGTCTCAAAGTATTCATTAATGAAACTCTAGCCTCTTTTCTTATCTTCGCTCTCTTCAATTTTGTTTTGATTGTTTAACATGGTATCAGAGCACATTTTGTTTTTGTATGATCATGTGAATTGTTTGGTTTTTGCAATTTAGTATTTTGTCTTCCTTCAATTTCTACAATCGTCTATTTCATCTTCCCTTCAATTTCTGCAATCTGGTACTTTATTTATCATTGTTTGCACTTTGTTTTTTCTTTGATTTGTTCATTATGGCCGCTGAAAGAGATGATTCACTTTAGTCTATGAGTGTGAGGTTTTAGTCTATGAGTGTGAGGTTGAATGAAAATTAGACATCATGTTTTTTAATTATTTTTTATAAGATTATCTCAATTTCATGATCTAGGTTTGGCAAGTTAGTTTGAATTAGCTTTATTCAGGTTTTTAATTAAATTTTATTTTCAATTTCATTATTCAACGTTGGATTGATTGATAATTGAGTTTAATATTATTTTTATTTGTTATCCATAGAGTTATTATGGTCTCAAGAACTAAGTAATGAATTTGGTAGGTCAAACCGAATCAATCTAATATGTTTTCATTTTATTATTTTAAAAAAATATTGTTTTCATTTATTTTTAGACAAACTATAGTCTAATCGGTTGTCCGAGTGGTGGATTGTGTATAAATCTAGTACTTATTATCAACGATTAGTTGTACAAGATTCATTGTTTGTGCTTGTAGTTTATTTTTTCTTCTGCTAGATGGTTTCATGATTTTTGGCTTAGCAGCTCTACCGTATGAGTTTGATCGAAAATAATTTTTCTTTCCAAATTGACACGATTTGATGAGTAACTCGTGATTTTGACAACCTTGGTTGTCTCTGCCTGTCTTCAAATTGGTGTTTTCAAGTCTTGTAGATTTTGTCTTAACGTTTTCTTCTTCTTTTCTGTGATTTTTATAGTTAGCTTGTCAACTTTTGCGACTATTAAAAAATTCAGTTTAATAATAATATAAAAAAAGAATTATATTCGTAGAATGTTTCCTCCCCTGCCTAAAAGGCTACAATTCTGAGCAATGCTCCAAGTTATTTATTTATTTTTATAATTAAATCAATGTTTAACTTTTTTCAGCTGATCAGTCGTATTTTTTTCTTACTGCTATTTCGTTATCAGCGGGACTCTATGGGATGAACCAAGCGCTAAGAGTTGTGCCGGGCAGCAGCAGCCGGTGGCGGGCTCAACTTATCCGGGAGGATTGCCACCAGCTGTAGAGGTGCTGAAAGGTGTTTTGAGCAAGATTACAAAGCCTGTCACCCTGCTCGATGTAACAACCCTCTCTCTGCTACGAAAGGATGCACACCCTTCAATTTATGGTCTAGGTGGCTCAGCCGGACTGGACTGCAGCCATTGGTGTCTTCCCGGTGTGCCGGATACTTGGAATGAAATCCTTTACAATCTTCTGCCCTGAAAAAACATAGTTTATTTAGGGTGGGGGAAGTTGAACGATTTCTTACGTGAATTAATAGATTATGTCGGGCATTCATATGCTGGGGGTTTTACTGAATGGTACTTCCCATTTTTCTGAGAAAGTATCAGATTTCTTGCATTTTTTTAAACCCTTTCTCAATTTTTCCTTAAACTCAGAAACATTTACATTAGATGTTCTTAAGAATCAATCAATGGTGTAATAAGGATATTGCACAAAGCGTTTGAAATATCGTGCGTTCTTGTCTTTTTTTGTGTGAAGATATTATGTATTTGCCTCTCTTCCAAGGCAACGCTTGTTTATTCATCGCCCTAGGATTGCTAGCTATTTCCTCAGGATTACTGTTCTGTCCTGTTGTTTCTCGAGGACATGTCTAACCGATCTTCTTTTTTTATTGCTGTTGTTGTAAGAACAACATTTTATCAATACAATTATGAGCATCTGAAATTAAACATGCGCAGATGTACAAATATATAATTTTATTAAATATATGACTAGGTATAATCTTTTTGAAAATAATCCTACAAAAAAGAATAAACAATTGTCTAGGATTTTTTACTTTATTTGTGAAATCAAGCCAAGATTTGTGTTTTGCATAAAGTGAATTTAGTGGCGGTTTGTTTTTGTTGTACCACCAGTGTTTGGAAAAAAGTTCTTAACTTAGTGTTTGATTTAGGTCTACAAAGCAAAATAATTGTATGGGTCCCACGACAAAAAGTTAATGAAATGCTGGTCTAGTAAAAACAAGTAATTGTTGCTTTTCAATTTGTATATCAGCTGGGAGAGAGGAAAGAGAGTCGCACTATCTCTGTTTTGTTTCATTACAAAAAAATATCTTAATACTATATTTTAAGAACAACACCGATTTAGATATGTTTCTTTAGCTTAAAGTTAACTAATTAAAATAATAATAATATTTTTTTTTTTAATTATTCCAAAATAAAAAATAACACCAAGTAAATATTTTATAATCTTACCACGACATAAAAACAAAATAACATAAAATAAATATTTTACAATATGAGCACATGTATTTTGATTTGCATTAATATTTACTTATTAATAGTGATTTATTATTCATTGTTAATAATTTTTGCCTCGCAATCGTAATTTTACTTCAGATGATATTTTACATATATTGTTCCGGGATCGCAGAGGCCTTCACATATGGATTTAGTTCGTGATGAAATTACAAGTAGTTTGATGGGAGAATAAAATCAAGTGTCTAATTTACTTGAATTATTAATTATATTTTAATATTATGTTTATTAAATATTTAAAAAACAATATACACACACACACACACACACACACACACACACACACACTTTAAAGCAATTTCACAGGTTGAAAGCAATATGAAAAGCTTGGTAACCAAACACTTGAAACTGATTTTCATTAATCTCAAACTCAAAAGTAGTTTTAACCAAATACTTTAAAACTTATTTTGAACCGCAACTAAAGTGTTTTTTATGAAACTGTTTTTTTTAAACCTCAACCATAAAAATAAAAGCAATACCAAACACACCCTTAGGTGTATATTGCAAAGCAGGATTTGATCATTTGATGCTTTGAAGGCTGCTTTTGATTTGTTATGAAGTAGGCTTGAAATCTATTGAGAATGAGAGTTTTTTTTTTCTCTATAGAGTGAGACACTCTATTTATAGAGGTTTTTAGAGACTTCCATATTCTTTTTCAATGTCATATGAAATGATTTTATAGGTTGACCTTTATTGATTGATCTTGCGTTTATAAAAAGATATCTCGAATATTTCATCCCAATAAAAACAACACATTGTGAAATTTGATTGGTAACAAATTTTGGTTTATAAAAATGTCCTCTCAAGACAAGTTCTACTAGCATTTGAAAAGGAGTGGACATGTCTTGAAAATATGGTTGACAAAGAGTTCAATATTTTCGACTAAAACTCGATTTGATCACATTAAATTTTCACAATAAATGAATATATTTCATTGTGAAGAAAAAAGAAAGTCAAAATTAGAAATTTATGGACCAATTTTGATTGACATTTATCAAATAAAAAAATAGAATCAAAGTTCAATACCTCATTTGAAACAATTGCATATTTGGGGACCAAATAAAGTTTATTCTTATGAATGAATAGTAACCAAAAACTTCGACTATTTCCTTTCACCGGAAGTGGTCACTGTAACATCTTGTTTTAATGGACTTATTGTCTGAATTTAAAGTTGTGATCCATTCATAGTTCTGATAAGCAGTTATGATTCCTTTTCTGCTGTTGATATGCATGCACTCATCATATTCCTTGATGAATTATTTCCCGTTTCAGCATTATTCCCTTTAAAACACAAGATTGTTTCTTTTGTTAACATTATAATAAACTATCTGGGTTACGGTGTCGTATCCTTTGTTTCCTCGATGAATTATTGCCTTTTGCTATGACTTGAACATGAAGAATTTTAACTTCCGGTGTACTGGTTTCCGACGAGGAAAAGCAGCTTGCACAACCGACCTCATTTTGACAGAGCAGGTGAGACCTCCCTTTTTACGACCGAATTATCTTGATTCAAAAGTCTATGGAATTGGATGCATCGTTTGTGGGAGATAGGTTCCATATGATTATTCTTCTTAATTATCACTGTCAATGTCGCAAAACCTCAACTTGGACGTCAATTGTGCTTATTATAAACCAACCGTAGAAAAACTTTAGGGGTGTTTTGCACAACGTTTTAAGAATAATTTTGAAAATATTTGAAAATTTTTATTTTTATTTTTTACTTCAAATTAATTTTTTTTGTGTTTTTAGATCATTTTCATATGCTGATATCAAAAATAATTTTTTAAAAAATAAAACATCAGTTTCATGCATTTCTGAACGAAAAACACTTTTAAAAATAACCTCAACAACACTCTCAAACAGGTCATTCGTTGTTTTAGTCCGTGAACTGGTTTTATTCTTAATATATAATGCTTTGTAGGGTTTGTGAATATTGTTAGGATAATAAGGTTATTCTATTTTAAAATTTATTAAGGATAGAATAGTTATTTTTTATTTTAGTTTATATTAAGTTAATAAAGTATCAAAGTATTCATTAATGAAACTCTAGCCTCTTTTCGTATTTCGCTCTCTTCAATTTTGTTTTGATTGTTTAACATGGTATCAGAACACATTTTGTTTATGATCATGTGAATTGTTTGGTTTTTGCAATTTAGTATTTTGTCTTCATCAATTTCTACAATCATCTATTTCATCTTCCCCTCAATTTCTGCAATCTGGTATTTTATTTATCGTTGTGTGCACTCTGTTTTTTCTTTGATTTGTTCATTATGGCCGCTGAAACAGATGATTCACTTTAGTCTATGAGTGTGAGGTTGAATGAAAAGAATTATTCATACTGGAGTTATGTGATGAGAATTTTTCTTAAGGGTAAAAAGATATGTGAATATGTTAGTGACACTCCTGCAAAGCCTAAAAATATTAAGGAGGGTTATGCTGCTTTAATAGATGCGTGGGAAGCAAATAATGTAAAAAATGTTACTTGGATTAACAATTATATTGAGCATTCAATAGGTACATAACTATCAAAGTATAAGACAAAAAAGAAGTTTGAGATCATTTGCAAAAGTTATTCATTCAATCAAGTTTTACAAAGCAGATCAATTGGAGAATGTCATACAAACTCGTCATCAAAAGATTATGAGTATTCATGAGTTCTATTCTGTCATAACAGATTTTTGGGATCTATTGGCTCTTATAAAATCAACAAAATTAAAAGTATGTGGTGCCTATATTGATCATAAAGAGAAAAAAATAATTGGTACAATTTTTAATTGGTATGATTTTTGGAGTTAGAGGTTCAATTTTGCATCGTTCTCCACTTCCCTTTGTTAATTAAGTTGTCATCGAGTTATTGGCTGAAGTAATACGTCTTCATTCTTATTCTGAAAAGGGATTCTCACTAATCCTTTGGTGCTATCAACACTTCCAAACCATTCTCCAATATTAGAATAAGTTTTATAAAAGTGTTGCCTTCAACGAGTGTAATTTTTATAAGTAAAAGGGTCATTAGAAGGCTAAATGTCCTAGGTTGAAACAGTATAATCAAACCTAAAACCTGGCAGTTAGTCACAATCAAATGCTCATGGATCATCTCAGGGTTACAAACTACCATACCATAATTATACAGTAACAATCTCTTTTGGTTCTTTAATCGACCCTAGTACTCTAGCTGAGCAATTTCATATGTTTATCTCTTTACAACCATAAGTTATATTTGTTTCTTCTTCCATAGGTCAGTTGCCTCATGGTTCTCCATGTATGTCACATTGTAAATGGGCTTTTGATCTAGCACTTCATGTAATATATCTCTAGATTCTTCATCTTTTGTGTTTATGTCTTCTTCGTCCTCTATCATGTCATAACTATTGATTACATTAGTATGCCCTTAGCAAATGTTGGTTCTTATATCACATCTCACATGTCTTTTCTTAATGTCTATCTCATTATGAACCTCACATCGAAATTTACTTTTGTCGGTCAAATATGTGATTTTGGTGATTATTTAGTTATAGTTTTTTTTGTTATGTGCAGAATCCGCAGTCTTAGAAGATGATTGGGACAGGTTATAGAGAGAAAATAATATATTTTAGATGAGTTGAAAGTGTCAGCTACTATTGTTGTTGCTACTTCTACTGCTACTAATGTTGATTTGTTGTTTTTTAGATTGAGACATTCCTCTTCTAGTTTTTATTAATGGCATTCTCGTTTAAGACATGTTTCTTTTTCTCATCTCACTCCTTTGTATTGTGACAATCGGAGTTCTATTCAGATTGTTCATAACTTGATTTTTTATGAATGAATTAAGCATATTGAGATTGAATATCATCTTATTTGTCATCACCTCAAGCATGGAAGCATTACTTTGCCTTTTGTTTTCTCTTTTTTACACGTTGTAAATTTTTTTTATCAAGTCGTGTTCTATTTCCTGGTTTTGTTTTCCACTTGGCAAACTCTCGATACTTGTGGTTGTCATAGCATAAGTTTGAGGGGCTATGTTAAGATAATAGAGTTATTTTGTTTTATTATTTATTAAGTATAGAATAGTATTTTACTTTAGTCTATATATAGTCTTTTTGTATATAGGTTAATTAAGTATAAAAGTATTCATTAATGAAATTCTAGCCTTATTTCTTATTTTTCTTTTATTTAGTTTGTTTTGATAGTTTAACAAATATATGTGATCTTCCAATAAGTGATTCAAAATTGCAAATTCTTTATCCATTAGACATGTTTACGGTTGAAGTTCCCCCAAGAGATTCAGAATCCTTGTAACCAATGCTCCCTAATAGTTGGGCTCACAACTTATGAAATATTCTTAGCCCTAAATTGATAAATTATGATATGTTTTCTCAGCCTTAGATTAATTCTGCAAAAATTACAACTTCAAGGGTGTCTTTTTTATGTATCTAAAATTCTTCATATATGAATGCCAAAGCAATCTTACCATTTTAGTTACTATAGACATTGATTTCATGTGAAAATATATAACTTGTATTTGTTTTAACGAGGGTGACCTTGCCCTGATTTGCCAGGTTTAACGTTTCCTTTACCTATGCTCTTCTCTTGGTAATTAAACAATCTAGATTTATCCTCAGTTGTCCATTAATATATTATGCATTTTTCAAATTCAATTGCTCAAAAAAACTATGTAGTTTCCACCTATAACTCATGAGAGCTCTTTAAATAAAAACATTTTGTTGTTTGTTAAATTGTTAAGCCAAAAATAAAGCAGTTTCATCACTAAACTTTCAACATAAAACTAAACTTGAAAATGACAAAATTTAAAATATATTCTTATATAAATGTTTTAGGTGTGAATGTTACCCTTTAAATGCAACTATTTTTTTTTAAAAAAAAAATAGAGTTAGAAAACTCTAGATATGGGGTTACACTTGAAGAAAAGTCTAAACGGATCCCACTAGATGGTTAATAAGTGAATTTTGATGTATAAATGATAGGATTAGGTTCATCACCCTCCTAAAATTTATGTGCTATTGTCTTACCATTCTAAAAAGACCAACCACATTTAAAATCAAGTTCTAAAACCCCAATTATGATTAAAATATTGAACAGTGCTCTAAAAAGATTAGACTGGAGTAATGAAAATCGATCATTCTTTAATCTTTAATTGGAAGTACTATTTAAGTATAATATCAAATTATATAAATAAAATGAAAAGTAATATGTACATCTGTGAAGGGTTAAGAAATTGATTCTGCATTATATAAAAAATAGATAAACCATGACAATTATGCTTATACATATTCTTTAATAAAACATTTTAAAACAAGCAAAATACACTAAAAATATTTAAAAAATAAGTTTTTCAATTAAAGTCCCTTAGCTATAAAGATTGATTTAGTCCTTCTAACACAAAATGACAAAAATCAATCTTAAGCAAATTAACCCAAATTGATTAAAAATAAATAAAAAAAATAGTGGTGGATAATATTTAAAAATTAAGGGTAGCATTAAAAATTGTTTTAACACTTGAGCTCAATTTGATATCGAGACCTAACAAAAGCTAGTTATTAAATTAATCAGACAAATTAAGTGAACATAATAGTGGAATAAACAAATTTCAAGAAAACAAAGATAAAAAATATAAGAATAAAAAAGAAATTAAGATAAAGAAGGAAAAAAACGAACCCCATCCACTAAGAAAATGGCACGTCATATAATTGTCTAGTTTGTTCAAGAGATAGTGTCGTTATAATTGTTGCTGCCAGGCAGAATCCTATTACTAAATGCTGCAGATTTTATTTCTATCTCTCTTCTTGCTATCTGTTAGTTCTTCTTTGTTGTACAAATCCTTTCAATGACCTCTTGGGTTGGCATCTTAGGCTATCTGTGTCTGCTACCATGCCTGCCATTACCATACCAAGTGCTTGGTAACGATGGCGGAGAATATTATGAACAAAGAATGAGCTCAAACAAGTGTGATTATTTCCAAGGAAGTTGGGTTTACGATGAATCATACCCACTTTACGATTCAACAAGTTGTCCCTTCATTGGAGAAGGATTTGATTGTCAGAAAAATGGCAGACCTGACAAAGATTACCTCAAATACAGATGGCAGCCTACTGGTTGTGGCATTCCCAGGTGCCTTCTTTTCTCTCCTCTCCTTTTCTTTTATTTGTTGCTAAGCAGTGTTTTTTTCTTTAATTAGCATTAAGTCAGATTTTTGGGTTTTTTTTTTTTTTAAATATGGCTTTCAAGAAAAAGTTAGCCAACTAACCCAGACGCCATGCCCAAACCTTATATTTTATTACATTTCTACGCTTTTCATAATAATAGTTTAATCACATCATAGATTCAATGGTGTGGATTTCTTGGAGAGGTGTAGAGGCAAGAAGATAATGCTTGTTGGTGACTCACTGAGTAAGAACATGTGGGTTTCCCTAACATGTCTGCTCCATGCATCAGTTCCAAATTCTGATTACACCATAGACTGTACAGGACTGCTCTCAACATTTACAATGCCGGTATATATATTTTAGTTTTCTCGTTCTTTTTTTGTGTACATCACTAATCTATATTTTAGTTTTCTCGTTGTTTTTTTTGTGTACATCACTAGTCGTTTCTTTGTTACAGAATAATATAAATCATATTATAAGATTTTATCTAATAGTTTAAGTTTTTAGATAAGATATTTTCTTGAAATGATATCAGAACTTTGTTGATCCAGCGGTTACGAGTTTGAATTTCACCACCCTCATTTTATTTGATAAAAATTAAGCACAAGATAGTGTGGACTTGTATGCAAGTTTCAAGTACAAAGGATTTTCACTTGAAGAGTTGTGTTATGGAATAATATAAATCATATTTTGTTGTCTCATTTAACAACTTAAATTTTTAGGTGAGATGGTTTCTTGATATTATTTACTATCTTTGTTACTTTGTTTTCGGCCTCGTAGGAGTATGGGCTCTCAGTTTTGTGGTTGAAAAATGGGTTCCTTGTAGATGTGATCTATGAAAAAATAGGCAAGGTTCTGAAGCTGGATTCCATCAGTACTGGCAACCAGTGGCTGGGAATGGACATGCTGATCTTCAACACCTATCACTGGTGGCTTCACAGTGGACGCTCACAGACGTATGATGAACACTTCTACATTAAATGAATGATTGGCCAATTAACTTATAAATAAAATATGAAGTGATTAGCTAATGATGCAATGTTGTGTTGCAGGTGGGACTACTTTCAAGTGGGAGATAAGATTGTTAAGGACATGGATCGTTTGGAAGCCTTGAAGATTGCGTTGACCACTTGGGCTACTTGGATTGACCAAAATACTGATCCTTCGAAGACTAAAGTATACTTCCAATGTTAGGAGACCACGATCAACAAGGATCATAAAGCCAAATCATAAATATGTGAGTTAGTGGACATCACAATAATGAGCAGAGAAGGAGCAAGAGACGTTACAGAGGACATCAGGAGAAGTGGAAGCTATTAATGTCATGCGTTACTGCATGATTAATTTCCTTATTATGTATTTCATTTAAAGTTGTTTACTGCAAGTTATTTCTTTCTTTATGCATTTCAGTTTCATGTATTAAATTTCCTAAAGAACTACTGCATGACAGTACGTGTGTGTTGCTTATTTAAAGCACATAAGAATGAAGAAGGAGGCAGAGAATTATTCAGTAAAATTGTGGTTTATTTCTCACCCTAAGAGAAGTACTTGTGTTACAATTTATCCTCAAATATCTGGGACCTATCATTGGTATCAGAGCTGGGATAAATGGGAACTAACAAAGAGAGAATTGAGCACTTGGAGTCAGAACTGAATTCAGTTCAAGAAGGGCTGCATCGAATGGAGATGGGGATGAATGACAAACTTCACCATCTGGAGGAAACTCTCAATCGACTCTCAAATGCACTGCTGACAGATCAGATGAATGCCAATCACGGCAACCATCAACATGAAGGCAACCACGGTGGTAGACAAATCGTCTCATCCAAGACGGCAAAACTGGATTTTCCACGATTTTCAGGGGATGATCCCACTGAATGGTTCAATCGTGTGGAACAATACTTTGAGTATCAATCAACGGCAGAAAACCAGAAGGTGACCATGGCTACTTATCACTTGGAAGGGGAGGCCAACCAGTGGTGGCAATGGTTACGCAAAACACTACAAGTAGAAGGACTGGTGGCTTCGTGGGAAAGATTTCAAGAAGAATTATGGGCACGCTTCGGTCCATCAGCCTGTGAAGATTTTGATGAGGCATTGTCCCGAATCAAGCAACTAGGAACATTAAGGGACTACCAGCGTGAATTCGAGAGGCTTGGCAACAAGGTGAATGGATGGACACAAAAGGCGCTGGTGGGAACATTCATGGGTGGCCTAAATACTGAAATTGCAGATGGGATTCGCATGTTTAAGCCACAATCCCTTAAAGATGTCATCAATTTGGCAAAGATGAGAGATGACCAGCTCACACGACAGAAACGGTTCTTGAGGATTCCACCTGCAAGTGCTCCATTAAATTTTCCACC
Source organism: Salix viminalis (assembly GCA_029228465.1). Lineage (NCBI taxonomy): Eukaryota > Viridiplantae > Streptophyta > Magnoliopsida > Malpighiales > Salicaceae > Salix > Salix viminalis. Next base: position 8,079,517 of record CM055436.1, on the reverse strand, counting down.
AGCTGACCGTGTAGCCCCGGCTACTCCGGGATCAATCAAACGTCTGCCTTGGGACGAAATGCAAAAGAGGAGGGCACAAGGTCTCTGTTTCAACTGCAATGAAAGGTTCACAGTGGGACATAAATGTCAGGGTCCCCAATTACTACTGCTTGAGGGGCATATGGGGGACGTACGAGGTGCAGATAACAGTGACCTGCAGTTACTGGAAATGGATCACAAAGACGCCACTTGAGAGACTACCAAGACTCTGCTTGCCCAGTTCCTGGTGTGGACCTTGGGGACAAGTGTCCACTGGGGGAGGGGAGTATTGTTAGGAGACCACGATCAACAAGGATCATAAAGCCAAATCATAAATATGTGAGTTAGTGGACATCACAATAATGAGCAGAGAAGGAGCAAGAGACGTTACAGAGGACATCAGGAGAAGTGGAAGCTATTAATGTCATGCGTTACTGCATGATTAATTTCCTTATTATGTATTTCATTTAAAGTTGTTTACTGCAAGTTATTTCTTTCTTTATGCATTTCAGTTTCATGTATTAAATTTCCTAAAGAACTACTGCATGACAGTACGTGTGTGTTGCTTATTTAAAGCACATAAGAATGAAGAAGGAGGCAGAGAATTATTCAGTAAAATTGTGGTTTATTTCTCACCCTAAGAGAAGTACTTGTGTTACAATTTATCCTCAAATATCTGGGACCTATCACTACTTTCAAGTGGGAGATAAGATTGTTAAGGACATGGATCGTTTGGAAGCCTTGAAGATTGCGTTGACCACTTGGGCTACTTGGATTGACCAAAACACTGATCCTTCGAAGACTAAAGTATACTTCCAAGGAGTTGCCGCCGTTCATCTCGAGTAAGATCATTCCATTTTACTGAAAGTTTGACAGAAGAACTGATCATCTTTTCTGCAAATAAAACATGTCTGCTTACTACTAATCTTTGTCTTAATTACATCTTTCGTTTAAGTCCTAAGGAATGGAAGGATCCGGATCCAAGTGCGAGGACATGCATGGGACAAACAAAACCAGTTGAAGGACCGAAGTATCCAGGACCAAGTCATCCAGGAGAAGCTGTTGTAAGAAGTGTGATTAGTAAAATGGCAAGGCCTGCGTATTTGCTCGATATTACAGTACTAACTCAGCTGAGAAAAGATGGACACCCAGGTAGATATGCTACAAAAAGCCTCGCGTTCAATTATTGCAGTCACTGGTGTTCCTGACACTTGGAACCAGCTACTATACGCTGCATTGCTACAGAATTAGGTATTTGATAGTTGGCAAAATGAATGCTGAATCCCTGAATAAACAGTTTCTATGAAAGCAATGTGACATGAGTGTAATGGATTCGGAATTTGATGTCCACATGCAGCATATAATGATTCGTGATCATGAGAGGGAAACATTAAATTTCTTTTTATTATTTCATAAAGGTGGATAAATTGTTTATTCAGCAAATGTTGCAGGTTGGTATTGTCAACTGATGCTTTATTTGTTGGATTTCCCAAAATATAAAGGTAGCACAAACCTTCAATTTAAATTTTTTCAAGAGTTTCACAAATTTTATTAGATAAATCAAGAGTTGTTTTAAGATTTTATGTAAAGATTAGATGTTGTTATCAGCTTTGGATATTTGTTTCAAATGCTAAGTTATCACAAACAAAAAATCATTCAATTGTTCAGCTTTTAATAATAATCTATATGAATTATTAGTGAGAAATCTCTTTAATCTTTTAGGGGAGAGAGATTATTATACCTTAGAATATTAACATTTTTCTTTTGTTTTTAGGGTATTTCAATATTGTACTTTACTCTAATTTTTCATCATTCATTGAAAATATAAAAGTATAGTTTTTGTATTTATAGAAAAATTTAAAAATTCTATAAATGCTAAAATATCAATTTGATCCTTAAATAATATAATATACATTATTTGAGGCTAATTTTAAAATTTTATTCAATCAAGTCTTTACTTGATTTTTCTAGGTCTAGATTTATAATTCCCTTTATAAACTCTAGTTCTCAATTCCAAAATTTATTTATAATTAAGTCACACTTCATTAATCATTCAATTTTAATTTATGATCAATGATTTTTATGTGTGTAACTCATTAGGTTTAGTAATAAGTTGACTCAAATATAAATCACGGTTCTAAATAAAATAGGATTAAATAAATTTAACAAATTTATTTATTACCAATTTAAAAATTAATTCATTAATATTTGAAGATCAAATGCAATGTCTAGCAACTTGTCATGATCCTCTAAATATTATAAAAGTTATAAATAGTTTGACTTAACTTTTCAATAACTAGTTTTTCAGTGTAATTATTATTCTTCGATCAATATTGTTCTTATGACATGGAGTATATTAACTATGTCAAATCATGTTTGTTTGAACATTATGGTCATTTATTATTTGAATAAGATTTAAACTCATTACAAATCTCATTCTACCATGAGCAAGGATTTACAATCAATATTATTGGAGAATAGATTGAATATTTTGTTTTTTATTTCATCGAGGATGATAAATCCTCTCTTAATTACTTAAATACTTTTATATAATTCATGTTATACCTGATATTTACTTGTTTATTACTCTTGATTAGGACAATGTGTGAAAGGATCAAAACACAATCTTTCCTTTATAAGATAACTTGGTGATTTCAAGTTTAAGAATCATTTACACAATTATTATAAGAGTTTTTCTATAAACACAAGTGATCTCTCTATATAGAATTCTTATATGGATCAGTTCATTACATATATCATTTGACAAGTACATATATATTAGTTATAGGTATCCCTTATATCATAGCTTATGAGAACAATTGCTTTCTTTTATAAAAAAAAAAAAAATATCTGTTAGTCTCAATAACTATCATTAATGTTCAATCTTAAAACAAAATTCACAATGAACATTTAAGAGCTTCATTATTTTCTTCCCAAATAATTTTCTCTCATGGATTTTATTTTTCTAGATTAATTAATCAAATATGTGATAAATATTAAAAATAAATAAGCTTTTATTAATATTAAATATATTTACATGAACAAAGTCGATATCACGTATAACCAATTGACTGATTATGAGGTATATACACTAACAATATTTACCAACAATATTCAATTGAAAAAGATTAGACAAACGCAAAACAATACATTAAACTATCAGTATACTTCACAAGTTGTTAACAAATGAATAAAAAGTTAATGTATTGCAAATAATAATAATACTTGTAGAAAGAAAAAATTGTTACTTATAAACCATATGTTTGCATTAGATATTAATCTTATAAATCATCATACCCGTGTTTAAAATTATTTTATCACATAATCCAACTCAACATGGATATCTAGTCAATAATCATCCCAATCTCGTTTAACTATATTAACTTCTAATTATTTTTTATACCTAATATATAACACAAATATTCATGACATAAATGCTAGTTATATTATAAAGTAAATGAGGTTTTAACTATTTAATTAAAGGAAACATAAAAACATGACATATATGGGATTGAAATAGTAAAAGCGAAACTAATATTTCAAAGCTAAATAACAAAAAGGTTAATTTTTTTGTTTTAAGTAAAATTTTAAAATAAATAATTGATAAAAAAAAGGGTGAAACTATTATTTTTTTAATTTGAGGGACCGAAATGGATTAAACAGCAACAAAAAAAGCTAGAAAGTAATATGTGGGAAAAGAAGAAAGAAAGAAACCAGGCGAGGTGTGTTTATGGGTCTGTGCATTTAGCCCATTAACTTATTTTTTAATATAAAAAGATAAATGATGAGTTGTCCACCTTTTATTTAAAAAAAAAATAAAAAAAGACAAATAATGTGTCATCTACAACAAAGATTATGACAAATAGAGCAACAAATGAGAGCATGGATCTTTTATGCTTAAAACCTCAATTCACAACCTAATATTTTACCTAAAACACCTAAAAACCACCCTATACACCTTGATTAACCCATTTATGGCTTCAAACAACCCATAAATTGGTTTGAAAATAAAAAAAACCAACTTAAATCCAAAACAATTCTCAAGATTAAATCTACCATATCATGTAATGTTGATAGAAAATAAGACCCTAATGGAATTCCTCTCATCAAATAAAATTACTCCAAAATCAACCATTTTGATGGTTAGAATTGAAGCCAATTGAAACTTTGTCTTTATCATTGAAATCCAATGACTATTTCTACGACAAAACTAAGAAAATAATAAAATAAAGTCTTATAATAAAATAAAATTTTAGAAAACCTAAGGGACCATAAATATATCATTTTAAAATTTGAAAGAAAAAAAGTGAACTTGTAAAACCCATAATAACGAATGGAGGGGCTGAAATTGTATAAAGAAAGGGATTGAGGTTGAATAATAGGATTGACGTAGGAAGAGAGGACTATAATTAGTAAATAAGAAACTTAAGAACTAAATATAAAACAAGCTTTGCTTTAAAAAAGAAAGAGAAGGGGTCAATGATTTAATGAGACGAGAGGGAGAAGTTTTAAACATGTAACTCTTATTCTCACATTCAAAGGAAACTATGGTCAAGAATGATTAAAGAGAAGAGCAAAGAGGATATTGTAGAATTTTAAGTTTTCTTTAAAAAAAAAAAAACATCTAATAAAGAACATAAAAAATATAAAAAAGAACTTAAAGAAAAATCAAGAATAAAAAAAGAATATAAGATTTGGTCAAGAACTTGCTCAAGAGAGGTTCAATTGAGTTCAAGAAATAAGATAAAATATCTATTAAACTCAAATAATTTATTTTAAGGTGTGGTCATAAGCTAGAAAGAAAAATCCCCAATCCCATAAAACATTAAGGTTTATGAGAAATTAGGAAAGATGTGTTCTTGTAGAAATTACATGGTATAACCTCAAGATAAGTCTTAATCAGTAGAAATAAGAAAGAAGTTTCAAGAGAAGTTTTTGGTAGGAACCTCAAAGAGGTTTGACCCAAGAAGAAGAATTTAAGGGGACAATGTTTTGTTGGAAAGTTTGATGATTTGATGATGGTAATACAACCTTAAATGGTGAATAAACAAAGGATTCTCATTACTTGGAAACATATAAAAACAACATCCTAATTTTGGTTCTGTGGTTCATATTAGAAATTTAAGGAAACTAGAAAGTAATGAGAAAATTGATCGATATACATAAAAAAAAGGAGTAGTAAGGAGTTGTTTAAAATTGAAGATACATCTTTAATAAAAGAGGAGAATAGGTTTGGTCAATTAGAAAAAAAAACAATTAGGTGTAATCTTTCATTGAAATTATGCATGGTTATGGTGATACAACCATAAAAAAAAAAAGAAAATATGACAAAGTTAGTTTATGTTGAAAAATTAGGAGGAAATATGAGTTTCTTGAATTTTTGAATGCTAGAATTTGTGGTGATTGAGCGTTATTCTTAAAAAAAAATCATCTATTAGTGTGTTGCATTGTAACATATATGATGTAAGGACTAATCTTGAAAGTAAAACTCAAATTTATTGCGAGGGTAAAGATTTCAGCTAGAGAAAAAAGAAAAAAAAATCTTGAGTAACAAAAATGGGCTAGCTATTTTGAAAAATAACTAGACCCGATTAAAAAATAGTTGGACTATTTCTCAAACTAAGGAGATCATTTTGGCTATTGTTTTGTGGTAGCTTAATTTTATGTTTTGGTCTTTTCTTGTTTTTTCTTTGAATCGTTTAAGTTGTTTAAGGAATATAAGTGATTATTATATAAAAAGAAAATATAATATATGATTATGCATAAAATTATTTGTTTGATAACATTTATTATATTGGAATGTTAAAAGTTGAGAAATTACATGTAATGATGTAAAAGTACATGTATTCATGAGTAACAAGTACCTAAATTGTTAAAGGAATATTGAGAAGTAAGTTCTTAATATTTTGAAGCAGTGGATGTCATAAAAGACTTGGTCTGATATAAGAGAGACATTTGTTGTGGTACACAAACAAGCAAGATAAGACTAGTAAGGGGAATATGTAGGTGTTTGTCATCTCAATCTTTTAATTTTACAGTAGTTTTTATAAGCCGTTATTTTCAATATTATGAATATTATTTTGTACATATGTGTTATAAAATGCTAAGGACTCATGAAGTCTCAATATAGAGATTAGTATAGACAAATATTGTGTTCATTAAGTTGGGCATATAAAAGGGTATAGATGGATACACTATTATTTATAAGATGTTTGGGTAGTTTAATGAAAAGTTAACCCTATAACTAGGGCTTAGCTAAGTAAGCTTTAATTAAGAAAACAAATACATATGTTTGTGTGGATGAAAGGTCAGTCACACATGTAAAGCTAAAGTAAGTCTATTGAAAGATAAAATGGATGCATTTTTATGCATGAAAGTCAGTCACAAGAATTGGGCCTTAATTTGGTCATGAGAAAATAGGGACTTGATAATAAAATTAATGTATCGATCATAAGTGTGGATGTAGTGGATAAAATTATAGTTAGTTGTATTATCAAAGACTAGGAAGGTATTGGACATATAACTTGGACACAAAAACCAAGTAAAATGCAAGATTAAGTGTTATTTATGTTAATAAACCTCTAAAAGAGGTTTCTGAAGGGTTGAATATAATGAACTTTGATGTTAAGTTACCTTTTTGGTATTCTTGTGTGAAAAACAATATTTTGAATTTACTGTTGTATGAAAAGGTTAGACTTGAGCTCGGGCTTATATGTTAATTGTTAGAGTAAAAGGTTTTGATTGGGTTGTTATTATCATGGTAGGAGAAATTTTTATAATAAATGATGAACAATGAAGTTTGTGAAAAAATATGAAAGTAAATTTATATATTTGTTAGTATCTTGATGTGATAATATAATTGTTATTCTAAATTTGTATTATGTTTATTTTTGACAAGTTCTTCATACACTTGTCAAAACTAAATTGACATGACAACTATTATAGCTATAAGGTTTAATTCAATTATGTTTAGCTATAAGATTTCTTTATTTTATAAATTATCATTTTAGTTTTGGAGGGAATGCATAAACATAACTATTGAATCTTTGAGGATTATTATTTTATTATGGTAATGATATAATAATAATGATGTTATTTATTTAATTTTTTTTATTATAAATATGAGACTGGAATGTTTTAGTATTTTGAGTCCTATAATTTTATCGTAAAATTTATCTATGATTGTTTAATTTGAAAATATATGTGGTTGGTTATGGATAATGTTATTAGGAGGGTAGGAATACACTCGAGTTTGTGATATGTTTTTCATATTTATTTTTTATTTTATTTATGGTTATCTTATGTGCCCACAAAGGATTGATATAGGGGGTGTTACATAACTTTTCACGTCAATTTTGAACCCACCATCTATTTTTTATGCATTTTCTACTTTGGTCCTCTATTTAATTCTGCTCTTGGTTAATAAATAGGAAGAAATTGCTATTAAACTTTACAATTAAAAGACTAGGAGAAAAAACCTTGGGAATTAAATATTTTTAAAAAATCATTGAAGATTATAACAATTTGTGAAAGAGTGAATAGTACATATGAGCACAATACTTTTTCATCACCTCTTAGATTTTTTTATAACATATGTTAAAGATGTTTATATCTTAATAATTTAAAAGGAAAAGAAAATATAACACTAAAACTACAATCATCATGAAATATACTTAAGGGAAAATTATATCATGTAGTTTAATCGTGTGTATCTATATATGGTATATGATGCAAATTAAGCAATTGATATATGTTTTTTTAAAAGAAAAACATGATATAAGATCATTCTAATAATTACTAAACATATAATTCAACACTAGATACAAGATATATAAATATAAATTAGATATTGAATGATTTATATAGATATATAATTGTATTAATTATTAATAATGTAGCATTTATACTTGGAGATGCATCGAAAAAAAATATTTGTTTTTTTTTAATATTTATTTTTGACATAAACACATTAAAAAATCTGAAAACACTAAAAAATATTAATTTAAAACAAAGATTTGTTTTTCAAAAACACTTTTAAAACACGAAAACAAACAAACTCTTAATATAAACCACTAATATATTTAATGAAATATCTTTTAAAAATAAATTGTATTTTTTTTTAATTTTATATACAAATTAGAAAAATAAGATTATCAATGGGTGTCTCTTTTTTTTATTAATTTGTGAAAATGTGATCGTGTGAGGTGTTATAATGAATTTGGATATAATTTTTTAAAAGAATGAAAGAAAAACTTGAGTTAAGTTTGGATGAAAAAAATCCTTCATCTTGTTCAAGTCTAATACATATGTCAATAATGATTATGGAGGCATGGAATCAAACATGAGTAGATTAAAAACCCATCTTGTTCTGACCCGAGTCGTTTTCATGATTACATCAGCTTTTAATGGTGTTTAAGAAAAGAGAGATCTTAGGATAAATTGGACAAATAACATGCAAAATAATAATAAAAGAATTAACATAACAACATAAAGCTCGAATTAAATAACATATTTTTAGATTTCACAGTTTTGAACCATGAAAAATTTTAATTAATGTTGGTCAGTTGAATCAATCAACCAATTAAAAAATAATAAGAAAAATAACAAAATTATTAAAATCAAAGCCTTAAATGATGGTTAGATTGGTGATTCAATGCTACTCTAAAAAAATGACATTTGAAAACTCTTATAAGAACTTGAGCACGATGCAAGAGTTGAATAAAAAAAATATAGTCATTTTGAGTTATCATTCTAATTTACGCACGACAAATCATTCTCTTGGATCTAGACTTATCCCATAGGTCTATAAATGCATTGCTAAGTCATTCATGTAATCTATTTAAGACAAATTCTCATCTAGTTATAACAGACTTATATTTTACTGTTTAAGATTACCTATTATCACTAGTCTAACTACATCATTGATACTCATAAAATATGATTTGTATGTAAATTAATCCACCGGTTCATACAATTGGATCAACCAACCAATCATTAAAGGTGAAAAATTAGCAATGAGACTACATATTAAGTTGTTGTGCTTTAAGGACATGATATTTACTAAATGTTACTATTTCTAAGCGCGACAACTATATTATCATGATTAAAAATAATAACATTTAATAAATATCAAGCTTAGAATTCAGCAAAGTAAAAATATGCTATTTTATTAAAAAAAATGATATTATTTACCAAAACTTTTAACTTCATATATTAACTTTTTTTTATATATAAAAAAAACAAATACAGATCCTTTCATATAATTCAGGTCAACACTGTTCTTATGGATAGTCAAATATTTATGCGTCTTCTCAACCCGAACTTACTCAAAAGTCAAACAGAACAAAAAAAACATAAAAATGGCACTTTCGATGTTCCTCCACATCAAACACCCAAATCCCTTCTCTCCTTGCCACTTCTCCAAATCACAAATTCACCCCAAAAAACCATTAATTCTTACTTCCACCCCAACATTTCCAACACTCAAATCCCACAAGAAAATGCTCTCTCACAGACCACATGCAGTCTCAATGCAAGGAGTTCTATCGAAGGCTATGGACTTGATCCAATCGGCACATCCCACTTGGGAATCAGCCCTTTTGAGCAATCTGTTGATTTTTGTTGCTGGGTCTCCAATTTTGGTATCTGGGCTCTCTCTCTCTGGGATTTTTGCAGCTTTTTTGCTGGGCAATCTTACTTGGCGCGCTTTTGGACCTTCCGGGTTCCTCCTTGTTGCCTCTTACTTTGTTCTTGTAAGCTAAAAAGAAAAAAAAAGATTGGATCTTTGCTTGCATGTATTTTGTTATTTTTGTTGGGTTTTGGTGATTTGTTTTATTGGGGTTTTTTATGACTAAAGTGAATCCTCATTTTTAGTGATTCAAGCAATTCATTTTATGCCCTTTTTGTCTTTTCTAGTTATATATGTATACTATTTATGCATGTTTAGGTTGCTTGAGCTTTTTGTCTGATTCTATAGAATTTAGATTTTGTACCCTTAATTTGGATTCTTTTTTTTTTGTGCAATAATTAATTGGACAGTCTGCCATATATGTTGGATTTTTAGTTATTTGTTCTAAATTTGGGTCCTTTTCTGGGTTTAATCTGTAATGGTTTCATTTCTTTCAAGTGGTTGAAATATTAATGTGGGGTTTTATCTCTCTCTTCAATCTTATAGATTATTTTGTATTTCTATTGTGCAGGACTTGAATTGTAAAGCTTAGAGCTTACTCTTAGCAACTGATTAGTTACAAATTGCCTGATTTAGAGGGTGATTTATTAGTCGTTGCAATTTATTTCTTTTTCATTCAAATTCTTGTTTTTAACAGGATTCAGTTAATTTATGCTGTTAGGGAACTGCAGCTACAAAAGTGAAAATGGCTCAGAAGGAAGCTCAAGGGGTGGCTGAGAAGCGGAAGGGAAGAAGGGGACCAGGCAGTGTGATAGGTTCAAGTGCTGCTGGTTGTGTGTGCGCTTTTCTGTCAATATTTGGAGCTGGGGGACAGGCATTTCTTGCGCTTTGGCGCCTTGGCTTTGTAGCCAGTTTCTGTACTAAGTTGAGCGATACAGTCTCAAGTGAGATAGGGAAGGCATATGGAAAAACCACGTAAGTATTGCTTTTCTGCTTGGTGAGGATTCAACAGTTCATTCTTAATTTTTAGGCTTTGATTTGGTCACTCTTGATTATGCTGGATTTTGAATTCAGTGGCTTTGAATGCCATTGACCTGTCTCCACTTACTAGCACCAGTCATTAGCCAATTTTATTTAGTTTTTCATTGTTTTGTAGGTGATAATTTCTGCTGAAATAACTTAGAAGCATTACTTGTAATGATTTTAGAAGTTTGATCGTCTAGTTGGATCTGGATTTGGAACATTGGTAGCAACTGTGCTAATAGGTATCCTTGTAACCCTTGAGACAAGGATTATCGTGCATAAGAAGGTTGGATAAGAAAACTAGGACTGATTTAAGAAAGTTAGGTTTGATTAAGACCTGTTTATGTAAATGAATTCCTTGGAGTGTCCTTTACATCGATGTATTAAGTACTAACCTTTTTAAGGAGGAGTATTCATGAACTGTATTTTATCACTATGTGAGAACCATGCAAGAAAAGCCTGATTATTTTGGAGATATGTTTTATGGACTATACTTTCCAATGATTACCTACCTTATTTTGATAATAATTTTCTGTTTGAGGTTTGCATTTGTTGTTTGTCGATGATTTTCAAAAGAATGAGTTTCATATGTTCCCACTATGAGTTCACACTTTTTAAAACAAGGAATTTTGAAAAGAAATGGTCTAAAATTTGGATAAAAAAGCATGAGGGATAGAAAAGGTGTACATAATGATATTATGAAGCTGTTTTCTCAAAGGTTTTGGAAGATTAGCAGGTTCTATATGGTATTCAGGTGATCATGACATCAAACCTGTGTACTTTGCACATGAACCTAAATCTAACAAACTAATGGAATACTGGTGGCATTTGCAATTAGCATAATCAGATTGTGTATTTAAGTTTCTTTTCATTCACTTGAAAAAAGCATGTAGTTATTAACTGTCCCAGTGACAAGTGGTGGTATCACATCTTCATCGATCATTTACCTGTAAAATGTGTTAATGCTTCTGATAAATATGAGTCACACCCAGTTATTAACCAGGCTCTGATACCACTGTAGGAAATTGGTGATCTGCACAGTAACTGTTCTTGCAACAGTTACTGTAGCAATCAAATTCTGGAAAATGAAAAATCTGCAGGAATGAAGATTCTAAAATGGAATCGTAAATTCATTCAATTTTATTCAATTTGGAAATGCCTTAATATAGGCTTACATGATAAAGTCCTAGAAACATAAAACTCTCAACATATCTGAGATTATTCAAATTTGAACAAGTTTAACAAAAAACCTGTTATGAATAGTAAAAAACAGAATTCAAAACTTAAAATTCAAAACAGAGTAAATCTTCTTATTTTTCAATGCAAATCTCATTAATTCTAACACTCCTCCTTGAGATTTGCCTTGAATAACCCGAGATGCATCTTCAGAAACTCCAGCTTCAACCCAGGAATTCCCTTAGTCATCAAGTCTGCTAGTTGAACATTATTTGAACAATGAAGAACTTTAATGAACCGGTTCTTCTCGGCTTCCTTTAGAAAATGAAAGTTTCACATCCATGTGCTTTGTTCTACCATCTTGAACTGGATTCTCGGCAATTTCAATAGAAGACTTATTATCACAATGAAGCTTAGTTGGTGAAACCTGCTTTTTGTCCCAAATCAACAAGCAATTTATTCAACCAATTTTCAGTCACTGCCATGGGAATATGTTTATCCCAATCACTATCCGCATACCAATTTGAATCAACTCCTCCCGTCTTTGAGTAGCCAATGCTCGGGATCACTTTGTGTTTCGATCAAACACTTAAGGTTTTCAAATTCTGAACAACCTTGAGACTTGTTCTTCAAAAAACGAGCCCAAATCATCCTGCTGTACTCATCTTTTAACAGCATGAAGTAAGCAAAATTTTTCAAACATGCAATGTTCATTGGTTCATAAATGTCATAATGAACCAGTTGCAGATTGCTTAATGCTCTGCTTGATGTAAATTGTGGAAATGGCTTTTGGTGTTGCCTTCCATATTCACAGCCCTCACTCATCAGTTTACTAGCAGGAATTTCAGGAATCCCTTCTATCAAAACATTATCATGCAACATTATCAATGAATTGAAATTATGATGCCCAAGACTCTTGTGCCGACCAACACTCTCATCAGTTTTAGCACTTAAAGCAAGCCCTTCTACAACATTCGATTCAAATAAAAGCTATTACCTTTCATCTTGATCTTTGCAATTCTTTGAATCATGTGAATCGAGTAATAAAACAAAATTGTTCTCTAAATGACACTTCATATCCATTCCTCAGCATCTGAGGAACACTCAAGAGATTCTGATCAAGTTCTGGAATGTATAAAACATTGGTGATAATTTTCGTACCTCTGCTGGTTTTCACAGTGATTGTGCCTCTCCCTTTTGCTTCAACAACATCTCCATTTCCCAGCTTAATTTTTGGCTTGATTGATCTGTCAATCGTGGAGAAGATTGACAGGAATTTGGTCATGTGGCTTGTGCGACCCAGCGTCAATCGACCAAGTGTCCCTTCACGGAATTTTGTTCATCACAGGTCACCATGAACAAGTGTTCTTCAGTCGACTTTATGTTCTTCAATGACATGTGCATGTTGTTGGATTTCATCTTTGAGGTGGTTTCTTTTCAGCCCTGCAAAACTTCTCACTATGGCCACCTTTTTTTACGAAATCACAATGGATTACTCGACTTCCCTTTAAACCCAGCAATTCTCCTCGGCATGGTTTGTTCTTTTACAATAAGAACAAGGAAGGAAAATCTGCTTTGTTAGCGGTGCGGCGAGGTTTAAATTCGAGAGAATTTGTTTACCATTGTTGAATTTTTTTGAATGGTAAACCTCCATTTTTTCCGAGCTTCTATTGTTTGCTTGAAAGGCACCTTCCATAGCATCATCATCCCTCATCCGCACCCTTTGCTCACGGATGTGCAGCTTGCTTATTAACTTCGGCAATTGTAAGAGTTTGCAAATCGCAAGATTCTTCAATTCTTTGAGATTTTTTACCTCAATTTTTTCGAGTACGAGACATCATAAGTTTTTTCAACAATCTTATGATCTTCAAATGTCTCCCCAAGGAGTCTCATCCGGTTTACCACATTCATCAACTCCGCGGAATAAACTTTGATGATTCGACTTCTTTCATTTTCATCAATTCAAACTCTCTCTTGAATGCTAGCAGTTTCCCAGATCTTATCTCTGCTGCTGCCTTCAAATTCGACACGGAGCTTGTCCCAAATTTGTTTTGGTGTTTCCAAGTTCATGATTTTTCAGTAAAGATGTGGTCCGCAATTCGGAATGTAGACATGTAATTGCTTTGTCTTTCTTCAATTTTTTCTTCTTCAAAAACTTTTATCTGCTGCAAGTGTAGGGTCTTCATTTAATGGTGTGGGATCAGCATCTGTCTCCACAATGTTCCATAACCCTTGAGATCGCTAAAAGAACCTCATCTTGACAGCCCAGATGTGATAGTGCTCACCATCAAAAATTGGAACCGAAGAGTGCGAATGTGCAGAGGATGATGCCATTGATTCTTTAGAAGATTAACTCTCAGTGTTTCTCTCAACCCCCCAAGTGTTTTACACTCACAATCTCTCGTGTTTCACTCACAATTTTCCCTTCAGCCCGTAAGATCAATGCTCTGATACCACTGTAGGGAATTTCTCGATATTTTCCTACGGTGGTATCGTGAGCATTGATCTTACTGGGCTAAGGGGAAAATTGTGAGTGAAACACGAGATTGTGAGTGTAAAACACTTGGGAGTTGAGAGAAACACCGAGAGTTAATCTTCTAAAGAATCAATGGCATCATCCTCCCGCACATTCGCGACTCTTCGGGTTCCCAATCTTTTGATGGTGAGCACTATCACATCTCGGCTGTCAAGATGAGGTTCTTTTTGCGATCTCAAGGGTTATGGAACATTGTGGAGACAGATGCTGATCCCACACCATAAGTATAAAAAGGGTAAAGAAATTAAAATCCTTCATATGAACAAAAATGTTCTGGAACACTCCCAGACACGTGTGCATGCACAGAAGTTGAGTAATTCCTTACATGCTGTAGTTAAACTATAGTTTGCGAGGGTTGTCTTTTTATGAGTCTTACTTGGTAATCTAGGTGATGCTGGTTGGAATTGTTTCTTGTGATTTGATCAGTGCATTTTCAAGGGTTTCAGTTTTTAGTGAAGCTCGTAGCTTTGGGAACAAATTTGATTTGATTACCATGCTTTGATGATTTTTCTTAATCTTTTGTGTTGCTTTTGGACTATGAGAATTTTATCGCTCCACATTTATGTGGCTTGAGCAGTACCTAGTTACCACATTTAAGGTAGTTCCAAAGGGGGAACGAAGTAAATTGTCGAGCTTTGAGGGAACACTAGCTGGATTGTTGGCCTCTATACTTCTTGCCTCCATTGGTTGTATCCTGGGTGAGGTATTGTTTATCATGTTCATTTTAATTATGTATAACGTTTTTATTGCTTTGCCTTACTCTGCCCCCCCTCGAATCTGTATCATTCATTCTTAGGATTATGAGCATTTTTCCTGCTTTCTTTCTCTTTCTCACATTGCTTTGGTAAACATCTCACCATTACATATCCTTATGCTATCATTATCATAGCTTCTCATTTTCAGATTGTGGTTATAGAAAAGGCAATGCTGATGATTATTGTCAAATGTAAATAAAAACATGGTTTTGGCTTGATCAATATATTTTTATATTCTCCATTTAATTTCTGCCCGCAATGCCATACTGCTTTGAGAAATGTTTTGATTTTCTTATTACTATTATCTCTCATCAATAAGGTTAGCTTTTTGTTGTAATTGCCATTTTATTTCTGAAGTTAGTATTCTGGCACTGTTGTCATTAACTTTTATGAAACCTTGCCAAAAGAAGATTTGGAAGAAGCCTTGCCAAAAGAGATCTGGAAGCAACTTAGTATTATGGAGTCACTCCTATTATCTCCAAAGAATGATTACATTGTTTTTTCTAGCTCTTTTAGATGCATTTCTTCATTGTTCATTATGTAAGCTTTGAAATGGGTTGTTATGATGCTTATGGTCCAACTTATCCCATAATAATCCTTCTTCCTATATTTGACATAAAAAATGTACTATTAAAGAATAAACAAAGATAAAAGTATGTTGTAAGAATTAGGAAGTTGATTCTCAAAGAAACAGTGTACATTTTCTGAAATGAAAAGTTGTTTTTAGGTTTTGTGCATCAGCAAAACCGTATGGTCTAGTGGCTGGCTTCCCAATAGGAGTAGCCTCGTCATCTTCTAAACAGAGCATCCTTGCTCTGAAGATTTGAGGAGACTTTACCAGCTAGGTGTACCCATTTTGATTAAATTTGTATGGTGTTTCTTCAGATTATGTTTTAATTTCATTCATACCATGTTGCAATATTTTAGAGTATCGATTGTTTTGACATATTCCAATCATTCCCCTTTTCTTTGTATGAATCAGATAAATGCACCTGAAGCAGTTATATGTGTGATAGCATCCCAGATTGCTAATGTTGGTGAGAGCATAATAGGTGCTGCTCTCCAGGAGAAAGAAGGATTTCAATGGGTAAGCCAAAAAAAAAAAAAAAACTTAATTTATCATATGGCACTCAATCTTTTTTTTTTCCCTGGAGGGGGTTTACATTTTACAGGATTACCTCCGGATAACCCACTCCCCATCTCAGGAACCTTAGAAGGCTCAAGCTCAGTACTCACTGGCATACCAAACTATGGAATGCTGCCAGCAGTCATACATGTTATGTTTCTCTGCTACTGTCAATATGTTTTGAGTTCTGATCTGTGTAGAAGAGTGGGTTGCACTTAATTGTCTATGATTGTTGGGAACCATCAACGAGCTTGAACCTTACTTAAATTAATTGAGTTAGAATATGGTTAGCTTTGAATCCAAGTAGCTTACCTGATTAATATGGGATTGAGGATTACCTTAGTTGAGCTGACCAGTATCTGATTAGTCTGGATATAGATGTTTTACGTGTGAAACATATTCCAACCATAGAGATAGAAAAATCAGGCAAATGAGATTACCTTCTCTTTGTATTATGATTTCATGGCTCCTACTTTTTCTGGACCCTCAATTAAATGGACATTTTTAGGAAAGAATATTCTACATTTCTGAGTTTATACAGATTATTGTGATACTTCATCAGTATGAATATGGAAATATCCTGCAATTCCATTGCAATCTCGTGTGTAACTGGCCTGATATTGCTGAGTTTGAGGATCTCATCAATCATTGATAGGCTGTTTGAATCTGTATTTGCCACTAAACTATTCCTCTTTCAAGGTATAATTTATGTTTCTGCTCTTTTTTGCAGCTCAATAATGATGTTGTCAATGTCATCAACATATCTGTGGGCAGCATTTTAGCAGTACTGATGCAGCAAATCTTTCTCTAAACCTAGGGTGCTTAAATCTATAAATTACTGGAAATTAAAATGTCTGAAGATTTTGGACATTAGTGTCAACATCATTCCAGCCATCTATACCTTCCATTGATGGACAAAGCATGACCAGGTGCAGTATTGATAAGGTATTTTGCCCCATTTCGCATCAATCTGTTAGTTTGACTTGTTATCTGCTACAAAAGCTCTCCGCCATGTTAGCAACAGGGTGCCAAACAAGGAGATGTTTGAAAGTAATTCTAGATCAGTTAGGGATAATATTCGTTATATAGTTGTTAGATACAAAATGTTACCAATTCTATTGTATCTTATTCTTATTAGCTGATGCATTAAGTCCTTTGTTAAGACGTCAAGAGTAATAACTGGACAATGTGATCTTTTAATCTCCGGAACCTTCTTTTTGTGGCAGTTATCTGATGGAAACTATAATGGCTGAAATAGGACAAATAATTTAGAGGAATGTCTTCCACAGTAAGCTTTTATTAAGCAGTTAATAGACCATATTTAGCCATGCACGCACATGATAAACAATGGATTTTCTTTCTTGAAGGCTGATAAAAAGGGCAGATATGTAATTTCCAAGCTGTTTACATTTCACCTCTCTTTACGGGCAATTCCTGCTAGTTCCTCCCTTGGCTTCCTGGACAATGAGCTCCAATAGTATCTCCTACATACATTCCAACAGACAGCAGACTACAGCATTTGAATGGCTTTGCTCCTATCTTTTGCTGCCTCAGACAAGACATCCTCGATGTCTACTGTATCCTTTACTGATCTGGTAAACTCTTTCCCAGATAGACCAACAGATTTATTCGTATCATCGTCAGCTCTAACGCCTTGTCTTTTACCATCACCAATTACCCTGGCCACAACGAGGTCACTAATGTTTTTTCCATGTTTTCGCCAAGAACCATAATCAACTTCCCTCTTTCAACTTCCCATAAAATACACATTTTTCCCGAAAGGCCACCAGCAAATGAAAATGCCCCATCAGGAGTGGCACTTTCTTTGCTCCATGTAGATTTTCTATCAGTAAGAAATTCAGTCAGTACACTCTTGGTACTAAGAACAGAAGGATTACTCACACTCCATTTCGTAGGATCAAATGATGCCTTCTTCACATTCGATAGACCAGAACTTTCAGGATAGTCTCATTTCCATCTGGCAGGAAACAAAGATATGATCCATCAGGATTCTGCCAACAATGGACAAGAATAAAATTCGATACAATGAAAGCTCGACGCACCTCTCCAACAATAACAGAGTCACCTTCCTAGATTCCCATCTTCAAGAGCGACTTGTTAACACCACAAGCCCCCAACACATGTTGGAATCTCTATCAGAATCTTCATATCTGCTCATAATTATGCATTAAATGCAATACAGAGTAGAGACAACAAGGAGGAAAGGATGTTATCTGAAAAATATAAAATATGTGACTGAACTAAGTTTGACTGCTTACTATAAAATAGTTTTCTTTACTACACCTGTTAATCTAGGAAAGTTAGTTCACAAGAAAAGGAGTGGTTTTGCATCAGGTCTTAGTTTCAAGTTTCGTTGGCTAATCTTACCTGTTAAAATAATACCTTAAGCTCCAGTTCTATCAAAAGTACCTTACAAGGTCCTTCAGATGTGTGTGGATATAAAAATTACATAGATTTTTTTACCAAATGTGTGAGGTAAACACCCCATTGTAGAGTGCTGATAAAAATTTCCACCAGTTGGGAATTATAACAATGATCATACGCTAAAGCTCCTAATAGAGAGTGGCAGCATATCTTAAGGCTGCATCACTTTTTAATGTTTCTGTGCTTCACAGGAACCCTCCCTTCTGGGTTATCGATATTTACTTAATGGTCCTCAAGGAGCGTAGCGTGATGATTTACGATCTGCACAGTCTCGAGTTCGAGTCAGGGGTATGTACTCGTTGTAAGAGCCTAAGACAACTAGGGTTTTACTCCCGTCAAATTCGAAGGAATTTGTTGATGCCTTAGACTTGTGTTTAGAAGAGATAAGAGGAGATGGAAGAGAAATTGCATAGAGAATAGAAAAATTTGTAAAAAAAGGAATACAGTCTTATTGTTTTCTTGACTGTCAAGCTATAGATTCTTCTCTTTATATACTAAGTGTTATTTCTCCAACTAACTACTAATTGAACTAACTAGCTTCTAACAATTTCATGTGGAAATCAGCTAGGTTGTCAGCTTTATAAACACTTGCTGCAAGTGCTTATTCATCACATTGCAATTTCTGGAATTCTTCCTCTATTGCTTCTAGAACTTGTGTTTCTGCTACTTCTTCCTTTGCTACTGGAGTTGCATAATCCTTGTTTGTTTGTTGAGGCTGGATGTAATAATACCTCCCTATAGAAAGCATTCTTTTCCTCAAGAATGATCATTAAAATATGGAAATTGCTTGTGTAATTCCTTGAGATTTTCCCTAGTGGAATCCTCTTCAAATACGTTGAACCACTACATAACACCATAATAGCAGC
This sequence comes from Salix viminalis, assembly GCA_029228465.1. NCBI lineage: Eukaryota > Viridiplantae > Streptophyta > Magnoliopsida > Malpighiales > Salicaceae > Salix > Salix viminalis. Next base: position 8,059,944 of record CM055436.1, on the reverse strand, counting down.
TCGGTTGCCAACTTTCATCATTCTCCTGTCAAAAATGGCAACAAGAGAGATTCTAATCTTACCATTTTCATCAACAAATAGAGTAGAAAAGATTACTACTTGATTTCCAACATTCTTTTTTAGCAATGAGACATGAAATACAGTATGTTGATGTCCATTCTAGCAACAATAATTTATAGACCCACCTTTTTCTCTACCTTATAAGGTCCTAACAATCAAGGATTAAGCTCTTTTTTTTCTTTCTTAAGGCTACACTTTCTCTTGTTTATAAGGTTGTAGTTTTAGATAAACCTAATCTCCCACGTGGAACTCCCTTTCAAACCTGTTTTTGTTTGCTATCTGCTTCATTTTGTTTCTTGTCATTTCTAATTGCTTCTGAAGAATTGTATCCATATTAGTTCTGACTTGTAACTTCTCACCTACAACTGCTACTAGAGATGCATCTTGTAGTGGCTCTCTGTTTAGTAGTGCATGCCCATATAATGCTTGAAAATAATACATCTTAATGGCATAATGATGGTTGGTATTGTACCACCATTGTGCCAATATGATAGCTATTGATACCATGTTTTTTGTCTATACATAATCATACATCTCAGATAGGTTCTTAGACATTGATTTACCTTCCCTGATTGACCATCAGATCAAGGATGGTAGACAAGCTCGTGAAGAATTTAGCTCTTAGTTTTTTATTCAGTTCTCCAGAAAATGCTTATAAAGATTTTGTCTCTATTAGTGATAATTGAGGTTAAGAAAGCATGAAACTTGAAAATAAATGATTCAATAATGTTTGTGACACATCTTGAGATAAAATTAGATGTGCTAAGGCAATAAAATGGTCATTTTATGAATCAATCAGTTATCACCATCATAGTTCCCATTCCTTCAAATTTAGAAAGTACTTCAATAAGATCCATTATAATATACTTCCAAGTACCTTCTGGTAGTGTTAGGGGTTGGAGCTGTCATGGATAAGTCACTTTCTCTATTAATATGACCATGAATGTTTTCTCATATATTGATAACCTCCGGTGATGATGATATAAATATTTGCTAACAAATTCTAAAGGTCTTCCATATTGGCTAAGCATTATCCCGAACTAGAGAGCACATATATCAATTTCAAGAAGATAAACTTTATGAAAATCTAGTAGAGTTAGTAATGCTTTTTTAAGTTGACTAAATCCTTTCTAAGCTTTTGGATTGTATTTGGAATTATTCTTCTTTAATACCTCAATGAAAGGTTTACTCAAACCCTCTAAAAAACTTTTTGTAATAGTATGTCAATCCTAAAAAAACCCTTCAGTTCTTTGATATTGCATGGAACAAGCCAAATTTTAACATCTTTAGTTTTTTTATAATCAATTTCTATCTTTTTTAGATATAATGTTCCCTAAATACTTAATATTTTCTTCACATAAAGCACATTTAGACAATTTGACAAATAGTTAATTATTTTCACTGTTTCCAATATTTATTTTTTGGATTCGAGGAAACACCATCCTCCGGAAAGCACACTTTATGGGTCCAGATGAGTGATTAAAACCCTGGTTGTTCTAGGCTCTTACAAGAAGTGCACGCCCTGACTCGAACTCGAGACCTGCTGTGCAGATCTCAAGTCCTTTGTTTTACGCCACACCCCTTGGGGACACTGTTTTCAATACCTACCTGAGATGTTTAACATAATTTTATAAAAGAAATGTATATTAAGATGTAATAAAAAAAAAACTAACACAAATCTCCTCAAATAGGTTCCAATATATTATTTATCAAAGCTTGAAAATTTGTGGGGTATTAGTTAGGCCAAAAGACATTATCTTAAACTAAGAATACCTTTAATGTATTTGGAAAGCATTTTTGACTATGTCTTCATCGTTCATTTATACTTAATTATATCCTAATTGTAGGTTCAACTTTGAGAAGAATTTAGATCTATTAACCATCAGTTCATTTATAAGGGGTATTGAAAACTTGTTCTTAATAGTGAGTTGGTTTAATTATCTATAATTAACACATAATCTCCATATGTTATTTTTCTTTTTAACTCTAAGTACTAATGAAGTAAGAGAATTGTTACTATAACATATGATTCCATTTGATAATATATCCTTTACTAACCTTTTAATATCCTCTTAATGAATAAAATAACTCTTGTAAGGCCTAATGTTAACTGGTTTAGCCACTGGAATTAGTGGAATCTGATGATCAAATTACTTGACTAGTTGAAGTTGTTTTGGTTCTTCAAAGACAGTTTGAAATTCAATGTCTTGACCTTCTTATTTTCAGTAAGAAAATCTGGTATTTCAAAAATAGTTATGGCAAATAGTTGCTCTACGTAGCCAAAGATGGATTTTTAAGCTCTTTTGGACCTTGATGGGTGTTGTCATTTGCAATTATGTTTGTTTAATAATGCATTTGAGCTATATAATCATGCCTTTCTTCTTGAAGGAAGTCGTCTTCATTTTCATAACATCAAATAAGACTCAAAAGTACCTTCTTAACCCACCAAGAGTCATATCACATCTTCTAATTTAAGAATTTTTAAGTCAATATGGAACTCATATCCTTGCATGAATCAAATGAGTTTAAGACAGAAGACATTACATTTAATAATGTTTTTATTGACTATTGTCACTACCATAATAGAAATCTTTTGAATATCAACATAATTTTTTTGTACAATGGCTTCATTAATGAAGTTATGGGTACCACCACAATTAATCAAAACTATTAAATGCTTTTATTGACAATTTCTCTGGATTTTATAGTATTGTATGCATATCTTATGTTAACATTAAAAGAAAGATCATATTCTTTTATTGTTTTTCAAATATTGTTATTGCATTGATATCTCCTTCTTCAGCCTTCATGAACTCTTCACCATCTTCATCCACTCCAACTGAATGTAACCATTTACTACTGCATTGATGTTATGGTTTATATTGCTCTCCACACTTATAGCATTGTCAACAACGTCTTCTCTTTTCATACAATGATTTAGCATATTGTTTTGTTTCTTTTAAAATATCATTCTTCATTTGATTGTAAATTTTAAAAGGTAAATGGCTTCCTCATTCACTGACTCCAGTAATATGAACTATTTTTTCATCCATTCTACTTTTTTTCTTAACATAGATGTATTTTATTATTCTTGTCATTTTACTTGTTTGAAAGCTTGCATAAATGAGGAAGGCTTTATGATCTTTAGCATAAGTTTCATATTTACTTTTAATTCACTAATGAAACTAAAAATATAATAAGATTATGGAAGAATAAGATTCATGATAGTCATTAAACATCTAAGCTCTTTAAATCTTTTTGTATAGTACTCTACTTCTTTTTCATGTGAGAGTTTGCTAAACTCTTTAACCATATCTTTCCTAACTCCAAACCTTAGATAGAATCCTTTAGTAAATTCTTCCTAATTAATCAACTCTCAATTAATCATTACAAACCCTTAAACCATACTTTTGCCTTCCTTCCATATATATATATATATATATAAGTTATTTATACTCCACTAATTGATTGCAATAAGGTGTATCTTCAAATACTTTATGCATTTCCTAATCAACTCCTTAGATTTTCCTCATAAAAAGTTGTTAATTTCATTCTTGGCAAATTTATAATATGGTTTCCTCATGCCTATTGCAAAAACTTAGATTATTCCTATCTTATATTATTTCTAAAAATGGATAAGATCTTATCAATAACTGAGCCAATTTCTTCATTAGAATTGTAGTTCTTTTTTTCCACACACATCCTAATTCCCTCATCTTGCCTCATAAATTCTTACTTCTAGGGTTCTTAACATATAAATCATAGGCTATATTGATTGCCCATCATCTCTTTCTAATTTTTTTTTTTTTGTCAAATAGTAAGATTATGTTATTAGATGTTGTGTTTCAAATTATTTTTTAATTGAAAATATATTAAAATAATATATATTTTTAATTAATACAAAAAATACTAGAAAAAAATTATTTAAAATTTTATAAAAAAAATAAAAATATAATCGGTCGGAAAACAACACCAAAAGGTATATCTATTACGGGCGTGTGTTGCTGCGTAAGACAAAAGAGGGCCAAACATGGTCAAACATTCCCGAATCCCAATCATTTTCTTTTCTTTTCTCCCCGTACAGTTTGGCGGTCTTGTCTGCCCTCCCATAAATTAAAATCAATTGTCAAAAAGTTTATAAATAAATAAATAACGACATTTTTCTCGAGTCGTCGTCGTTTGGTCATCTACCCTTTGGGCTTTTGACACAACAAGCATTTCAAGTGGTCCTAGAGAATATTTCAACACGTATCTGTCAGTAATGACCGACCATGTGAGGCCAATCCGCCCACATTTCACGCAGCACTCTTTTTTCCTCTTTTTTTTAAGTTTCTTCTCTTAATTTTAATTTGTTTTTTTTTATAAGTTATCTCTTATCGTTTTTTTTCAATTGTATTATTTAATTACAAAAAAATAAAGTATATTTGAAATTCTAACCTTAGGGTATAAATCAATGACCATGATTTAATTACATTACATTAAGTTAATAATAATAATAATAAAAGAAAAACTTTGTTAAGCCTTTTCAGTGTAACAAGACTCAATATATTGTGGATTGTTACGGTGGTATGATGATTTTGCCCTTCATAATTGTGAGGGAAAGATTGAGAATTTTTAGGAAAATGATATTTTTATGAGACTCATATGGTATACCAATTTATTCACGGTTAAATTGATCTCTTCATATTTATTGCATAATAAGATTTTTTTTATCCACCCTTTATACGCAATATATATATTAGGCACTTACCTGCGTCTCATTGTGACCGGAATCATATTTTTTTCAATGCAAACAAATATTAATTGTGTGAGATTTTTTTATAGAATAAATTTGGATAAAATAATAAGTTCGTGCAAAATTCTTGTGGAGTGCAAGTTTTCTATAAAATATATAAATTTTAAATTGATATAAATTTATTTGTTTAGTTGGTTTCAATGAAATTATCAGCATAAAATTATCATCGTCATTAAAAAAAACAAGAAGATTCAGATACCTTGAATTATCAAACTCACTATATTAGGATTAGTTCATTTTATAATCCAATTTAAATTAAACACAACAAACAAAATATAAATTATGAAAACACCTAAATAACCAAATAACAAAAATAAGTAGTTCATTTTCTATCTACAAAAAGAAGAAAATATCATTGAAAATTCATCTCTACGTTATCATCATTATCATGATTTTAACAGTTAAAATTATTATCAACTTTACTTCCCAAACAATTGAAATCATTAAATTGTCCCGAAGAATAAAAAAAATTACAAAAAAACAAAAAAATAATCACTAAAATTATCATCATTATTATTGAGCAAACAATGAAACCTTAAAATCATCTGATTTGAAGAACAAATAAAAATAACAGAAAGCACAAAAAAAAAACAAAGAGAAAAAGGAAGAAATATTAATTTTAAAATAATCACCAACATAAATTAAAATTTCAGGACTATAACAAATAAAAATAAAACCCCGGTAAAAAATAAAACAACAAAAACTAAAAGCATAGATGCATAAATACGGGTAAAAAATAAACATTGTCTAAGAAGGAAAAAAAATCAAATGAATTAATACCAAATAAAAATTTAAAGAATAAGGTCCAAAATAAAAATATATATATAATTAATTCTAATTGAAGGATAAAAATACAACAAACAAAAAATATATAGACACCACACGAGCTGCCTAACAAGCCTGTACAAGTGAAAACTAACAGTGTATCGGTATGACGCGCCTGCAATAACTTTGAAAAGAAATAATAAAAAAGGTAGAATTACCTATATATCCCTGGACCCAATGATAATCATGAAAAAACTAAACATAAAAGTACCATATTGCCCTCATCGTCAGGTCTTTGTTTTTGTCATTTTTGAGGGTATTTACGTAGTTTCATTATGCATAAATATATAAAACACCAAAAATGCCCTTGTATCCAGCCCCCTATCACGTGTCCCACTCGAGGGCAAAGCCAATATTTCACTGTTTAAATTTAGAGGAAAAACCAAAAATACCTCAATCGGCCCTTGTCTTTTTTTCATCTTCCAGGGATAAATAAGTACTTTCACTGTGAAATTAAAATGGAAAATACTAGAAGATCCCAAACAATTTGCAAATACCATACAGGTCTCATAGAAATGTCCAAAATGCCCTTGACACTAAGGGTTAAAAATTTTGGTCAAAGGAGTAAAATAATAATTTTACTACTAAAATCCATAGTGATATGTGTCTAGGAACACAATTAAATATATATATATATATATATATATATATATATATATATATATATATATATATGTGTGTGTGTGTGTGTGTGTGTGTCTAGGAACACAATTAAACTGCAATGCATTTTATGTTTTTTAATATATATATATATAAAAATACTTATATATATAAAATACTTAGCGCAATGGGTGTTTCTTGTTTTTGGTTTTTTGTTTTTATTAAACAATTCAATTACATACCATCCTTGCACTTTAACTTTTTTAACTTGTGTCTGAGATGATTTGGTCATCTCACTTTGTTTTTTCTATAATTTTTAACGCATACGCCAAGTGGGAGGAGCTCATACCCTTATGAGGCACGCGCGAAGAGTGTGGGATTCTCTAGTCTTCAAACATCGCATTCCACAACAACGCTTAAAATGGCGCATCGAGAGCTTTCTAGTGATGGTGTGTGTGGTGCTGGAGGACTGCTGATGGGGCTTCTATGGATTTTTTACTCCATCTTCCACTTTCCTCCCTCCTCTCTTTGATTTTTTTATACAATGTGATCCTCATTCTTTTGAGTTCCATACATTTTTTTAATCTTTCTTAGGTTTATTTTGTTTTCAGTTTCGTCCTTGTCATTTGATTTCTTATGTTTTTTTTATTTCAAATTAAGTCCTCCTTATTTTGATTTTCTATCTATTTTTTAAAATCTTTTATAGTTTTTTTAATTTTGTCCTTGTGATTTGATTTGATTTAATTTTTATGTCGAATTTGAAATATACTAAAATATATTTTATGTAGAATTTAAATTGTTTCCTTTTTTTTCTATAAATAATCTATTTTAGTTTTCATATAATTAAATAAATTTTAATTATAGCCTTTTTTCCTCATTCCGTCTAATTTCAATCATAAATCCATAACAAACCACCGCTACTTATTTATCCACCATTGATGGCGCTTCACCATTGTCACTTTCAACATTTCTCATTCAACAACTTTAGGTTAATACTTTATATCACTCTATATTTTATGGATATTTTCATGATTTAGTGATTTAAATATTAGAGTTTATTTTACCGGGTAATGGTTTTGTTATATATAGATTAATTAGGTATAAATTACATCAATTATAGTTTGTATGATTTGTGAGAATAGGGATACTTGATGATTTTGTCAAATTGATAAATTATGATGAAATTTGGTTATAAATGAAGAATTGTATCAAATTTTATAAGTTAAAATTATCTTGATAAGGAGTGTTAAACAAAACCAACTAAAAAAACAAGAGAAATTAACTGAAAAAATCAAACCAAATGGAAAAACAAACAAAAAAAGCAATTGAAAAATGTAAGAACAACATCTCGATTCAATTTGGTTTCGGTTTCAATGATCTAAAATTGACCTAACAAAACCTAAACCGAGACCAATAAAAACCTAACTATATAAAGAAAATATGCTATAAGAAGTTAAAAACTAAAACCCCAACCCCCCCTTCCCCACTCTCAACTCAACCAATTGTGTCCAACCTCTCTCACTTAACAAGCCACTCTCTCCTGCCCTCACGGACATGCACATACATGCATGTTCGTGCACACAAAACTAAATATTAAAGGAAAGTAGCAATTCATGCAATTGAGAAAAATACTTTTAAATAGCATAATGACATAAAAAGTAAGAGATTAAAAAAAATTACTTAAGGTTATTGGTTTTTATATAAGATTAAACACACATAAGATAACTTAAATGAGAAAATTGAGACTAACCCAAAAAATATCTAAGTTTTGAAAGTAGATTCATAAAATCGTTTAGGTCTCCGAGCTTCTTGACTTATTTATGATTGTTTTCTTCATCTTTTACATTAACATTTTTAACAACCATTATTATATGAGGTAAGTACAGGTCCTAAATTATTTAATAATTCATTTAGTCTATTATTAACCAACAAAGACATCATAACTATTAATTGGATCATAAATGATCTTCAAAGATAGTGATTCGTTGGTCCTCTCTTCTAGGTTTACAATTAGATTGGTATTCTTGAAGGTAAAAAAAGGAATTAAGAGATGAAGTGAAAAATGAGATACTAGAGTAAACAATATTGTTAAGATTATGAGTTCACATATAAAATGGTAAGATTTACGAGTCAACATATGCTTATCATGAAAATTCACTTTAAGAACCCCAAAACTAATATAAGTAGATTAAAATCATTTTGATTCATTATGAAATCATGATTTTGAGACTCTTTTTTACAATTTTAATATATATAAAAAAAAAATAGGATGAGATAGTGAAGAAAATTATGATAGGAATAAAATGATAATATAAATGAAAATGATGAAAACAATACATGGCATTGTTAAACCTCAACCACGATAGCTTAGCTATCTTTTGGACTAAAAGCCCGCAGGTCAACGGTATTCCAACCTATATATTGAATTTTGTATAACAATATGATTTTTTTTTATGTGAGATGAACAAGACAAGATCAACAATGTCAAGATCCTTGGTCATTCACAAAACATACTTAAATTTTGCAAATAATTTAAATTAAGCTTATAAATAAGATAAGTTTGAAGAAAATTACTTGTAATATGTATTAGATCACCAGGAGATGTATATAGGAGATACATGTTTAAAGTTTGGAAATGTATATGGGTGATAGTATTTTGATGCAAAGGGTAATGTTTTCTATTCTTTTGGAGAGAAGATTAATGTACAATAGGATGAGATCCTGAGGAAAATGATGATGGAAAATGGATTTTGTTGAGAAAATACAAAGATGTAGTGGACATTCAAGCTTTAGTAGAAGAAAGCTTGACTATTTAAAAAATAATATGTGTGTGTGTGTGTGTGTGTATAAATATGTCTATGTGTGTATATATGTGTATATGTATATGTCCTTTAAAGTAATTTCACAAGGTAACAACAATATGAAAAGTATAGTAACAAAACACACAAAACTACTTTTTATTAAACTTCAAACTCAACCATAATTTTAACCAAACACTTCAATTTCATTTATGAATCTCAACTAAAAGCGCTTCTTATGAAACTGTTTTTTTTAACCACAACAACACCCGCAAAACCAAACAAACTCTTAGTCATTCTACTACAATGAATTCGATAAACAATAACCTCTTTAGGTATAAGTTATGACATGTATTTTATTTATATTTTAATATTATTTTTCACACCAAATGATTTGTAATTAGTTACATGGATTAAATATTTTAATAGGTTATATGAACATTGTACTTAGAGTTGATGAGGCTCTATATATTATGGTTCTTGATCGATTCTCAACTTACAATGATGGACTTGATTTGGTTTAGGAGACCTTACATCTAAATATTGCAATAATTGATAATGAGTGAGAGCCAAGGACAAAAATAAATCACGAGACATTAGAAGAAAAGCTAAATGAGCTCGAATAATTATTGTACACAGAAACTAAATTCATTGTGAATTGAAACAGTAAAATAACTATTTTACCCCTCAATGTGTCTCAGCTTTAACCTTGGAATCAGGGGTAATTTTGAATTTTCATATTTTCATGCAAAATAACCAATCTATCCCCTAATAAGACAAAACTAAGGTTTTGCATGCAGGGGTACCACGGTCCTTACACATTTTTTACGAACAGTGCATGAACTGGGTAACTACTAATCTGCCACCATAAACGACAAAAAGGCTAAATTGGCATTAGGGTTTCACTTTTTTAATGATATTTTAATCCGGGATAAATAGTATCATAGGTGTGTTAATATTGATATACCCTCATAAAAGACAAAATGCAAGAATTATCTGTAGGGGTAATTAGGTAATTGACCATGTTTAAAATAATATTTTTGGTCGACAGCAGCAAGCACGTCCGGAGGACGCGTTGGCGATTTTCGGGCTCACGCCCCATTTGTGCGGCGCGTGCAGGCTACTCCAATGGTGAAAAAATCCCATCCGGCGTGTCACCGGATGCGCCTCCATTTCCTCCACCTTATGGTGGAGCGTGTTGCGTCCAATGGTGACTGAAAAAGTTCTAGTTTGTCGTTTGACGTTTGTTCCCTCTTTTCTCTCTCCTGCCAGCGAAAGTGCTCTACAGTCCCCGGTGTTGTGGTAGTTTTCATTTCAATCCCTTATTTTTTTATTGTGTTTTATGGTCCTGATTTCTGGTATAGAAGTTTTGATTTGTTTCAATTTTGTCATTCAATGGAAATTGATTATATTTTGTATTTTCATTTTGGTCCTCAGTCTTTTAATTTCCGGATTGGTTTGAAATCCCTATTATATTCGGTATCAAAGTTCTGATTTGTTTCAATTTTATTCTTCAATAGAAATTGATTATACATTTGAGTTTCATTTCAGTCCTCGGGCTTTTAATTTCTGATTTGGTTTGAAATTCTTTAATTTTTTCGGTATCAATTTAGATTTGTTTCAATTGTGTCCTTTAAATTAAATTCCATATATATTTGCTTTTTATTTCAGCCCTTATACTCTTAATCTTTGATTTTATCTTAATTCCTTTATATATATATATATTTCTGAAATGGTTGTTATTTTTGTTCATGCTTATATGTACATGCTCTTGATTTTTCTTCTTAATTTTTATGATTTCCTCTGTTATTAAGCTTTTTTTTTAATTTAATGTTTAAATTTTAATTTGTCCTGGTGATCATTTGAAAAATGATATTTAATATTTTCCCCTTTTAAATTGTTTTTATTTATTCTTCAAGTCAAATAATATTTTAAAATGTAATCAATTTTTTTTTTCATTTTTTTATTATTGCTTTTTTGTTAATATTTTTAGTTGTAAAAAATTCTAATTATTTTAGGTAAGGCATTCAAAATAATAATAATGATTATTTGTAAGTTTTTTTCTTATAAATATATGAGGTTAAGTATATATTTTTATATTTGTTTAATATTAACACACACACACACACACACACACACAGATATATATATATATATATATATATATATATATATATATATATATATATATATATATATATATATATATATATATATATATATATATGACCTATTTGTTTTCTTAAAATAAAATAATAATTTACAATCAATGTTCTAAAATACTTTTAATATAATAATATGACAAATAAATCTTATAAAATAAATAAATAAAAATTCTTTTTTTAACAAAAATTATGGTGTCATCGATAGTATGACCAATAATAATTATAATATTAATTATGTATATAATATTTATAATGGCAGCTATAAGAATTGTGACAAAAATTCATTGGTCAATGTTTTTTTCTGCGTCTTTTTTTATTTATGATATTTCAGCTCTCATATTACGTAAAAAAAAAATATATGAAACCACACGTTGACAAAACAGGTAGAATAAATGTGTCAAATTATCTATAATAATAAAATAAAAATTGCCAAGCGTTTCGCCACAACTAGCACAAAATTTTTGAGCATGTAATAAAATTGTTAATGATCCTATTTTTTTTAAAAAAATGCTATACGTCTGAGTTAAATTATCAACTTAAAAAATTGAAATAATCAATTACAACACGCACAAAAATAATCAGTTTCCTACATAGAAAAAAATAATCATTTTTAATAGATTTTATCAAAAATATTTTAGCAATAGCAACATTCAATCACTTTTAGGCTGAAAAAAACTCATTTCTAACAGATTTTATCAATTATAATTTTACTAATTAAATATTAAAATAACCAATTACAACACACACAAAATCAATCAATTTTTTATATTAAAAAAAGCCAAACACAACGTGCGGGCAAATTATCTGATGATTCTTATGTTGTAGTCCTTCAAAAAGCATGAGGAGGTGAACTATAAATGATAAAAATGATTAAATTATTATACGAGGTTAGATATAATTAGATAATATTATGTGATTTATAACCCCATTTACCAAAGAAAACTAATGATCATTCAACACAAGCTTTTTTTTTTAATTGTATCTTAAAATATTATAAATTAAATTGTGATTATTTTGAGCGCAAATCTCGAATTAAAAAATAATTAAGTTGGAGAATCTATAAAAAGAGGATGTTCATTCACAACTTTTGCTTTTATTCTAATTTTTCTAACAAAAGAATATTTTTTGTTCGAGAAAAGATATTAAATTGATATTTTCTTAGTGTTTTTATAATTTTGGTGTATTGGTATAAAAAATAAATTAAATTTATTTGTCCAAACATAAATTTTCTTAAAAAAATACCATACGCTTTAATTCCCAGTGTGTCGCAAGTCCATGAGCTATGATATCTGTACAAATTGTCTAAACACACGAATTTATCAAATATTTTTGACAATTTTACCATATTTGTTTTTTAAGAAACTAAAATATCTCAAACTCCTAAAAAAAATAAAAAAGAAAGAGAAATTAAATTTCCCCAGCATATCTATCGCTTTCAAACTTTAAAAAGCTCAAAACCAAGCGCCACCTGTTCCTCTCTCTTCTCTCTCTGCATCTCTATCTTTAATGTCATAAAGTATTCACTCTAGAAGCAAACGCGTCCACATAAATATCATAATTCAATGTGTAAGATTTTGATAATAAATGATAGACCTACAAGTAAGCTAATATTTAAAAAATTAGAAATAATCAAAAAAATTCTCATAATTATAAATATCATAATTCAAGTGTAAGATTTTGATAATAAATGATAGACCTACAAGTAAGCTAATATTTAAAAAATTAGAAATAATCAAAAAATTCTCATAATTATTCTGAGTTGTGACTGATTTTTAATTGGAATATTTATCTTTACAATACATTGCAGAAAACTCATTCGCCTTCCAAGATAGATTATCCTTTTTTAGGCATCTACAAGGATCTCTTATTTCAATATTTTATTTAGGTACACCAGCCTATAATAATATTTTAAAAACTAGATTTATTTGTATGAATAAATACTACCCATCAAAACATTTTAACCACATCAAAATACACAATATAACTTACCTCAGGTAAGATGTTCTAGGGGTGCTAATATCTTTTATTTACACAATTAGTCCTCTACCTTTGAATCTTTGATCATACCAGTACACCCAGATTTTTCTAACAACCCTGAACAACTAGATGGTGACTCAACACAATAAGACCCTCTAAGAGGTTATGCGGGGACGTGCGACAATGGTAATTCTTAATGAAATTTCCATTACCATATAAAATATATTATTTGCAAAACCATATGAAAGTCATGGCTTAAGATGTTAGATGGTGTGGTTCTAAGAGGTTATGCGGGGACGTGCGAAAATGGTAATTCTTAATGAAATTTCCATTACCATATAAAATATATTATTTGCAAAACCATATTAAAGTCATGGCTTAAGATGTTAGATGGTGTGGTTATGTGGGGACGTGCGACAATGGTAATTCTTAATGAAATTTCCATTACCATATAAAATATATTATTTGCAAAACCATATTAAAGTCATGGCTTAAGATGTTAGATGGTGTGGTTCTAAGAGGTTATGCGGGACATGTGACAATGGTAATTCTTAATGAAATTTTCATTACCATATAAAATATATTACTTGCAAAACCATATTAAAGTCATGGCTTAAGATGTTAGATGGTGTGGTTCTAAGAATTTTCATGAAAATCCAATCCATATTTAGTCATTCTACTACAATGAGTTAGATACACAATAACCTTTTTAGGTATGAGTTGAGACATGTATTTTATTTATATTTTAGTATTATTTTTCACACCAAATTATTTGTAATTAGTTACATGGATTAAATATTTTAATAGGTTATATGAATATTATTCTTGGACTTGATGAGGCTCTATATATTATGGTTACCAATTGGTTCTCAGCTTACCATGATGGACTTGATTTGGTTAAGGAGACTTCACATCTAAATATTGCAATAACTGATAATGATTTAGTTGTCAGAGACAAGTACAAAAATAAATCACAAGACATGATTCCTAGGATGTAGTCCTTCAAAAAGCACTACAAGGTGAATTATAAATGATAAAAATGATTAAATTAGTATATGAGGTTAGATATAATTTGATGATATTATGTAATTTATAACCCATTTACCAAAGAGAACTAATGATCATTCAACATATTTTGAGTTCTGAAAGCAAATACTCACCATATATTTTACCACTTAAAAATTATTTATTAAAAGTGAAACTTAATTTTGTATGCATTACAAGCCTTATATCTTAAAATATTATAAATTAAAATTATTTATTAAAATTGAAACTTAATTTGTATAAATTACAAGCCTTATATCTTAAAATATTATAAGTTAAATTGTGATTATTTTGAGTGCAAATCTCGAATTAAAAAATAATTAAGTTGCACAATCTATAAAAAGAGGATGTTCATTCACAACTTTTACTTTTATTCTAATTTTTTTAACAAAAGAATATTTTTGTTTGAGAAAACATATTAAATTGTTATTTTCTTAGTGTTTTTATAATTTTGTTGTATTGATGATATAAAAAATAAATTAAATTTATTTTTCCAAACATAAATTTTCTTAAAAAATACCATACACTATAATTCCCAGTGTGTCGCAAGTCCATGAGCTATGATATGTGTACAATTTGTCCAAACACACGAATTTATCATATATTTTTGACAATTTTACCATATTTGTTTTTTAAAAAAAGTAAAATATCTTAAACTCCTAAAAACAAATAAAAAAGAAAGAGAAATTAAATTTCCCCAACATATCTATCGCTTTCAGACTTTAAAAAGCTCAGAACCCAAGCGCCACCTGTTCCTCTTTCTTCTCTCTCTGCATCTCTGTCTTTTTATAACTTCTCTCCGCAGAACTCAACGGCGCTAATTATCTTCAATGTCATAAAGTATTCACTCTAGAAACACAACGCGTCCACTCTCTTTTCTCTTCGTTAAGAATCCCATAAAAGAAAATTCCTCTTTTTATAGTACACCTCTTTTTATAATCACACTGTTCACAACCCAACATGGCCTTTAATTCAACTGACCGGAAAGAATTGATTGTGAGCATGGAAGGCTTAGATGACAATGGTGTTAAAGTGGTGCTGAATAACAACAACACTATCGGAGGAGGAGGAGGGAGTATTTGGAGGGGATCAAGCTATGATTTCTTGAATGATGCAAATAACAAAGATAAACGACGTGTTATGAATGGCGACGACAACAACAAAAACATTGATGGGAATGGCAGTCACGGATTTGATTTTAATGGTCATCAGAAGAGTAACAGTACTGTTAGTACTAGTGGTAGCGGTTCATCAAAGGAGGAAGAGGATCCACCCTCGAAGCTGATCGGTCAGTTCCTGCACAAACAGCGAGCATCGGGTGAGTTTTGTTTAGATATGGACCTTGAGACGATGAGTCATCTCCAGGACGATGCTGTTGTTCTTCATAAGAATTTACCTCCGGTTTCTGAATCTCCTACTACTATGAATCGGGTCTCTTTCGATCCGAACACACCAGGGTCAGGTGAGTCAGTGAGGAGGAGAAGGGATTTAAAAGATTCTTCTCCAACTAAAGAAAGTAACGGTCGTGGTGATGATGGTGAGATTTTGAAGTGTAGTTCTAGAAACGACAGGTCTTTTTCGAGTAATCCCTCGTTTACGAGGAAGTCTACTTTGTTGAAGGACAGGCCAAAGTCTAGATTGATGGACCCGCCACCGCATCCGCCGGAGAAGTCGGGAAGAGTGGCAGTTGGGAGGTCGGGGCAGTTAAAGTCTGGAATTTTAGGGAAAGGGTCCGTTGCTGAAGAGGAGGAAGATGACCCTTTATTGGAAGAGGATTTGCCCGATGAGTATAAAAAAGATAGGCTTGATATCTGGGTTTTACTTGAATGGGCGAGTTTGATTATTATTATTGCTGCTTTAGTTTGTAGTCTTGCAATTCCATATTGGAGAGAGAAGAATTTGTGGAGACTCAGGTTGTGGAAATGGGAAGTCTTAGTTTTAGTTTTGATATGTGGGAGGTTGGTTTCAGGTTGGGTTATCAAGATTATTGTGTTTTTCATTGAGAGAAATTTTCTTTTGCGAAAACGGGTTTTGTATTTTGTTTATGGTGTTAGGAAAGCTGTGCAAAATTGTTTGTGGCTAGGGCTTGTTTTGATTGCTTGGCACTACTTGTTCGACAAGAAAGTTAAGAGGGAAACTAGGACCGACACACTTAGATATGTGACTAAGGTTTTGGTGTGTTCAGTGGTGGGAACTTTGCTGTGGTTGGTGAAGACCTTAGTGGTTAAAGTTCTTGCTTCTTCATTTCATGTGAGCACTTACTTTGATCGGATCCAGGAGTCGTTGTTTAATCAATACGTGATTGAAACCCTATCTGGTCCCCCATTGGTTGAAATGAGAAGGAACGAGGAAGAGGAAGAGAGACTTCTGGAAGAAGTACAAAAGTTGCAGAATGCCGGCGCCACCGTGCCCCCTGGCCTTAAGACGACGGCGAGCCCGTCACCGCCACAAGGTGCAAAGGTGATAGGAAGTGGACGGCTCCAGAAAAGCCCTCGAATAGGCACCCCGAAGATCTCTCATTCTCTTTCTAACAAAGTTGACGAGGGAGATGAGAGTATAACGATCGACCACTTGCACAAATTGAGTCCTAAGAATGTTTCTGCTTGGAATATGAAGAGGCTGATGAATATAATTCGACATGGAGCTCTGTCCACACTGGATGAGCAGATACAAAAATTCCAATGACGGTGATGAAGAGTCTGCTACAAAGATTAGAAGTGAAATTGAAGCAAAGGCTGCAGCAAGGAAAATATTCCAGAATGTGGCTAGGCCAGGGTCTCGGTAAGTTCTTGTTTCCACCCGCTTTTTATATCTTGAATCCTGTGTTAAATTGTATTTAGGCTCTAAATTTTTCTGCATTTACTATTTAGCTGTTTGTTTGATTTAATCTATGATCATCCTATTCTAGTATCTGACTTGCTCCGTGACTCTTCTTGTTGGATAACGTGGCCATTGATTATATCAAGTTTAACTGTTTTCCAAATTTTGTTATGCTCTGTTTCATGATGCCAGAAAATGTCTCCTGTAAAATACTTTTGTCCATTGAATTTCTTCTAGGACAAGGATCATTGAAGATATTCATTCTGAGTCTGTAACTTGATCTGTGTTTATAATGCCAGCAGTGTCATAGTCACCTTGTGATGATCCGCAGTCGTTTTTTATCATGCAGGTATATCTACCTGGATGACCTCATGCGTTTCATGCAAGATGATGAGGCTGCAAAGACCATGAGCCTGTTTGAGGGAGCACCTGAAAGCAAAAAAATCAGCAAAAAATGTTTGAAAAACTGGGTGGTAAGAACCAATTAACATTATACCTTTTTCTCTCTCTCTCATTTCTCCTTTTTGGCATATTTTTCATTTTTAGTTCTAGAATTTTGTTATGCTTGCTGAGTTGTGTAGGGGGTGTAAATGCACTCATACCCAATGATAGATACCTCCTGTACAAGTTTTGGCACTCATTTATGGGATTGGACTGGAAGTCATTTAGCAATTTGTAGGTCAATAAGAAAGTCAAAATTTGGACATTAAAGTCTAAGCTACAAACTATGAAATCTCGATGTTATTTTTTGGATGCTTACCTTTGAAAAAATGTCAAAATTTAAGAGTTCTATGTACTCTTCTAATAAAAAACTACATCAAACATTGATTTTCAAGAGGGGTTGCTTTATCATCTCCAGTTTAGACATTACCACTTGCTTTTCAATGGGATGATCTCTTTTCTTCAATGATGGTTTCTTGTCACAGGTTATGAAAAAAAGATAACCTGCTTTGCAGATTCATATTTTTGATGGCATATCTGCAAAGTTTTTCTGCTTCCATATTTTTTTCTTACATGAGATTGTGATTTTCTATTCTATGATCATATGAAAAGGCACTTACTTGATTGTCTCAGGTTAATGCTTTCAGAGAGCGGAGAGCACTTGCCTTGACACTGAATGACACAAAAACAGCTGTTAACAAACTGCATCGTATGGTGAACTTTCTGGTTGGCATTGTGATAGCAGTTATTTGGCTTCTTATACTAGGAATTGCTACCAGCAAGTTTCTCCTCTTTCTAAGTTCACAACTTCTCCTTGTGGCTTTCGTATTTGGAAACACGTGCAAAACTGTGTTCGAGTGTATTATTTTCTTGTTTGTGATTCATCCATTTGATGTGGGCGATCGCTGTGAAATTGATGGAGTTCAGGTATTTAAGCTAACGCACGTGAACTGTATCACAGTTCCATGGATTTAACTTGGTAGAAGTTTTGGCTTCCTTATGTTGTGGGGTCTAATTCCCTTTTGTACAAATTTCAGATGGTGGTTGAAGAGATGAACATTTTAACTACTGTCTTTTTAAGATATGACAACCAGAAGATAATAATTTCAAACAGTGTTCTTGCTACCAAAGCCATTGGTAACTACTACCGCAGCCCAGATATGGGAGATGCAGTTGAGTTCCTCGTCCACCTAGCTACTCCAGCTGAAAAGATTGTCACCGTGAAACAAAAAATAAACAGGTAACCACAGAAAGATTAGATAACCTTGTTTTCCCATCTCAAATTTTCTATACTGAAGTCAAAATGGTACTTTTATCATTGATTTTACATCATTTTGCTCTGTTAAAGCATGTCCATTTTGTTCTATTGAATCTGAAATCACATTAATAGTTACATTCCAAAATAAAGCACACTACACAGCATGAAATAATCTCAACTCTTGCTCTTGGAGCCTGCAAATTCAAATGCTGTGATTCTTTTGGGTTGCAGTTTTCGTTCCAATTGCACTTCTCCCTTGTCAATTTATGCCTTTGAGAAAGTTAAATTCAATATTATTGTCTTTTGAATGAGTTTGTACAGACAAATCGTAGCTATCAAAACTGTACCCTAGAACTTGATCTAGATGTTCTTGCTTTGAGAATGGAAAACAGCAGTTACTGTGAACATACATGCACGATTGGTTGTTCTTCCATTAGTTTATTACCGGCATCATCAAACTCGATATATTTCTGTAATCGATCATCTATTATGCTAAGAATTTCCTTGCATCTGCCACTGCAGCTACATTGAGAACAAAAAGGACCACTGGTATCCTTCCCCCCTGATTATATTCAAGGATGCAGAAGACTTGACCAGGGTTCGGATAGCAGTTTGGCTGACACATACGATGAACCACCAAGACATGGGGGAGAGGTTTGTAAGAAGATCTCTCTTGCTGGATGAGATGATGAGAATTTTCAGGGAGCTCGACCTTCAATATCGCTTGCTTCCTCTTGACATCAATGTTCGTGCCTTGCCGCCGGTCACCTCCGACCGCCTTCCTGCCAGCTGGACCAGCTGAAGGATGAAACCAGGAAAGCAGATACTGTCCATTCACTGTCCAGCTGTAGTGGTATCTATCTTGGAGGATGAGAAGCACTATAGTAAACGAGCTGTTTAGAATTGCGTGCCAATTCTTAATGTTGTATAATTAGCTACTGTAGCGTCGGTGAATTTCTTGTATAGCTTGCTGCATTATGATTCTCATGGCAGCTGCTTTCACTGCTAGTAAACGGAAGATGGACCTACTCTGTGGCCAGAAGATCATGGTTGTCAATTTGTTAGCTTGTAGTTGAAGAGAATATGATGAAATTTTACACGTGTTTTTTGATATATTTATATATATTACGTTAAAATCTTAGAGTAATCAAAAAATAAAATGACATTATGAGATTGATAATGATATTCTTGTAATTTTTAATTATATATACATAAACAACACAATCCTGAAATGACATGTTAAACGTGCCGAAACCGAAACATTTTGTTCCAATTAAAAGAACAAGACACCAATTAAAATGAAATTGACAATCTTCGAAGAATTTGGTTATCTATTTTACTGTCCATTACATGAGATCGTATATAAGTTGATCGATCGTGTGCAGAGCCATTTAGCATTTTATCATATCACTCCATGTTTGAGGCATCATAACCATTTCACATCTTGTTCCTGTCTGAGAGTTCTTGCATTAATAAGCAGCAACGTACAACTGAGCCCGCATGCTGCAACACAAAGGACTTCATTGGAGATGAAGAATATAACACCGTAAGGCCAAGCTGTTCTTTCGCTACATCAAGTAGATCATAAAAGCGAGTTGAAAAAGAAAGCAACATTACTTTGCTTGAAGCGGCAGACAAACAGCTTTCAAACTTTTAATTAGGTTAGGTACATGGAAGCAGACATCAGATATCATTAGTAAAGATGGCTGATTACCATGAAAAGCAAACGTCAAACAACCTTCGCAAGTTTTACAAAAGATTTAATAATAACAACAACCCAGCAAGCTCCCATCTTCAGATTCAGAAAAGTTTTGTGAAACATAGATTTCCATCACGTTATTGAGGTACTACTTCTTGAACCAACTCACACTCTTACAGATATCAATGTTTCGTGTGAATGGATTATTGATTCAGGCACTAGTGCCTTTTATCTTACAAGCTCCACAGTAGCAGCAGTGGAATGGAAGAGCTCTATTGTCAGGAGAAAGCTACACAAATGAAGATTTCATTAAAAACATGCCAACATACCCTTGGCCTCCCGCTTGGTGATGAAGCTGACAAAAAAGAGTGGTCTACAGCTGCCGATGCCGCTGCCGTTTGGAAACAGTGCCACGCTGTTCGCAGTAATGAGGGTTTTGCACAGCTGAGCAACATATATCAGGCACAAAAATTGCTGTATCAGAATGATTATGAAAACTTTTTGGCCAGTATAGCCCTGAGGCTGTAGGTGGGGAAGGGATTTGGGGCACTGCCCAAGAGCTATCTGGCACCTGACCCAAGCATTCTTCATCATCCACCTCTTCTTCAGTAGACATTAAAATGGCAGAGATGTCAGAATCTCCACGTTTTCCACTATCAGCCTTGCTAGTAAGAAAGAAGCCAGAATTACAAATAGTATAAAAACATTAAGGAGGGCAGTCATAATAATTTTAAAAAAAAATCCACTGTGCACACTTTTCTGTGACAAACACAATGAATCCAAATTTTTGGAAATACCACAACTGACAAAGCCAATGTGCATCAGATACAGAATCCAAATTTAACATGGGGTAGGGAAAATGTTACACACAAATAAACAAACATTTCATGTTTATTAACACATTTCACAGGTGTTCAATTGCTCTTAAGAGTCCACAAAAGTAAATCAGTAACACAAATCAAGGAAACATGGGACCATCTATCTAATTTGTTAATTGTTGAGCGCTGTCCAGATTACACAATCATAATCAAGAAAATGCAAGTCTGTAGATGAGAGGGGGGGGGGGGGGCTCGAGGATTTAGTCATTTCTGTTTTTCCATCATATCAGATCTGTTTTCTAAATCATCATCCTATAATATCAGTGGATAAGAACTTGGAATGTAATCAACGGAGCTAAGCATTTCTCTCACACACATGGCATGAATAATACTGAAAGATCCCTGCCTTATTCTTTGGAAAGTGCTTGAACTAAAACTCTTGGAAATTTTGAATGCAAGTGCAGGTAGGAGGAAAAAAAGAAAAGCTTGGAGCCTCGAAAGTAATTAACTTCCTTCAAATGGCTCTGCTTATAACAACAACAATGGAGCCAAAATCAATGTTATTACAAGGGCAGGCAATTTTATGTTAAATGCAAGCCTAAGATCCCTGATTCTTGGTGAACAGACTTTGGCAAGAACCTCTGGAAGAGCGGCCTTCATTGTTGCAATTGTGCTAAAACGAGCTACAGCTATTAATTACATGAAAATATGTAATCTAATTGGAGTCTAATAGGAAGAACCTTAACATATACATTCCTACCATTAAACATGAATTTGATCAAACTCAACTGTACCAAACATGGATCCAGTCAAGTTAGCTTAAGATCTTACTCTCAAACAGTACGTCCATGTTTGATTAGAATACAAGCATGCCTTAGATGATCCATTATGCATATAGCCATAATTCTCATTAAATTAAGCCAATTCAAGAAATTCATCTAGCCATAAAAGGTTTATCATAGGTAATCTAATTCATGTTCTCCTAGTTGGGATGCAATGTAAATCTCAACCAGCTGAACATGAATTAGATCATGATCAGCCTGTGTTTGCTTGGTGAATCTGTATGCATACCTTAGAAGATCCATTATCAATATAACCATAATTTTGATTAAACTCAGGCAGCTCAAGAAATTCATCTATTTGCCACTGAATGCTGGAAGTTGCTGAACCTCCAGAATAGGGCAGCTTAGCAGACCCAAAGTCTCCAACTCCACCGACATTCACAGGCAAAACTTGATTGCATGGATTAGCCAAAGGCAACAAGGTGCCTCTTCTAGAAACAGGATGTGATTTTGTTTCCAAGGTTTTCTTTTCCGCTGAAGGTGACTTTCCTAAGGAAGAGGATGCACCAGGATCTGTAGGTTCTAGATCTACCTTTACTCCAGTGAGCAGAAATCTCTGATGAGCAGACACATGGGTATTTGCTGTGTGTATCGCAACATCACATTTCCTGCAGAGCAATGCTCTATCTTCTAGACAAAAGAAAAAACCTGCATTCTCCTGTAATAAGCAACGAATTCACCAGTTAGTGAACAAGAAAACAAGTATAAGTTCATACCTGACAAACTCACCACTAGCAAGTAGGGCCTGTGGTGGAGGGTGTATTGAAATATTTGGGATGCCATGTTAAAAATATCATGGGGCTATAGGAATACTATGCAATATTTTGAAAAATTGTTTTTGGGGATTGAGGGCTCAAACATTTCCCCAAGTAGAGCAATTAACCCTCCCATTTTTTGAACCATGGAAAAGAACATGGTCCTATAAGAAACTGGAAAGCTAGAACCTACAAAGCATGGATTCTGTTTAATACGAGTACATGTCACTGTTGTGAAATTAAAAAAAATCTGGTAATGAAAATGACAAAGAAATTTAAAATTATGCATATAATTATTTTTATTTTACTAACTTTTTCACCATTCAAGCATAGATGAGTTACACGTCAAAAGTGAAAGTAAAATCAGAAAGCTGCCACCGGAGCAAAATGTAGATTTCAAAGAAGGAACTTTATTTAAGGAATTAAATCTCTGAAAGGAAAGAATATGTTTTGGCTCTTATCTAAACAACCTAAGCCATAGAAAAGAATGAACTTGCTCTTTGATGGCAAGCGAATCAAACTAGCAAAGCAACAGGTCATCTTTTTGGCACTACATAACAATAGATACCAGGTAGTTAACTACTTCACTATGAACCTTATATACTCTTCCACACGGGAAAATGCTTAGCAGGCTGGCTGCATGAGGCATAGCTAGCAGATATTCTCAACTTGTTGCCAAACCAAAAGAACAATCCCTTCTCCCCTTTCTTCTTGATTGTCTTGGTTTTCTACCTTTTCGCTCAAAATAATTGTCAAATCTAGTCTTCCATAACATTAATTTACCTCAAATTTGGCCTTGAAAAACCAGCAGTTATCACTCTTATTCACATCTAACTATCATACTCTGCTTAATCGAGATAGACTTTATTAAATTGCCCAGGACACAAAAAGAAACTGTGATTCATTTTAATAGCAGAGGTTCAGAACTGGGAGTTGTTTATTTATTCATTAGTTTGGAAGGGGAATGTTTACATGATTCGAAGGAAAGAGAAGCTAATTCCATTACCCTCAGCTTATAGGTTGGATACTAAACAATAACCTTATGACCCCAAGTCATTAAAACGATATCAGAGACCATTACACTAAACCCAGAATTATGTTGAGTCCGCAATTAATTAAAAATATAAATGGGTGATGTAGGCATATATTCATCCTAATTACGAATAACTAATTCAACAAGGACAAGTTAGGTTTTTTTCCCCTTCCTATTCACAAACTAAAAAACAAAATCCAAAACCCTCCACTCCTATTAGGCTTAAAAAATCTCCCAGAAGCTAACAGCAATAACCAGTACATGATACATCAAATCCAAAATCTTATTAATCATAGAAATTCAATAACATCATCAAATTAAAAAAAATTAAACAAATGGAAAAATAAAACGATTACCTGACAAATATCACATTTGGGCATCTGAGGAGAAGAAGTAGAAAGTGGAACCCTCTGATGCTTACTAGCAAGCTTGTTAGCTGCATGAACCTTCTCGTCACATGTCCAACACAACGCCGCCTCGTCCGCACAACACAGCACGTTCGCCTCCGCTGCCTCACAGACGTTGCACTGTATCTTCATCTTCCCCAGCTATCTCTCTCTCTCTTTCTAATCTCTCTAAGAACTCCCAATCTTCTTTGGATTGTCTGTTTCACTATCTCCACATAAGAGAAAAACACGCAACCACAATAGTTTCCCTTCTTCTACAACCTTCAGTTTTTCTCTATCTAAAAATCCTATCTTTTTCTGTCTTCTTTCTGAAAAAATAGATAAAAAGAACCCTCTTTTCTGTTTTTTCAAACCTTGAATCTGACTTTTCTTCCTTCAAAGTGAAACCCAGTTTGTGTCTCCCTCTCTCTCTTTCTTCAAAGAGCAAAACCTCAATCCAATATCTCTCTCCTAAGAGCAGGAAAGTTTGTATTTTTTTCAAAAAGAGAGAGATATTTCCGTGGAGAGGCTTGAAAGATGAAATAAAGGGAGAAGAGAGATCTTTTTGGAGAAAAGAAGAGGATGAAATGGAGCCACAAGAGCTGACATGTACAGTTAGGAGGTGGGACACAAAAGGAAGGAAACAAGTGAGGGAGGCAGTCTCTCTCTCGAAGTTTGAACCTTTGGGCTTGGAGGATATTTTTAGCGGCGCATATCATATTTTATTTTTTCTGTACACGTGGCAGATTTTCGATTGTGTCCAGTTAAATGGAGACCAGGCTCGCTGTCTTGGGTTGTATTGTAATAAGAGAGAGTCCGGGAAGTCACTGGATAAAATTGAGAAAACCAATGTCTAGAGAGTGTTTGCACGCGCCACTTTACTCTTTGTTTTGGACTGACTATTTTGCTGTCCTCTTATGTTCCACGTGGCCTTGTGTGATAATTCACTTTATTCTTTAAGGAAATTTTATTATATTTTATTTTAACAGTCACGTGGGAAACTATGTAGCAATGAATATTATTTTCTCCGCATGTTTTAATATATTCTAAGAATTTTTTTTTTATAATGTTTAATATTAGATTTTTGTTTTATTAGGTAACCACAATTTCATGATATGAATTGCAAATTTAACGGGATAATCTATTTTTTAGTGTGGCTCTACAAAAAAATTAATTGTCTTGGTTTTTATCTTTGATTTTTTTAATCAATATTTTTTTATTAGTCTTTTTATTAGGTTATCTCATACTAATCACAAATTTAACGGGTTAATCGGTTAACTATGTTTTTTTTTAATTTCATCTTTTAATATTAGGGTAATTGAAATATTAGACTTTATGATTTGTTTTATTTCTTTTCTACATGACTCGAGATTAGTGTTTAACGAGGTAACCCAAGTCGGCTTGAGTTATTTTTTAATTTTATCATTCAATAATGGATCAGTTAGAAATTAAGCTTTAGGATTTGATTTTTATAAGAATATCTAGCTCTTATGATCAAGGTTGTGAGTTTTGATATTTTATTCTTAGTTAAATCATGTCATTTTTTTTTATAAAAAGGTATCTCAATCTCATGTCATATAACATTGGATTTTCTTTTTATTGGGTTATCTTTGTCTCTAGTCAAGTTGTAAGTTTGACAAGTTAATTAGTTAACTTAATTTTTTTTCAACAACTTTTTTTTTCAATTTCATAATTTAATATTATATTACATTAAGAGTTAGACTTCATGATTTATTTTGATTTGATTTTTATGTGATTATCCTAGTCTCATGACTCAAGAATAATATTTAGTGGGTTAACTCATATCGACTTGACTTATTTTTATATAATTGTTTAATTATAATTTTTACAAATCTCATCATTCAATTTTGGATTTGACATGATCAATTGAGAATTGAGCTTCATAATTTATTTTTAGTTTCTTTTTATGATGTATCTTAATCTTATAACTAGAGTAACAGATTTGACAAGTTAATCTATGTTAAATCAAATTGTTTTTTATTTATTTCTATAAGGTTATCTCATTTTTATGAACTCGATCATGAGTTTGACTAATTGAGTTGAGTTTTTTTAATCTTTTTTTTAGTCTCATCTTGATTCAAACCAAGTTACTACACAATGTCTGCTCAACAATTTTGTGAGATCATAAATATCTTTAAAATTGTACATCATAGAGAGTTGTAATTTTACAAGGAGATACCAAACAAATAAAACGATATTGTATCTTTAAGGGGGTCAAATTTACTAGATGAATCATGTCAAACCTGCTAGACTAGATCTTCGTGTATTGTTTGAGACATATATGGAATTGTAGGTGGCATTTTGATGCAACTCAATTTGGGTTGTAAACTATACATCTCAAGGTTTTCAACCATATATGATAGGACCAATAATTCATCTAGACAAGAGAGAATGATATGTTAAGTCAAGACTAAAATCTTTAAAGAAAGTGTGAAAAATAAAATTCAGACTACATGAAGGGATTTTAGCATGAATACTTTATTTTTATTATCCTAATTAATTAATTAATTTAATGTTGAATAATTATTTTTTAAATTGGGTTTGTTCTGGCCCATAAAATATTGTTTAGGGGTTTATTTCATTATTGGATTTATGTTAGTTTATTACTAGTTTAGACCTATTAGCTTGCTACCCGAAAGGGGTCCATTAGGGTTAGTTAGAGAACACTATATTATTTTTGTATCTATAAATTTCAAAAGCTAGTTGAAGAATAAACGTGAGTTTTCCTTTTGCTTGTTTGTAACAAAACAATCTTTCTTTGTAGGGATAAAAATTGTACATTAACTTATCAAATCTTAATTGGTTTCATGATATCATTTTCATATGTTATTAGATGTAAGGTTATCTCCAAGTTCAAGTCTTTTTTCAATACCCTTTTGTTCTTAGATACAAGGTTACCTCTAGGTTTGAGTTCTATCAAACTTGATCTTTGACTTTCTGAATTGTTATCTATTTTGTTAGGGGGTGGCTTGACCATATAATCAATAGGTTCATATTAGTTGGTATTATAGCTAGGCTCTAAAATTATATTATATCCTTTATTGTTTTTTTTTATTAGTTTCAACTTCCTTAGCTTAACTCCTTTTGATTATTTCATGTCTAAAGCTTAATGTCTTACATCTCTCATTCCTTAAGAAAGTTTTATTTTAGTTTATTTCTTTCTTTGAGTTTATTAGTAGCATAAAGAGTCCAAAAAGGAAGGAAAGAACCACAAGTCATTTTTATTGAATCTTCCACAATACACAAACAAGGACAATTTAAACCAAACCAATTCATAAAATTCTAATATTTTATATGATGGTTCTAGGAGTCTTAATTGCTTTTCATATAAAATCCAAGCTTATTTGGAGATTTTTTTCCATAGTAACCAAGGTTAGGATTAAAACTTGTTGTAATACGTCATATTCGTATCAAAGAGGAATTTTCGGTCAGATAGATTTATAAAATTATCAAATTTTATAAAGTGTATTTTAAGGTTCTATTTACTTATTATATCAAATTTGAGGTCATTTGGTGTTCTTTTCTATAGGAGATAATTTCAAGATTGGAACATATTCTATTAGTTCTAATTTGCGTAGATAATTCAGACTTGTCTTGCTCTTGTTATTTTTCAATTATAATAGTATAATAACATCATAATTGATATATTTATGTGTCATTTAATTTTTTTATAATGATTGCATCATTTTTCTTTCAAGTCTTTAAAATCTTCTATTTTCGTACAAATTTGCTTTTTACAACAAATTTGTAATTATAATTCTGTTTTTGCTTGTGTTTTATATTTTTCTTCTTCTTGATTCATATAAATATATTTAGAGACACTTCTAAGGCTATTATACTTCATGTTGAAATCAGCTTCGCAAGAGCCAAAGAAAGGTAAGACGAGAGGAAAAAAATGTGGTAGCGACATATTTGAGTAAATAAACTATATTTGAGTGAAACATGAGAGGAGTGTAAACATGTGATTGAATAGGTAAGGGATTTATGTTTTTTGTCAACTAACCAATTTTTAGATTAAAAAAGCGTTGGAGGCAAGCAACAACATAACACCATATAGAGGAGGCAATGAAATTGTAACTTAATTATGCTTTATGATCCAACAAATGGATTAGATGACCAATGATTTTAGAGATAGTTTGGATAGGTAGCAAGATAATGATCATGGGTGGGGTTTAAAGTAGGCCTAAACAAAAAGAATTTAATGTTATGAGAGTTATTCACGATTGAGTGACAAGTAGGCATTCCTTTAGGATAAATGAAAAAAATATAACTCTTTTATATTTGACACTTAAACAAGTATATGAGAAGCAACTAAAATTGAGGAAGAGGAAAATAATTGAAAAGTATAAATTCTATATCAAAGGGACCTTCTTTGTTAACAAGGTTCTTCTTGGTTTTGATGATGATACTATTCTTTTACTTTATACTAATTTATTGACCTTAGAAGATGTTTTACATGATACATATTCAATTTTAATTATTTTTAAAAAAGAACAGGATGATACAAACCAGGTTAGGTTTGAATTTGACCTTAAAATATCTACTCACTAGTTTTATGAGATTAGACTTATCTCTTAAACCATACATTAGATTGAGCTAAGATTTTACAAGGAGATACTAGACATATATAAATATACTATGGTAAATCTTAAAGTTAAATGGATTTCAAAAAATATATATTTCAGAGGGTTAAAGTAACTAAACAAATCTTGTCAAATCTACAAAACTAGACCTTCATGTTCTATCTAAGACATATCTAGAGCTATATGTGAAATTTTACTAGGAGTCAAGTTTGTATGGGAACTAAACTCTTAAAATCTATAAACATATATGATAGGACCATTAAGTCATTCAAATGAGAGAGAACAACATGTTTGAAATGAATATTAAAATTGGCCAAGAATGTGCAAAATTAGATATGCAAGCTACATGGGGGAATTTTAACATGAAGATTATATTTTTATTATCCTATTTTATTTATTTAATTTTGAATATTTTGTTTTATTTAAAATGGATTTGTTCAGCTTATCAGACATTGTCTAGGGGTAGATTTATGTTAGTTGATTTTTAGGCTTGTTAACATGCAAGTCAAAAGTTGTTATTAGGATTACTTAGAGAAAGCTATATTATGTTATTTTAAGCTATAATTTTCAACGATAAGTTGAAGACTAAATATGAGTTTTTCTTTTGTTTGTTTGTGATGAAACCTTCCTTTGCAGGGACAAAGATTGTACATAGACTTATCAAAGATTAACCAACTTTGTGATATTATTCATATATTTAGGATTCTTAGATACAAGGTTATCTTTGGGTATAAGTTGTTTCCAATACCTTTGGTTCTTAGGTATAGGGTTACCTTCGGGTCAAAAATTTATCAAACCTAATTCTTGGTTTTTTTGAGTTATTATCTATTTTATTAGGGGTTACTTGACCATGAGATCGAGAGGTCAGTATTATATCCTTCAATAATTAACTGATTAAGAATCACACTTCATAATTTATTTAATTTTCTTTTTATAGGGATTATCTTGGTCTTATGATCTAAGTCACGAGTTTGATAAGTTAACTAAATTTGTTAGTTTAGTTTTTTTTTATCTTAATTAACAATAGTGAGTTGATTGAAAATTAGGTATTTTGATTTGTTTTGTATGAGATTATCAGTCTCATAACTCAGGTAATGACTTTTACATGTTAACTGAGGTTGATCCATTTCAATCCATTTTATTGTTATCTTAATATTAAAAATATATGTCTTCTTGAATTTTTTTAGTCAAACCATGTTTTTACGGGTTGTTCGAGTTGCTTTTAGATCCACAAAGTCAATTAATTTTTTTTCACTAAAAAATATTAACTATATATGAATAGTTTTTTATGTACAAGAAAATTTGATCGAACTGCAGCTAAGTGTAGGTCAATGATCTAGTTCAAACTATAATTAGATAGGTTGTACAAGATTCTTCACAGAATAAATTGATGTTTTTCCTTGAAAAAAAATAATGCTTAGACATTGTTAGGGTGTTTAAAAAAAATAAAGAAATCATATTAATTCAATTATATAATATAAAAAGAAATGATAGTAAATGAACCAAATATAAAAAGAAAAAGTGATTACGATAATAATAAGGAAAATAACTCTTATCAAAATACTAAATTGCCCTTCAATCTAATCTATTATAACAAAAGAACAAGATGAAGAAACAAATATGCACCTAGACACTCATTTATTGTTTTATGCGTTTAAGGGTAATCTAGTCATTTAATTATGCTTTGAAAATAAAAAACCCAACCAAATTCAAGGTAATGTCTTAAACCTATGTTAATATTCAAAAATCAAAACCCATGAAATCCTAGACCCGAATTCAATCAAGAAGCTCAATTTATAACAAATCTAATATTGAATGATGGAAAAAAATATATCACTCTAAAATATTAGCCAAAGAAGAAAATACCCAATTAAAAAAATGAGGATCAAATTTAATAGGGAAATAATTTAAGAGAGATTAGATTGTATATAAAACAAACAATTTAAAAATTATCTCAAATAAAACAAATAGAAATCAAAGGAATGAGAATAAAAAATAAAAAAATAATTAAAAGAGGATGAAAGTGAAAAAAAATTCTATTTTATAAATTATTTCAAATAAAACAAATACTAATAAAAAAAACGAGATCCAAAATTGAAGGACTGCTTTGAAAATTTTTAAGAGAGAAAGAGAGAGAAAACCTCGCAAATTCCAAACAAGAGGTGATTAAACCACACATATCATGTATAGGGATGAAATAGCCATTGAGAGAAATCAAAAACTATCTTGGAAGTCACAATTTAACTATCACACACCACCACATGCACTGCTAAAAGATCATAGGATCTTCCCACATGCCTTCTTTTATTTTTGTAAGAACCTAATATTTTATATTTATTAAAATACCTCATTGTCTCCTAGTAAAATTGATTATAATGAGAAAACATAAATGAAAATATTTAAAAGTCCCTAGATGCCAATTTACTTGTTTTTTCTTTTTCCTTTTATAGGTAATCACATTATTTTATAGTGAATTATTTTAAAAAAAAACAAAAAGCTATACACTTATTTTTTTTGCTTTTAAAAGTAATAAAGTTATTTTACTGTGTAAAATAATATATACTTATCAATTATCTATAATCAATTTGATAATAATAAATGGATATATATATATATATATATATATATATATATTACTCAATCACAAGAGAAGAATTAAACCTAACAATGAAACAAAAAAAAAAACATTTTAGTCTCTTTTTATGACTTTAGGTTTAGATAGGTCCATTAAAAAATAATGTCATTTAAAGAAAATTATTGAACATTCCATCACCACAATTCTCCCACATGAGAATCACTATATTCGTGCATATCATTTTGATTTTGATGTGAGGGAGAAAGTATTACTCTCATAATACCTTTTGATGTCAAGCATTATCATATAAGCTAAAAGAGATCATGATTTTGAACACTGTTTTTGCACTGTTCATCTAGACTCAGATGTACAGTGAATTGGAATAGTAGAATTACTTAATAATATAAGTATTTTTTGTATAATAGAAATGAACAACATAGTCGCTTTGGCTCTGTGGTTAAGTTTGTGCCTTGGCAGAACTTTGAGCGCGCGAGAGTTCGAATCCCTCAGACATCGAAATTGATTTTGGTTTTTTTTTTAACCGGATTTTTTTTTATAACCGAGATGTCCAGGCTAGCTTACGCGCACCATGACCAATCTCCGGATCTACTTTTTTTTTACATTTTTTTCTTGTTTTGTTTTGCCACTAATACATTTTTTTGGTTTTTTTATAACCGGGGTATCCTGGTTAGCTTAAGCGCGCCACAATTTTTTCTTCCCAAGTATTTTTTTTTTGTTCTGGGCCAGCTTAGCGCGCCATGAATAATCCTTAGACTCATTTTTTTATATATTTTTTTCTATTTTTTTTCCCACTTATATATTTTTTTTATAATCGGGGTGTTGGGGTCAGCTTACACGCGCTAAGATTATTATTATTTTATAGAATAACTAAAGGAGATCACAATTTCAAATAGCAATGAACAATGATTTTCATTTTTCATTATTGTTTGATAAGGTGAATTGAACTATGGTTTTGGTAGGAGATGGCTGAGGTATTTGAGAATTTGTTTGGAAAATGCGTTTGAATTTTTTTTTAAATTAAAATAATTTGGTTTTTTCAAATTATTTTGATGTGTTAATGTCAAAAATATTTTTTTAAAAAATAAAAAAAAATATTATTTTGATGCATTTTTTAACGAAAAACACTTTCAATAGCAACCTCAACCACACTCCCAAACAGGCACGACATGTGGTAGACGTGGAAGGTAAAAGGCGAATTGAACTCCTAGCTAAATTTTGTCCTTTAAATGACATTTATTATATATGTGTTTTTAATTTTGGTCTTTATAATTTTAATCTTAGATTTTATTTTAATTCTTTTATTTTTTTAAATATATTTCTTAAATTGTTCCTATTTTTTTCTATGTTTATATGTACATGCTCTTAGTTTCTGTTTCTTATTTTTATTATTTCCACTATTATGAAGATTTTTTATTTAATTTTTAAATTTTAATTTGTGTTGGTGATTATTTGAAAATTGATATTTATTATTTTTTCTCTTTTTTTATTTTATATTTATTTATTCTTCAAGTCAAATAATTTTTTAAAATCTAATAATATTTATTTTTTTTTCATTTTCTTTTAATTGCTTTTTTGTTAATATTATTAGGTGTTGAAATTTCTAATTATTATAGATAAGGCATTCAAAATAATGATAATGATTATTTATAATTTGTTTTTCCTTATAAATATGTTAGACTAATTATATATTTTGATATTTATTTCATATTAGCGCCTTAATATATATATATATATATATATATATATATATATATATATATATATATATATATATAGTATGAACAATAATAATTAGAATATGAATTATTTATAATAAT
This sequence comes from Salix viminalis, assembly GCA_029228465.1. Taxonomy (NCBI): domain Eukaryota; kingdom Viridiplantae; phylum Streptophyta; class Magnoliopsida; order Malpighiales; family Salicaceae; genus Salix; species Salix viminalis. The sequence goes on along the minus strand of CM055436.1, from coordinate 8,026,611 downwards.
ATTTATAGTGACAGCTACAATAATTGTGACAATTTAACAATCATGATAATAACAATGACAATAATAATCAAAATAATTCATCAGTTGATGTTGTTTTTCTTAGAGGTTGACTTCTGCTATTTTTTTATATATGATATTTAATATCTAATATCATATAAACAAAAAATATAAGAAGTGACACGTAGATGAAATAGTTGGAAAAATTTGGGCAATTTATCTACAATGAAAATATATACGAGCCAATTGCCCTTCACTTCGCCATAGTCATAAACAAATTTTTTAGCATGCAAAAAAATATTAATTGTCTTAGATTTTTTTTATAATGCTATATATCTGAACAAAATAATCAGCCTACAAAACTTTCAGTTCTTACTAAAGCAAAATTATTTACAATAATAATAATAATTATTGTATATTAGGTTTTTATATATTCATTTTATTATGCAAAATGCGTTTAAAATAATGATGATGAATATTTTTAAGGATTTTTCTCTTAAAATTAATTATATATTTTGATATTTTTTTAATATTAACACATTAAAATATATATAAAAAAAATGAAGTAAGTTTTTTTTTTTAAATTTCTCAAAGTAATTTAATCTTAGTATTCTTGAATAATTCAAATATAATAATATGAAGAATAAATCTTGGAAAATAAAAAAAATATGAGTTTCTTTTTAGAACGATAATGGTAGTGGCAACAATAATATTGTAAGTAATGATTAGAATAATAATTATTTACAAATTTTTTTACAATAACGACTATAATAATTGTGACAATATAATAATCATGATAATAACAATAAGAATAATAATCAAGATAATTCATTAATCGATGTTGTTTTTGTGAGAAAATGACTTCTGTAACTTTTTTATGTATGATATTTCAGATCTAATATTACATGAATAAAAAATATACGAAACTGCACATAGACAAAACAAGTGATTTTTTTTTGTCAAATTATCTACAAATAAAAAATATATGAGTCACTTGCCTGTGCTTCGCCGCAGACAAAACCAAATTTTATAACATGTCAAAAAATGTTAATGGTTCTTGATTTTTTTAATGATGCTATACATTAGAGCGAAACAATCAATCTACAAGACTTTCAATTATTTAGTTTTTTAGTATATTCATTTTATTATAAATAATGCATTTAAAATAATGAGAAAATTATTTTAAAAGTTTTTTCTGTTAAAAATAACTATATATTTTGATATTTGTTTAATATTAACACCTTAAAAAATATAACAAATAACTAGCAACTAAATATTAACTATACATGCATAAGATAAGATTTTACTTTTATTTCACACCACCAAAGGTGAACTTACTCTGTTTTTTAACCAAAGTTATATTTAATACAAAGATAAATTCTAATAAAAATTAAAAGTCAACACTAAGAGTAAAGATACATAAATACAAATAAATTATTTAGAATTATACCACAAGTTCTGAAAAAATAAAGGGATCGAATTTAAATCAAGAAATAAAAGAATTATTTATATTTCCCTTACAACACTTTTAATTTTTTTTAATTAAATCCTTCCGTTTAAATTATTTACATATTTTGTTTTCATTTCGGCCCATTTACTTTTAATTTTTTATTTTAATTCCTTTAATTTTTAGATATATTTCTAAATAGTCTCTATTTTTGTCCATGTTTATATATATACGCTCTTAATTTTGTTTTTTAATTCTAATTATTTGCTCTTTTGTTTAGGTTGTATTTCTTAGAAAAATTAAATTCTTAGATTTTAGGTTGTTTTGGTTAAAAAATTACTTTTACAACATTTTTATATTCTTATCTATAATATTTTATATCTAATATTACTTAAAAAAAAATGGGGCAACACATAAACAAAATGGGTAGACAAATTTGCCCAAGTTATATGCAATGAAAAAATATACGAGTCACTTCTCCTGCTTTTCGATTATAATGTTCCTTTTAGGCGGAAAAAAACATTTCTAATAGATTTAATCTATTATAATTTTACTAATTAAATATTAAAATAATCAATTACAATATTCACATAATCATTCAATTTTCTATATAAAAAAAATCCAACGCAGCGCCTAGCAAGTAACCTCATCCAAATCTAAGGCCGATCGCTTCTTCACTAAGTTTGTTTCTTTTTTTAAAAGCCAACATCAATTAAAACCCTATTTTTCATCTTCGTAAGAGATTGAGCTTGAACCTATTCTCCTCCTGACTCTGAGAACTTTAGACCCATATTCTATCCCCACTCTTGTCGGCCTTGAATCCAACTTGGATCCGATTTCAACTCGATCCATTAGCACTTGAAATAAGAAAGCTTACTCAAAATTATCTTTGCTCCGGCTGGCCCAAGCATTCCACAATATAATCTGGATTTCGAATCCTCTGTTCATCAGTCGTCACTTTCGTCCACGCTTTGGTTATGAAACCATTTTGCTCCTCTGATCAGATGGATGGTTCCATATTTTTGCAAAAAAAAATTATTGATTGATTAAATTTGTTTAGATAGGAGGATTTCAAGAATGAGCCAGCAGCTAGACAACCTAGACAGCACGAAAGGGCAATAAGAACACATGTTGTAGTTAAGTTTTTTTCAAGAAATAATTACTAAGCAAAAATGCAGACATAATCTGAGACATCGTCAAGTAATAGATCACGAAAATCACCTGCGAGGAATTCCCGAAGCCATATAACAATGTTACAAATTATCATCATTGTCGTACGTAGACGTTCAAGGGAATGCAAAATATCCTAATGGAGTTGTTGTGAGTGTATTTTGATATATTATAGATAAGAATTTAAATTATTTTAACCATGGATCGATCAACAATCTCCGGTCTATGAAGGAATTGTATCTTAGCTATTGTAAGTTGGTAGGGTTGCATTTGACTATATTAGGGAATCTAATACAACTTGTTTTGGGCTTGAAACTTGTATAAACCCACATCACCTTGTGTTTGATTTTTATTAAATAGAATGGGAGTGGTGAGATTTGAAATCGTGACCGCTGGGTCAATAAGGTTCTGATACCATATTAAGGAACCATCTCACCTAAAATCTTAAGTTGTTAGGTGAGGGCTCATAATATGATTTATATTATTCTGTAACACTCACTAAGTTGTATCTTTCTAGTAAATAATTATATGATCATATTCCATCCTCATTAATAAAGCTTGACCAACTCAATCACTTGAATCTTGTGTCCAATAATATGAATGGTCCAATTCCTGGTTTTTCTTAACCTCACACAACTCATTTGGTTACATCTCATATAAAATAATGTTTCCAATCAATCATATTCCATCTTTTCACTGGATACCTTTAGGAACTCACTTTCTTGAGTCTTAGATTCATTCATTTATCAGCACAAATCCCATATGATTTTTCTCACCCACATGAATCATTTTATTAGAACTTTGAAATAACAATTTGGTAGGTCATCTTCCAACTTGATTTTACACCATGTTAGCCCCTTTTTATTATTTATTATTTTTATTATTATTAAATTTTATTGATAACTCAGTTATGACAAGTGTTCCTGCTCTTTACAATGTTTATGACTAAAGTCTCATAAGAGACTTTAGATAGTAAGCATTGTAAAGAAGAAAAAAGAATGGGAGAATGGACTTACCAAATCAAGAGATGGCTTGTCCATCTAAAAATATTAGAAATTAGGGCTATGAAGTGTACTCAGAAGGAAAATATGAGATAGAGCTAGAAATTCAATTATCTAAGAATTCTGGGCTAAGTAGTACACTCAGAGGATAGAAAGATGAATTTGTGAAGGAAAAAATAATGTTTGTGAAGAGTTGAAAGACATATAAAAATGCTCTCCGAATAATGGGTGACCTTCCAATTGAAAAACACGGAGGTGGTCTTATTGTAATGGGTGACCTACCAAAGTAAAAACATGAAAATGTTTTCAGAATGGTTTCATTGTAATGGGTTATCGACCTTGATAGAAAAGATGAGATGATTGTCTTATTATATTGGGTGACCTATCCAAGTGAAAGTGACGAGGATGGTGAAAAAAGCAAAGGTGGTCTTATTGTAATGGGTGACTTACCTAGGTAAAAGCGACGAGGATGGTGAAAAATACAAATGTGGTGTTATTATAATGGGTGACCTACCTAGGTGAAAATGATGAGGATAGTGAAAAATGGAAAGGTGGTCTCATTGTAATGGGTGACTTACCTAGGTGAAAGTGATGAGGATGATAAAAAATGCAAAGGTGGTCTCATTATAATGGGTGACCTAGCCAAGTGAAAACATGAAGATGATCTCATTATAGTGGGTGACCTGCCCAGGTGAAGGTTATGAGGATGATCTTATTATAATGGGTGACCTACCTAGGTGAAAACATGAAGATTTTTAAAAGTAGAATAGAGATAGAGCTAGAAAGTGTACTATCTAAGATGATCGAAGGCTACAAAGTGCACTAAAAAGAAAGAGAGATAATACTAGAAAATGCATTATCTAAGTTAATGACCGAGGGCTAGAAAACACTCAAATAGAAAGGAAATAGGGTTGGAAAACATATTATCTAAGTATATTATCTATGTTGATGATTGAAACACACTCAAATAGGAAGGAGATAGAGCTAGAAGACGCATTAACTGAGTTAATGGTTAAGGGCTGAAAAACACATTCAAATGAGATAGATAACACAAAAGGGAATTGTATCTTAGTTATTGGATTTTTTATTTGGCCCTAGTCTCATTATGCCCCAAGTGTTTTAGACATTGCGTTTTCATTAGGAAGAGGATATGTAAAAATAGGTTTGTTATTTTCAAGGATTGTTTTCATTAATTTTTTTTGGAATTTCAAAGTTATTCCAAGCATAAACCATTTTGATATTGGTTTAAAACAAACTTGTTTTGCAATGAATTCAAGTGATCCCCATAGTCAAGCTTTCATAAAGGTTCAAAAGAATTGATCTTATTTTCTATGAAGTGATGTTTGTTTCATGTCTTGAAGGTTGGAAGGGTTTCATTCAAGTCTTGTGAAGCGTTCATAAGGCTTGTTTTGAAAGGAAAAACATTGTCTACCGATCCAAATTGTTTGCCTTTGATTAAAAAAAGTCTTGATTAAGTTTGTAATGTAGGCTTCGATTATTAGCTATAAAAAATATTTGCAGACTTGAAAGGTGTTTAAGGGGTTTAAGAACTAAGGATCACTAGTGCCTTCTCCTAGATCTCTTTTTGGTCCATAGACTTTGAAACCTTAGAATTGACTTGTAAAATGGTTTGACATGGACCTAGTGTTTGGTTTGGGCTTTTCTCCTTTATTGTTCTAATTATTGGATTTTGAGCATTCTCTTCAAGTTTGCTATTTTGTTATAGTATGCTCTGATTTTCTAAATTCTTCTGTGCCCCCAGCTTTGTTTGTGTACCTTTAGTCACTAAAGACCTTTTTATAGATTTGGAATACTTTTTATTCTTGTATTTGCCATTGAGTGTAGGATGTGATCCTAGGCAGTGTCAATTATTAAACAGGGTCAACAATGGATGTTTTAGAGTCATGAAGGGGTGATAAAAAATAATCTTCTCTTATTTCAAACATATGCATTTAGGAGCAGTAAGCTTTTATTTTTCCATGTGAAATGAATTCTCAGTATTTGTTTAGCAAAAATCTTAGTTTTATTATGTGGTTTTTGTTGGTGTGAGATCACTTTTCAAGAAAATTACTTGAATTCCAAGAACTTATTTGTTAAATAAACATCAATTTAACTTTAGCTTCATTCTAGACTTTGATTTTCCAAAAATCTTTATCAAAACATGAGATCATTCATACTTTGTTATTAAAGGGGAATATACCAAAGAATTCTTGGTATAATGGTTTTATGAAACATTTAGGGATCTTAAAAGTATAGAAGGGGCTTGTATTATTTAAATAAAATCAAAACAAATCATAGAAATAAGAAAAATAGCTAATATCATTGAGAAGAAAGGCTAATTTAACAAAAAAAATCTTATGGCGTTATGAGCCAAATTGGCGGAAAGATTAAAATAGGTTAAACATGACAAAGCCAAATCACATGTGTGGACATGATCAAATGAAAGAAATTATAGAAGCAAGCTCCATCTTTTGATTCTGGTGAATTTCTCCTTTAGAAACTCTTCTAGGGGTCATTTCAATGGTGTGTACACTTGGCACACCTTTTCACTAGGTCCATTGTTTCATCATTTCCATCAAACGATCATTCCACTTCTTGAAGCATGATTGCGCATAGCGTTTGGAGTTTCCTTAAATGTTATTCACCTAACTTTAATCAATTGCATGAACGTCTTTTTGAAGGCATTGCAATTGACTATATCTTGTAGCACCATCATAGTACTCATAAGTGAGGTCATGTTTGTACCATTTAGGGTAAGGTGACTGCAAAGGTGCTTAAGGTTCAGAGCTACCTGCGTTATGGTTAACAACTCTTGATATATCTCATTTATAAGTAGTGGCAATAGAGGTAGTTATTCTTGGGTTTTTTTACAGTTTTTCTTTGGGAGGTTTTCAGTTTGGTTTTTGGTTTGAAGGTTTTGGGGTTTAGGTTTTCTAGTAGGGAATGGGGAGTTAAAGTTGATGTTTACTATTTATGATGAAGGGGTGTGGTAGTTTTGGAATTAATTTTTTTACTGTAGCCATCTTCGACATGGTCAACTTTTTTTCTCCACATGTATGGAAATCCAATCACTCCTAACTCCTTACTTTATTCATCAAACTACAGCCACAACATCAATGAACTATTGTGTTGAACTACCTATCATATGCTCATAGTATTGTGCCTTAACTATATTAGCAAATAAGGTCACCATTTCTTTATCTAGGAATGGAGGATGCACCTATGCAACCAAATCTCTCCATCTCTAGGCATATTCTCTTATATTTTCTCTACCCTTTTCTCCAGGTTGGACAAGTTTATTTTGTTAGGAGCAATGTCCATATTGTATTTGTATTGCCTGATAAAATCATCCACCAGATTTTTTCAATTGCTTGTCTTAGTGTTATCTAGTCTCATGTTGGATTCAATATTACCCCACTCAAGCTATCTTGAAAAAAGTGCATCAATAGCTTTTTATCATCCACTACTTGTACTATTTTATTGAAGTAGGATTTGAGATGAGTTATGGGGCATTGTGTTCTAGTATATTTGATGAATTTAAGAACTCAATTTTTTTTTGGGTACTATGACTAGATATATTTTCGCAACTTGTATTGGATCATATTAGTCTACCCCTTTTATAGCCCTTATCTTTGCTTTCAACACCGCCATCTTATCTTGATCAATATCCTCCAATGCCTTCATCTCATAAGACCTATTGACAAATGTTACTACAACACAAGGGTTAGTGTTGGTGCTATTGATTATACAAATATAGAATTATGTTAGTGTTTTTTACTATATTCACCTATTATTCTGGCAAAGTTGTTGTCTAGGTTTGAACAAAGATGTTCGGTAGAGGCATTCCTAAGTGTCTGCTCGAGTAATTTGCTAAAATGAGCCATGTTAGCCTTCAAAGAGTCTAAGTCTTCCTGGAAGTGAGCATGTTCTTGTTTTCCATATTTATTTGTTGGAACCGAGTGTTATGAGCTTTAAAGGTTGGAGATCTTTTGAGACCTATATTTCAACCTGCTAAATGTATGTATGAGATAGCCAATTATTTGTCCTCGTGGCTTCCTTGTTTATTAAAAAGGACTTATAAAGACATGTAATATAAGTTTATAGTTATTGGTTATGAAAGGAAGGATAATAAGGGAGTTGTTAATTGCATGGCTAATGAGTCATGAAAAAAAATACATAAAAATACATAGGTGGTTTCATAGTTTTAATTTTATCATAATTATTTTATCCTTATACTTATAATATTTATTCAAATATGTAACTGAAAGTATAAGGATAAATATGACAAAAAAGCTAAAATAATATGATCAAATATTACTAGCAATTAGGAGCAAGCATGACTAAGAATTGTGCTCATAAGGAAACAATGACCAAACCAAAACCGTAAGATGAATATAATCCAAACCATAATAATCAATCATGTATTGTGCCACTAATTAATTTATTATCAGATTCTTCCTATATATAACAATATATATAAAAATATCAACATAGTTATATATATATATATATATATATATATATATATATATTAGACTATAAATAATATATTATCATAAAATATGGAAGAATTTATATTTTTTTATCAAAATATTGTGTATAAATGATATGAATTGTCTAAAGAAAAACGACAAAGGAGAACTTCATCAAAAATATATATTAATGAACAATATAAATCCATTATAAAACATATGTATTTTTGATGAAATGGTGGTTACCTTTATTTATTCAAATCATGAATTCTTAATTTCTAAGTAACTAAATAAATAAACAAAATAGATAAATCCATGGTTTGATGGATCTTCTTAGATGAAAGATACTTTGTATTTATAATTTATATATTTCAATTTGTCAAGCCTAGTTCTAAATGTTTTGTTCGGAGGAAAGTTATCCACAAAAAGTTAATTTTATTTAATTATTATCTTATAAGGTAAATGGTGTCGTGGGCGAGTTGCTGTTCACAGTGACACAAATCATTGTGGACGGCAACGGTATAACTCATTTTTTGGTTCAGTTCGGTTCTTTCGGTGCACTGCTTTTTTTCTTTTTGCATAGTGAAATAAAATAAGGCCACTGGACTGAGGGGTTCGAAGGTAATTGCACAATTTCGGTCCGGTCCGGCTAGCCAGTTTATTTTTATTTTTTTTTATATTTCTTTGCATAATGAAATAACCATTTTGTACCTCAAAAAAGACAAAACCAAGGTCTGTCCGGGAGGGGTGTCCCGGTAATTTACTAATTTTTATTCTTTTTTCCGCCGATTTACTGTTGGCGCGTCGCCGGACGCTCTGTCCGTTTCTACGCTCACGTGTGTTTCTAGCGTCGCGTGCGACTTATTATGAAGTCCAAAAATACCCAACCGGCATCTAGAATGATTTTCATCTATGTTCTCTTCCTCCTAGTGCGGCGCGTGTGAGTACACGGTGGCCGGAGATGTGTCAATGGTCGTTTGAAATTTCCCCCCTTTTCTCTCCTGCCTGCGTAAGCTGACATCAACGCATCTGTTTTTTGTGATGTTTCATTTCAGTCCCTTAACTTTGGATTGTGTTTTTATGGTCCTTATTGCTATTATATAGGTTTTGATTTGTTTCAATTTCGTCCTTCAATTGAAACTGATTATATATTGTAGTTTCATTTAGGTCCTTAGACTTTGAATTTTTGAATTGGTCTAGAATCCTTAATATTTTCGGTATCAAAGTTTGATTTTTTTCAATTTTATCCTTCCATGCAAATTAATTATAGATTTCAGTTTATTTCGGTTCTAATTCTATTAATTTTCAATTTTGTATTAAATTATTTAATTTCATCGGTATCAATGTTTGGATTTATTTGAATTTTGTCCTTCAAATTAAATTTATTATATATGTTTTTTTCATTTTATCCCTTATGCTCTTAGTTTCTCTTTTCAATTTTTCTTCATTTCCAATGTTATTAAGTTTTTTTATTTAATGTTCAAATTTTAATATGTGCTGGTAATCATTAGAAAATTAATAATTATTATGATTTCACTTCTTTTTTTTCCTTCAAGTCAAATAATTTCTTAAAATCTAATAATATTTATTTTTATTATGTCATTTATTTTGTTTTATAATTGCTTTTTTGTTAATATTTTTAGGTCTTGAATTTTCTAATTATTATTGATAAGACATTCAAAATAATGATAATGATTATTTGCTAGTTTTGTTTTCTTTTAAATATGTCATACTAATTATATTTTTTGATATTTATTTAATATTAGCGTCTTAATATATATGACCTAGGTTTCTTTGGAAAAAAAATTCCTATCATTGCTCTGAAATACTTTTAATATAATAATATGAATAATAAATCTTATAAAATAAAAAAATTATGGTACTTTTTTTTAACAATAATTATGGTCTCACCAATTTTTATTATTTCCACTGTTATTAAGTTTTTTTTTTTTACATTTTAATTTGTGTTGGTGATCATTTTAAAATTGATATTTATTATTTTTTGTCTTTTTTATTTTTTAAATTCTTTTTATTTATCCTTCAAGTCAAATAATTTTTTAAAATCCGCTTATATTTATTTTTGTTTTGTCATTTATTTAGTTTTTTGATTGCTTTTTCATTAATATTGTTAGCTGTTGAAATTTCTACTTCTTGTAAATAAGACATTCAAAATAATGATAATGATTATTTGTAAGTTTTTTTTTCTTATAGATATGTGAGACTAATTATATACTGTGATATTTATTTAATATTAATGTCTTAAAATATATATAAAAAATTGAGCTGACTTTTCTTTATAAATCTCACATTAATTTAATCTCAGTGTTCTAATTTTTTTTTAAATATAATAATATGATGAAAAATATGAAAAAATAATCTCTTATAAATTTTAGCAGTTGCATTTTTGTTGCAAACAACAAATAATATATTTTTAGTCAATTTGATCAATTGCGGGTTTACTATCTATCAATTAAATCATTACCAAAGTAGTTAAAACAAAACCACCAATCAAATTGTTTGGTGCATAAAACAAATCACTCATCTGTACTAAAATTCAACGATTGTTATTTTACTATTTCCTAATTAAAAAATTCATAAAAGAAATAAAATATACACAACAATCAATCAGTATGTTACACGGAGCACATGGCTCATTTTAACAGAATTTTTTTTATTCTAATTGTACAATCTACCGATAAAATAATTATCAAAATAGTTTTAACAGTATGAACATTCAATCACTTTTAGGCGAGATAAAAAACTCATTTCTAACATATTCTATTAATTACAATTTTACTAATTAAATATTAAAATAACCAATTACAATACGTATAAAATCAATCATTTTTCTATATAAAAAAAACCTAGATAAGGCATTCAAAAAAATGATAATGATTATTTTTAAGTTTTTTTTCTTATAAACATGTGAGACTAATTATATATTTTAATATTTATTTGATATTAGCGCTTGAAAATATATATATAGACAAAAAAAATGACCTAAGATTTTTTGAGGAAAAAAAAATTAATATTAGTGTTTTGAAATACTTTTAATATAATAATATGAGGAATAAATCTTATAATTTTTTTTTGGCTTTTAATTCTAATTTTGTCATCTTTTGTTTAGGTTTATTTATTAGAGAAATTTAATTCTTGGATTTTAGGTTGTTTTTGTAAAAACAAAAGTTATATTTTTATGTATAATATTTCAGATCTAATATTACTAGGAAAAAAAGGCAACTTATAAACAAAATGGGCAGACAAATTTACCTAGGTTATCTACAATTAAAAAATGTACGAACCACTTCTCCTGTGTTTCGATTACACTGTTTATTTTAGACCGAAAAAAAACTCATTTTTAACATAATTTATCTATTACAATTTTATTATTTAAATATTAAAATGACTAATTACAACACGCAAAAAAAAAATTCTACATAAAAAAAGCCCAACATAGCACGCGGGCAAATCACCTCGTTCATAACTAAAATGTACCGGATTTTCTTTTGGATATCATTGAAAGGAGAAATAAAAGGAAAGATGGAATTCTAACATAAGTATTTTATTAACTTCACCTAACTTGATAGTATCTATTATTTTCTTTTGGAAACATCCAACGCTAAATTCATTGAATGCTAAGTTGTCAATCCTTAAAATAGAATACATATTGTATTTTATTTGTTGAATTATGAGTGGGTATTTTCTAAAGGTTTTTATTGTATCAATCTATCTTAGCATAATTTTTGTTAAAGATATATACTTGACACGCGTTCTAAGATAAAGCAATTTCTAAGAAGATTCATTAGATATAAGAGATCACAAAGATTTCATAATCCACTATTAGATTTATTTAAATTATAATATCTCAATATATTGATATACTAATCTTATCTACGATATTTAATTGAATTTATTATTCAATAAACATTCTTAGTATTATATTTGGAAGAGGAGTCAAACCTCTATTTTTTAGCACCAATAGATGAAATATTGATATTATTATTATTATTATCTTAAAAGCTAAAGCATGTCATGGTTGCACTACTCATCCACATTTAATGCAATGTGGACTTGAATAATTCAACCATGAACTCATTATCTTTCATTGTTTTTTCCCCACATATTTCATTACATTTTGTCACAGCCAGAGGCTGCCCGAGATGGTGATGGTTGTCTGCTGATCGCAGATAAATCAAGCTGTGCATTTCACCTTTTACTGAATGCCCGAGGGACAATGTGTGTGCCTTTATTTTTTCATTTCATCAAAATTGCAAGGGAAAAGAGCAACCGATAGTGCAAAACAATTTCCATATCTTTCATTACATTTTCTCACCGCCAGAGGCTGCCCGAGATGGTGATGGTTGTTTGCTGACCGAAGACAAATCAAGCTATGCGTTTCACCTTTTCAATTAATGCCCGAACGACAGTGCGTTTGCTTCTCTTTTTTCATTTCATCAAAACTGCAGGGGAAAAGAGCTACCGAGAGTGCAAAACAATTTCCATTGATGAAGACTAGCATTTGCATTCGTCTATCAACCACACTGCATCTCTCTCTCTCCCTCCTCTCCCCGTTAGCATTAACACTGTTTTGGCCATGCCCATTGCATTGTGGACGGGATTTTATCAGAAAATCTAAAGGAGATGATTGTAACGACCTCATTAGCTCAACTTGAGGTGTTGATGGTGGGTGTTGGACGAATGAAAAATCAGTGAGTCACTCCCACTTTTCATGCCATCTAATTAGTCAATCCTGTTGAACACCCTCATCATCGTCAGGCCCTGCTACTGTCACGTGCCCTGACCTCCCCGGGAAAAAAAAAATTCTTTGTCTAATTAATGCAGCCTTGCATTCAATTAATGGAATTTGTCTTCGTGGGGCCGCAAATCCACCCTGCTATAATTGGAAATATCTCTTGCGGTGTTCATAAGCCTGCGTGAGATGAGGCTGCCAATTTACAAGTCTTGCTGTCATGAAATCGACAGTCAGTTGCTTTATCAAAAAACAAAAGGTCGTCATGCTTCACATTGATCTGTGTTAAAAGGTGAATGCTAATAAGTATCAGGGGAACTCAACGCTTACTCCTTTTTCCCACCATCGTATTTCTACTCAATTCACTTCGTGCCTTTGCTTTCAGGTTCTGTTTTCTGCTCTCTGTTTGTTTCACCTCTGAATTTTTGATTCGATGCTTCACTATCTGCATCGTTATTCTTTGTCCCTTGGTTCATTGTCGTTCTGCCGATCGTGGTTCTTTTGTTGGTGCTGTTTTTTTAGATTCCCGAAATTGGTTGCTATTTGTATATGCCTGGCGTTAAAATTCAACCATTTCTTTTATGTTCTGTTGTGATGTTGTTGGGGCAAAAGGTTGGAAGCAAATCATAGCATGTTAACTTTATTAATCAATTCTGCCATGCGATTAACATATTCTTCCAAAAGTTTTAATTTTAGGCCAGAAACAACAGATATGCCATATTTGCATATTCTGTACATGCAGGTCACAAATGTTCTTGGTGTTCTGTAACTCCAAGGCAATTGCTTCTTCTTCGTTGGTTTTGGTTTCAATTGTTATTGCTGATGCAGTTATAGTTTTTTGTTGCTGCTGTGGTTGCTATGTTTTCTTAAATGATTGTTGATTTGGTTTGTTACTTGATTTACTGTTGCTGCTGCCGTTGCCTCCTATGGGTTTGTCACCTCCAGTTGCTGTTGTTGCGTTTATTGATTTATTGCTACTGCTGTCGTTGTGAGCTTTTTATAATTGATTGTTATATATATACATAACGCCTGAAATTACATGCATTTTACTTTCATTTGAGTGTACTATTGTTCTATCAAGATTGTGTTAATTGTTTTGTTATTGCTGCTGCATGAACTTTTTTTTTGTTGTTGCTGCCATTGCGATCTTTTATAAATTGATTGAAATATATATATACATGATGCTTTAATTTCCAACCATTGCGCTATTATTTCACTGTAATATTATTCTGACAAGATTGTGTTAATTGTTTTGTTATTTTGCTGTCTTTACAAGCTCTTTAAAATGATTGTTAGATATATATAAATGACGCTTCAGATTCCAAGCATTTAGTTTTTTTTGCCATTATATTATTATAGCAACATTGCGTTAATTGTTTTGTGTTTGTTGTTGCGTTGTTTTTTTTTGTTGCTGCTGCCTTTGCAAGCTTCTCTAAAATGATTGTTATAGATATACATAAGGCTTGAAATTCCAAATATTTGGCTTTTATTTTGACGTTATAATTGTTGACATATAATACTTGTATGCTTTATATATTTTGATGATAACAATAAAAAGAAAATGGACTAATAATATGCTTGGATGAGATTAAGTTATAAACAGGTATTATACAAAGAATACATCAACAAGCATAATGGATTACACGAAGAAATCATTCCAGGAAGTCCAAGATGCAAGCAAGTGAAGACTTAGAATAAGTTTTCATTTTAGTGCTTTATGTAAATCTCAATTTCTAACTTGATAGCACAAATTAAAATGAACTCACACACTTCACATTGCATGCATTAAAAGGGTTTGATGATAATAGGTTTAAGTCATAATCAATCGGTTCAAGAAATTCAGAAAAGATAATTTGTCAAAATAGGGTTTCGCATGAACCCGGTCGACCGCTTGGTTTTTACCAAGTGAACCCGGTCGACCGTTTGGACCATGTTAAGTTGAACCCGGTCGACCGCTAGTGAACCCGGTCGACCGCTTGGTCAAAAAAGATTGATTTTTCCGGCTTTTAAATAAACCGATCGACCACTTGATTTATCCGTTGTGAACCCGATCGATCGTTTGAGATGGCAGTTGCACTAAAAGCGGCTAGAACCGGCTAGTTTCTCTTTGAAACTTATAAATAGGCCTCTTAATTGCAAAATTAAGAAGAGACATTTTTGATTATATCTGATATTGAGGCAATTAGTAGTGCATAAACACCTTCATATTATCAATCCTCATTAATACTCAAATTTGTGTCTAAATCTTCATATCCTAACACAAAGAGTATTAAATCTCATTCTCACTACACTTAAACACCTTCAAATATTCTAAGTGCTATTAAGTGAGATTAAGAGATCATAGATCTTAATTTGTAATATCCACACTATTGAGAGTGTATTGTTGTGTTACAAAAACAATCCTTGTAAAACTCTTGAGAGTTGAGTATAAAACTCTTGATATTGGTGAGGGAACATCACCAAGGAAAAATCTTGAAGAGGGTACATCTTCAAGTGGGAAAAAGGAAAATCTTGAAGAGGGCATATCTTCAAGTGGTGTAAAAGTCTTGGTGTGGATTCATCAAGCGGGAATTGTAATCTTGTTACTTGGACTAGTAAGAGAATACAATACTCAAGTACGGGTTGGTACTTGAGCTGTGGATGTAGGCTTGCCGAACCACGTTAAAAACCGAGTTAGCAATCTCTCTCTCTTATCTCTTTACTTTAAAGTACTTAATTATATTGTTGGTTATTGTTTTACTTTAAAGTAATTAATTTTAAAATTGCATTAATTGATTGTATTTACACCTAATCCCCCCCCCCCTTAGGTGCATAGTTGCCTTAATCCTTAAACAACAATTGGTATCAGAGCTTAGTTCTCAGTTATTTAGTTTGCTTAAACTTTGAGTAGAATGGCAACTACAAGCTATAATCTCCAAAATGAAGGTGCTTCAACATCTAGACCACCATTTTTTGATGGTAATGACTATGCCTATTGGAAAGCTAGAATGACAATATATCTTCAATCTATAGATTTCGATTTATGGCTTTCTATTGAAAATGGACCTCATAGACCAATTAAAACCGAAAATGGTATTGAGATTCCGAAAGCATGATAGAATATACTGACCTAGATAAAAGATTACTTTCTATGGATGCTAAAGCAATGAACACTTTATATTGTGCATTAAATAGAAGTGAATTTAATAGAATATCTTCTTGTAAAAATGCTAGGGATATATGGCATGCTTTAGAAGTAACTCACGAAGGAACTAATCAAGTTAAAGAATAAAAAATTGATATGTTAGTTCATCAGTATGAGTTATTCAAAATGTTGCAAAATGAATCCATAACAAGTATGTTTACTCGTATGACTAGCATTACAAATAGTTTACATGCTCTTGGTAGAACTTACACAAATGCAGATATTGTAAGTAAGATTCTCAGATCTCTACCGAAAGCTTGGGAAGCTAAAGTGACGGCAATACGAGAAGCCAAAGATCTCACAAAATTACCATTAGAGGAGCTCATCGGTTCTCTAATGACTCACGAGATAACTATGGATAAACAAGATCAAGAAGAAAGGCCAAAGAAAAACTTGACATTTAAAAGCTATGTGACGCTTGCCAAATGGGCAAACAAGTTAAAACGTCTTTTAAAAGTAAGAATCACATATCAACCGAAAGACCTTTAGAATTACTTCATATAGATCTATTTGGACCAACTAGAACAAGAAGTTTAAGTGGTAATAGATATGTGTTTGTAATCGTTGATGACTTTACTAGGTATACATGGGTTATATTTTTTAAATCAAAAGATGAAACCTTTTATGAATTTGTAAAGTTTTCAAAGAAAATCGAAAACGAGAAAGGATTTTCTATAATAAACATAAGGAGCGATCATGGTGGTGAATTCATAAGTGATTTATTTGAAACGTTTTGTGAAGAAAAATGATACCACCACAATTTTTCAACGCCTAGAACTCCCCAACAAAATGGGGTTGTGGAAAGGAAAAATCGGTCTCTTCAAGAAATGGCAAGAACAATGATAAATGAATTTAACACCCCGAAATATTTTTGGGCGGAAGCCGTAAACACTTCTTGCTATGTTTTAAACCGTGTTACTTTGAGACCTGAGTTGAAAAAGACTCCTTATGAGCTTTGGAAAGGGAGGAAGCCCAACATCTCTTATTTTAAAGTCTTTGGTTCAAAATGTTTTATTCTAAACACTAAAGACAACCTTGATAAATTTGATTCAAAATCCGATGTTGGAATTTTTCTTGGATACTCCTCCTCTAGCAAGGCTTACAGAGTATACAATAATAGAACACTTTGTCTTGAGGAATCCATGCATGTCGCTTTTGAGGAAACTCAAAATGACAAAATTGTTGAGATTCTAGATGACTTAAATGAAAGTGTTCAAAATTTGAATCTTAATGATAAAAACCCAAAGGAGTCATCAAATGAAGACATGAACAAGGTCCAACCAAGCTCAAGCAATCAACAAGAGTTGGTTAGTAACTCCTTTGAGCCGCCAAAGGAGCTAAGGTATGTAAGTTCTCATCCTCCAGATTTAATTATTGGTAATCCTTTTGAGGGAACTAAAACTAGAGCATCCCTTAGAAACATTAGTGGGCATTATGCATTTGTTTCTCAAATAGAACCTAAAACCTTTCTTGAAGCCGAAAATGATGAAAAATGGATTTTAGCCATGCAAGATGAGCTAAATCAGTTTGAGAGAAATGATGTTTGGGAACTAGTCCCTAGGCCAAAAGATTTATCAATAATTGGTACTAAATGGGTCTTTAGAAACAAAATTGATGAACATGGGACTATTGTTAGAAACAAAGCAAGACTAGTTGCTAAAGGTTATAATCAAGAAGAAGGAATAGATTATGAAGAAACCTTTGCACCAGTGGCTAGACTTGAATCTATAAGAATGCTATTAGCCTATGCATGTCATGCCAATTTTACGCTCTTCCAAATGGATGTTAAAAGTGCATTTTTAAATGGCTTTATAATGGAAGAAGTATATGTTGAACAACCTCAAGGCTTTGAAAATTTTGAATTTCCTAATCATGTTTTTAAACTCAAAAAGGCCTTGTATGGTTTAAAACAAGCACCTAGGGCATGGTATGATAGATTAAAAACATTTCTTATTGAAAATGATTTTAACATTGGCAAAATTGACACCACCCTTTTTACGAAAAGAAAAGGAAAAGATATCCTTATTGTACAAATCTATGTTGATGATATAATTTTTGGTGCTACTAACGAATCTCTGTGTAAGGAATTTGCAAAATGCATGCAAGAGGAATTTGAAATGAGCATGATGGGAGAATTAAATTTCTTCCTTGGATTGCAAATTAAGCAAACAAGAGATGGCATCTTCATCAACCAAAGCAAGTACACCAAGGATCTTCTGAAAAGATTTGGGATGGAACATGTCAAAGATGTCGACACACCCATGGGGACATCTATTAAGCTTGATATGGACGAAAAAGGTAAAACCGTAGACATCACCAAATATCGAGGTATGATCGGTTCTCTTTTATATTTAACCGCAAGTAGACCCGATATTATGTTTAGTGTATGTTTATGTGCACGATTTCAAGCATGTCCAAAAGAATCCCATGTTAGTGCAGTAAAAAGAATTTTTCGTTACTTGCATGGTACAATTGATTTAGGGTTGTGGTATCCGAAGGGAAGTGAAATGAGTTTAATCAGTTATTCGGATGCAGATTTTGCGGGTTGTAAAATTGATAGGAAAAGTACTAGTGGAACTTGTCATTTTCTAGGATCATCACTAGTATCATGGGCGAGTAAGAAACAAAACTCGGTAGCCCTATCAACAACTGAAGCAGAATATATTGCGGCAGGTAGTTGTTGTGCACAAGTATTATGGATGAAACAAACTCTGGAGGATTATAGACTTAGGTTTGAAAATACTCCGATTAAATGTGATAATACAAGTGCAATTTGCCTATCTAAAAATCCTATTCAACACTCTCGTACAAAACAAATAGAAGTAAGACATCACTTCTTAAGGGATCATATTGCAAAAGGAGATATTGTACTTGAGTTTATAGGTACAGAACATCAACTTGCAGATATTTTTACAAAACCCTTAGGAAAAGATCGCTTTTGCGAAATAAGAAGGAACCTAGGGTTTATCCATGCAAATGATGTTTGAATTATGTATACATCAATGGTTATAAGTTGGATTTATTTGATGTTAAAATGTATACATTTGAAGCATAAGAAATTTGTTCAAAACAAATTTTAGGGAGTTTAAAAATTCTGGGATGAACCGGTCGACCGGTTCATCAAGAGCAAGCCCAACCGGTCGACCGGTTGAGGCAGAAAAACAGAGGATGGCTACTGGATTTTTTTTGAAATTTCGGAGGAAAATGTTTCTGAAAATGATTTTTGAACATAAAGGGTATTTTGAAGTTTAAATCAAGATTTTAAAGTCAAAGTGCAAAAATTTCCATTTTTGCATGGACCAGTCGACCGGTTCATGCATCTGGATCAACCGGTCGACCGGTTGAGCTGGGAGGAACAAGAGCCTTACTACTCACGAAAAATTAGCACTTTTAGCCCCTTGATTTCTTTGCCTTTTGGACATAATTTTTACATGAAAAGGCTACATTTTGAGTGCAAAGAAAAGTTCAAAAGAGAAATTTGGAAAATTCTCATCTTGGGAGTCAACCGGTCGATCGATTGAAATTATCCCGAGGCAACCGGTCGACCGGTTGCTCGATAGTATAAATACTATCTAGGGTTTCAGAAAACAGAAAACGGGAGAAAATCAAAACTCCGAAAACCCTAACTCAAATCTTCTCAAAAATCACTCAAAATCAAAACACCCAAAGCCTAATTGAAGTCAATGGCACCCAAGAAACGCTTGAGGAGGACTGAATCAAGGAGCAAACAAGCCAATGATCCTGCTTCCTCATCAGGTGACAATGTTCAAAGGTTTTTAAGTAATTTCTCAAATAAGAGCTATTTGTGTAGAAAGAGGTTTAGGCAATGATTTGTCTGCTTTAGGTATAGATACTCTATTTGCTGAAATGGGTTGGTACTCATTATATGAATATAAGAAACCTACATACCCTAAGTTGATGAGGATGTTCTTTGCTAATATGAGGTTTAATGTAGAACCAAGGATAATTAGTACTCTTCAAGAAAATCCCATTAAGTTTAATTGTGCTGTATTAGCTGATATATTGGGTATATCTAATGATGGTCCACGAGTTTTTGAAATAATTCCGACCATTGAGGGGTTTATCTATGATTATGCTGTTGCATTGCACACTGGGAATACTGAATTTGCTCCAGGTGCTAAGATAAAGAGTCAGGATCTTCTATTAAGACCTAGACTACTTCATAGGATTATTGCTCACAACATCTTGCCCAAAAAGGGGCATTATGATGAATTTACCTTTATGGAGTTATGTTTAATTGATTGTATGATTCAGAGAAGGCCAATAAACCTTCCATATATCATGATTAGGAATATGATCTTAGCATACGATCAAAAACAAAAGGCTCTACCATATGGTCAAGTGTTTACCACTATTTTTGAGCACTTTGATATCTTGCTGACGGGTACGGATAAGAAACCGTACTCGGATAAGACGGAGATTGATAACACCACTCTCACTAGAATGAAATATGTGCTTAATGAGAATGGTGAGTGGATTCAAAGGGCACCAAGAGGGTACACATGCTTTGAGGAAGAGCATGTAAGTCTCTGAAGAGGAGGAGAATGTGGTGAGGATCGGGGTGAGGATGAGTTCACAAATTTATTTGAGTCACCACCTCGGCTTCCTCGCCCGGATGAGCCATCTCGTGAGTGGCTGGGTCGCATAGGATGGAGAGTAGTCTCACGCACATTGAGGCGGATATGCGATACATGAGAGACTCTCACGAGGCTTTTTCAGACATGAGATGCTGGGACTGATATGCAGGAAATGAAGGAGATGATGGCTTCACTTCTCTCCACGATACCCACCTCCTTAGAGATTTTTGTATCATGCATCTCATTTTATTGTGTTTATGCTTTTTATTTTGGATATATGTTGTTATTGAATATTATTATGTTTTTTATAACATTGGGTATTACATTGATGTTTTGGAGATTATAATTTTGAATATTATGTTTTTATTTATCTACAATGTTAATTTTCTTTTTGTTGATGCCAAAGGGGGAGAGAATATGAAAATATACATATGCATCAATAATGGGGGAGAAAATATGAGAATATGGAAAAATTTATATGCATATATTTAGGGGGAGAAAAATGAATTTTTCTTGAAATTGCATATGATATTTGTAATTAGATTAAATTGCTAAAAATGTTTAATGCCTCTTATATATTGCATTACAAAATATAGGGGGAGACTCAATTTTTTATCTAAGTTTTTTTGTTTATTGTCATCATCAAAAAGGGGGAGATTGTTGACATATAATACTTGTATGCTTTATATATTTTGATGATAACAATAAAAAGAAAATGGACTAATAATATGCTTGGATGAGATTAAGTTATAAACAGGTATTATACAAAGAATACATCAACAAGCATAATGGATTACACGAAGAAATCATTCCAGGAAGTCCAAGATGCAAGCAAGTGAAGACTTAGAATAAGTTTTCATTTTAGTGCTTTATGTAAATCTCAATTTCTAACTTGATAGCACAAATTAAAATGAACTCACACACTTCACATTGCATGCATTAAAAGGGTTTGATGATAATAGGTTTAAGTCATAATCAATCGGTTCAAGAAATTCAGAAAAGATAATTTGTCAAAATAGGGTTTCTGCATGAACCGGTCGACCGCTTGGTTTTTTACCAAGTGAACCGGTCGACCGTTTGGACCATGTTAAGTTGAACCGGTCGACCGCTTGTGAACCGGTCGACCGCTTGGTCAAAAAGATTGATTTTCTGGCTTTTAAATAAACCGGTCGACCACTTGATTTATCCGTTGTGAACCGGTCGACCGTTTGAGATGACAGTTGCACTAAAACGGCTAGAACCGGCTAGTTTCTCTTTGAAACTTATAAATAGGCCTCTTAATTGCAAAATTAAGAAGAGACATTTTTTATTATATCTGATATTGAGGCAATTAGTAGTGCATAAACACCTTCATATTATCAATCCTCATTAATACTCAAATTTGTGTTTAAATCTTCATATCCTAACACAAAGAGTATTAAATCTCATTCTCACTACACTTAAACACCTTCAAATATTCTAAGTGCTATTAAGTGAGATAAAGAGATCATAGATCTTAATTTGTAATATCCACACTATTGAGAGTGTATTGTTGTGTTACAAAAACAATCCTTGTAAAACTCTTGAGAGTTGAGTATAAAACTCTTGATATTGGTGAGGGAACATCACCAAGGAAAAATCTTGAAGAGGGTACATCTTCAAGTGGGAAAAAGGAAAATCTTGAAGAGGGCATATCTTCAAGTGGTGTAAAAAGTCTTGGTGTGGATTCATCAGCGGGAATTGTAATCTTGTTACTTGGACTAGTAAGAGAATACAATACTCAAGTACGGGTTGGTACTTGAGCTGTGGATGTAGGCTTGCCGAACCACGTTAAAAACCGAGTTAGCAATCTCTCTCTCTTATCTCTTTACTTTAAAGTACTTAATTATATTGTTGGTTATTGTTTTACTTTAAAGTAATTAATTTTAAAATTGCATTAATTGATTGTATTTACACCTAATCCCCCCCGCTTAGGTGCATAGTTGCCTTAATCCTTAAACAACAATATTATTATGAGAAGATGCATTAATTGTTTTGTGGTTGCTACTGCGTTGGTTGTTTGATTGTTTTTGTTGCCTTGCAAACTTCTACAAATTGATTGTTATATATATACATGGCGCTTCAAATTAAAAATATTTTGCTTTTATGTTTTCCTATTATTATTTTTGAAAGATTGCGTTAATTGTTTCATTGTTGCTGTTGCGTTAATTGTTTCCTCTGTCATCCCGAGGTTCTCTGAATTGATTTTTTCAACCATTTCTCTTTAATTTTGTCGTGGTATTATTCTAGCAAGCTTGCAGAAATTGTTTCGTTGGTGCTGCTGCATTAATTGTTTAATTGTTTCCTTTGCCATCCCGAGCTTCTCTAAATTGATTGTTATATATACATGAAACTTGAAATTCCAACCATTTCTATTTTATTTTGTCGTGATATTATTCTAGCAACATTGCGTAGATTGTTTCGTTGTTGTTATTGTGTTAATTATTTTATTATTGCTGCTAATGTCCCGAGCTTCTGTAAGTTGATTGTTATATATATACATGACACTTGATTTTCCAACCATTTTGCTTTTAGTTTCCCATTACATTATTCTTGCAAGATTGCATTGATTGTTTTGTTGTTGCTACTGCGTTAATTGTTTTATTGTTTCTTCTTCATTCATTGTTTGATTGTTGTTGGTACCATTGCGTGTTTCTCTTGGATCATTTTTATGTATATACATAATGCTTAAAATTCTAGCCATTTCACTTTCATATTATTCTGGCACGATTGCGTTAATTGTTTTTTTTTTCTTTTCTACGTTAAATGTTTTATTATGGCTGTTGCTGTTGCGAGTTTTTCTAAATGGATTGTTATATATATATGCATGTCACTTGAAATTCCAGCCATTTTACTTCTTTTTTCCTCGTAATATTACTCTGGCAATATTCCATTAATTGTTTTGTTTTTTGTTCTGCATTGAATGTTTTATTGTGCCTATTGCTGTTGCGAGCTTCTCTGAATTGATTGTTATTGTTATATATATCCATGTCCCTTCAAATTCCAACCATTCTGCTTTCTTTTTTACAGTGTTATTATTCTAGCAATATTGTGTATTTGTTTTTTTTTTGTTGATGTGCTCATTGATTTGTTGTTTCAGCTTTCATTGTGAGCTTCTATCAATTGATTGTTATATATATATATGACGCTTGAAATTCCAACCATTTTGGTTTTACTCTACTTTTATTTATTCTAGCAAGATTCATTAATTGTTTTGTTGTTGTTGATGCGTTGATTGCTACGTTTATTCTTATACCTATGTCTTGATTTTGCTTCGTGTTTTATGACAGATCATTTATTCATCATCAGTTTCTGCTTGGAATTGCTTATTTTTTGGCTGGTTAGGTTGGGTTGCTACTTTGTTAAAATTAAGGTTTGCTCAATTAACTTTCTTTGTCTCTTTCCAATTTATTGAACTCCAACATTCATTTTTTTGTTTTTTTTCCTTTGCGATGTGTGATTGTTTTTTAACTTCTACACTAGCATAAAAAAAAGTTGATTATACTTGCACTCTTGTTTTGTTATTACTTCATTGTCAGCTGCTTTTGCCTTTTTGGCTGGATCGATTTCTAACTGGGTTCAATTTCAATCCGCTTGCTATCCTGGTATGTGCACAAAATTATGATATGCATCATCACTATCTCCATTTCTCTTGCTTGGGTTTTTTTCAAAATATTTTGATTTCTTACACTACCATCAAAATCATTTCTTACGCTGATTACACTCCATCAAAATTATTTTTTACACTTATTGCAGTTGCACTTTCCTTTTGTTTTTTCTTAATTGCCAGCTCCTATTGCCTTGTTTTTTCTTAATTTCCAGCTCCTATTATTGCCTTCTAGATGGTTCGGTTTCTGCTTTGGTTCAATTTTGGTCCGCTTACTTTCTTGGTATGTGCAAAAAATTATGATATGCAACATTATTGTCTTCGTTTCTCTTGCTTGGGTGTTTTTATGCTATTTCAATTTCTACCATTACTCTATAAATTTCCAGATACAATATTTCATATATATATATATATATAAGGTTCCTTTAGCTTTCTTAGGAAAAAAAATATCAACACCGTGTAAATTATCAAATTACAAATATAATGTTTCAAAAACAAATTACCTTATGCGCTTTTTGTTTTTAGCTTGGATTATAGGCCACCAACATTTTGCTCTTACTTGATGTAACCCAACAATATACAAATGTGGTATGAATAGAAAATATGCATTCAACCATCTCACATATTTGCAATGAATTAACATATATCTTTGTTTTGCTAACAATTAAATCGTTGTCGTAGATCAAATCTCAAGAATTAATTAAACCTACTTCTTAAATTATTTATTACTTTGTTGCAAAATTTTAGGCGAATCTAGAAGTAATGATAATGGATAGAAGTATTAAAATGATTCTTGGTTTTTTTTTTCCATCATTGGCCTCCTAGGCTTTTTAGCTTTGTTTTTCAATGCCATCACCATTGCTTTTTACGGTGATTTAAAATGCATTTTGCTACATTTGTGACTACATTGTCAGGTTCTCTTGCTTTCTGGTTGGTTGGGTTGCCATTTGGAAATAAAATTGATTTTGATTATTTTACTAGTATGTGCCCAATCTAATGACATGGGACATTCATGTCTTCATCTTTCTTGCTTTGTTGTCATTTGTGATTGGGTTTAAGAGTTTTTCCATTACAATTTTCATTGCCATTAAAAAAATTAATGTCTCGACTTTGTTTGGAAACATGTTTGAGCTTTATGTACATCACTTTTGGTTGTTGTGATACTTTTGCCTTAGATTATCGTCTTCTTTTAACACTATTTTATGCTTTATTTATCATGTGCTGCTTTTCGTTGTTGTCTGTTACTGCTCCATTTCTTCGCTTGATGTTGTGCTACAATCATTTGCTACTTAATTACAAGCAATACAATTTCAAACACAATCAACTTATATACATTTCAAAACTTCCTTTAAAGTTGTGAGATCACAGGAAAATAATGTCTAACAAATATATAAAAAGCTAGATTTTAGAACATGACCGTATAAATTATCAAAGTAGAGATATAGTGTATCAAAGTTCTATCACTTACGTTTTTGATATATTTTGCTCGCTTGACAAACAACTATTTTTTTGTATTAAACTTATATAACCTAGCTATTAAGAAATGCATTGTCAGAAAACATATTAACCAAAACATTTAACCATTATGATATATTTATTAAAACTTTACAAGTAAAAAAAGAAATATTTTAATCAGGACTATCAAAATAAGACCCGTTGCTAAAAATGTATTGTCTAATCGCAGTAATTGCGGGAGAACACAATCACAATATTTATCAATCACTATAATTCATTCTTAATAGAATAACCCTTCGCATACAAGGACACAAGGGTCATCTTCAAATAAATTTATCAGCAATGATTGCGTTGCATGCCAAATAGATATATGAAGAAATTGTTGAAGGTCATCTTCAAACAAGTTGAGGCGTGATATTGACTACAAAAAAACAAAAGCATTATTACAAAGGAAGGAACGAGTACGTTAAACCATTATGTCAAATTTTTCAGAAAGTCACAAACATCATAAGTGTACCAAATCTCAAATTGTCATCATAAAATAAAGCTAAGATATTCATTGCGATCGCTGCTGTAATGATATATATTTTTCATTACAAGATCAACAATTTTTTGAAAAAAAATGTTGCTTTCAAAAACAAGATCTAAATCTGCGGTATGAAATTAGATAACATTGATGCAACACAAAAAAAGGTCAACTTTAAACCACTCTACCCATTGATCAAATGGCTAGACAGAAAAATTCCTTAAAATATTTCAATCACATATAAACAATTTGTCGATTCAATCATTATTCTTGCAATTACAATTGTTGCAAATATCAACTTAGTTTAGACAGATAACAAATAACTAATCTTTCATGGATTTCAACATATGCAAACAATTAAAATAATATAAACAATCAACCAATTTCAACGAACAATATATCTGGATGTCCATCTCAAAAGTTCTGGTCACGTTGAAAAATCAATATACAGTAATGAAAAAAAACATTCCAAATTTTTTTTTATAGATAATCAAATAAAATATATAATGACTTCAAACAAAGAACAATATTATTCTTGTCATGCATAATTTATGCCATTGCGATATATATATCAAATACACATTTTAACATTCCTAGGTAATCAATTTTTTTAATAAGTCTGCTTCCATTCCTACACTTGCTATTGTGTTGTTCTGCCGTTCACATCCTTCTCAGTTTTTTTCCCTGGATATTTTTTGATTCTTCGGTCAATTCCATTTGAATGGTTGTTGCATTGTTTGGTACCTCCAGTTTCAATTTACACACCCATGACTAGCTGGCAACAATGCTTGCAAGGATCACATATATTTACTAATGAAGAAGATTGTTCATATACCACGAGATCAGCAAATGTTGAGGCTCCTTTCTACTCTGTTGGTGTATTGACACATTCTTCAAGGTTAAACACAAGTCATGATCCTTGCCATGTCGGTGCTCAACGATTTCCATTATATCACAGCGAGACTTCATCCTCTCAGTCATCAATGTACTCTGAAAATCAGCATGATCATTGCTCTGTTTTTTTTATCAGACAATCAATCTTGCCCATCAAATCCAACATCTCTATTGTCATTACAAGATCTTGGTGCAACTGACTCAACCTCTATCGATAATGATCTCATATCTTTTGTCAATGACCAACAACCAATTGGGCAAGCTTCGTATCAAAGAAAGGGGTAATGTTTATTCCAAAAAACTTTATATGTTCATTTATATACATATTTTAGTTGCAATTATGTATTGTGAGATTTAACACAAATCTTTCATACCCAGGGACTTTGAATGGGTACATTGACTTTGGAAACAAAATATTCAAATGCTGTCATTGCAAGTCACTTTTTTGGCTTAATGAACAGCTTGCCCATTCAACAAAATCCAATCCAAGATTCTCTTTTTGTTGTCTTAGTGGGAAAGTTAGGCTTCCACGACCACCACCCACACCTCAACTTCTAGATGACTTGCTAAACAATATATTTGGTCCAAAGTCCAAGAGATTCCGCAAAAATATTCATGCCTACAACTCTATGTTTGCTTTTACATCCATGGGAGCAAATGTTGATCAATCAGTTAATCATCAATCTGGACCATATGTTTTTAAAATTAATGGCAATTGTCATCATCTTATGGGATCTCTGTTACCTTCTAATGAGGATGCTCCAAAATTTGCTCAGCTTTATATTTATGATGTTGCAAACAAGGTTTCAAATCGGATGTCACAGTTTCCACATTCAACCTCAACTTTAATCATTGAAATAGAATTTTTAATGTAAATAGAATTTTTAATCATTGTATTTTTTATTACCATTAACCAAATTGTTGCACAAATTTATCTTGATCATTCATTTATTTTATGCTCCTTTACAATTATTTCTTCATTCAACTCAATTTAGAATAATCTTAATATATATATATATATTGTTAGGGAAACCTAACCTCGCATGGATCCATACCAATACAAAGTATGTCAACAATGATCTCCACCATTATTTTACCACATTACCTTTGATTCAGTGTTCTGTCAAACTCTCAATAATACATATTAATTTTTAGTTCTTATTTTAAAAAATACAGAGTGAAAGATTTACATGTAAGGCCTCAATAGTTGACTATGATCTTCATTGGGGCTGGTGGTATCATAGTTGTCCAGTATGCACAAAGTCACTTTCTGACAAAGGAACGGGTTTTAGATGCATTGAACACAATGAAGTGACGCCCATTCCATGGTTATCCAAGAAAAAAATAACTTTTCATGTCCAGACCTAGATTATGCATATTGTTCATTTACTTTTACATTGCGCCTTATATTTAATTATCTCATTTCTAATGTTTTCCTAGGTTTAAAGTTGATTGCATTGTGACTGATGGCACTGATGTAACAACATTTCTTATGGTCAAAAAAACTGCTGAAAACTTCTTTGGCTCCTCTGCCCACAGTTATGTCTATGATAAAGGGTTTATTGATTCCATTCTACCTCCCATGATTGACAAATTACAGAAACCAAAAATTTTTCAGCTAAGATTCAGAACTTTTTGCTTAATTATGAACTGTTGCGATATCATTGTTGCCAATGTTTTTGATGACATTATAGATGTTGAAGCTCCACAACAGCATGTTGAGCCAAAACTTCATGATATTGATGTTAAGTTCATAGAAGAAGTTGTTGCATCTTCCTCCAAAAGAACCCTTCTATTAGACCCAATAACTCCAACACATATTCCACCATTAAGAGCTCACACTGATACTCCTTCACAATCACAAGCTGCTGTGAAACATCTACGATTTGAAGATGAGACACCTCTTAAAAGACAACATATTTCTTCCTTTCTTCATACCTATCACCTTTAAATTTCAATAATATCGTTTATATATGTTTGCTTTGTCAATTATAAATACATAATTTATTGGTTCTTTTTAAATTCACAGCTCTGCAACAGATGCTACAGCCAGAACTCCAGATATATTCCCATTGCTTGATGACAATGCATCATCCATGTCTAAAGAAAAACATCCACCAAAAAAATGTCAATGCTGATCTAAACCAAAACATGATTAGGTGATTTTAACTTACTCACCAATTATGTCATTTCGCCATCTATAACAATTATTTGCAAAGCCTTTTCCTAGATTTATGACAATGCATCAGCCATTCCTACATTTATTATAACTTTTTAAAAAACCAAAAAAATTCTTTCCGGATAAATAATATAAAGACAAGGTGTTGGAAATCATAAAATTGATCCATATGCTAACAAAATACAATTAACTTCTGTGGGTACAATGGTTTTCTTGTAGCATCAATATCAATGTCAATTTTTTTTTCATTGACAGGACCTCCCGATGAACACCATCTCTGGTCATTTTGCATGCCAACATGCTCTTTTTTAAGGACACTATACTCTTTTGAAAAGCAATGATACTTTATAACATTGCTTTGGCATCATTTTGTTATATTAAATTAATATGTTTCTTTTGTTGTGCTTTCAACTCTTGAATCAATAAGCTAATCCATTTACTATTTTGGATGTAAAATATGATGAATGGAATAGTTTAGCGGTTCTAATCATGTAAATGTTTTATCACATAACAGCTATACGTTTTTAGTGTTTTGGTTCTTTAAGAAAAAAACTCCAATGGATTATTTATTTTTATGCACTTTTATTTCAGTTACAATTTACTTTAAACTATACGGGTGACATGTTAGTTTATTATAAGAGAGTTTTTGTTAGTACTAAATTCTCCTAATTTTTTTAAAAATATCAGCAGAAATATTTTCCAGGGAAAACATGTGAAAATCTTTTACTATGCCAAATAAAGCTTAAATTGTTGTTTTCTGTCTCCTTTCCATTGAGTTTGCACATTTATGCTAACAATATAGCGTTTTTTAGAAAACAATAACATCAATAACAACTTAATCATGTTAGGTCCCTTCCAAGAATTGTTGCAGCATGCTTTTCAAATTGCTAAAACAGAAGCACACAATTAAAAATGTGTAATGAAACGTTGGTGTTAAATAGTGCTTATGATAGGAAAAAATGGTGGCCAGTCCCATTGTTACCATGTGTTTTCAAACTTATAGATCTCTAATGAGTTTGTTCGAAGGGCAAAACAAAATTATAAGGCGTCAAGGTTGGTTATTTGATTTGTGTGTATTGAAATGCTTCCTAAAAAGTTAAAACACAACCAGCAATAAAAAAAATTGCTAAAAAAAGTAATTCTTTAAAAAAAATTATCGAAATTCATTTTGCAATTTGCCAATTATATCCAAATTCATTTTGCAATTTGGAAATAACTCATCTTTACAGTCAAAACATTGGATTACAAAATTGGTTATAAAATGTAGAAATTCAAATTTGCATGACCAGGATACTTTGTGTGCAAAATCAACTTCTTCAATCTATAAGTCTG
This sequence comes from Salix viminalis, assembly GCA_029228465.1. Lineage (NCBI taxonomy): Eukaryota > Viridiplantae > Streptophyta > Magnoliopsida > Malpighiales > Salicaceae > Salix > Salix viminalis. Next base: position 7,995,981 of record CM055436.1, on the reverse strand, counting down.
CAAAAGTCAAATAATATTATCTCAATACTTCTAGGCACAACGATAATTAAACACAATCATGCATAGAAATACTTTTAGTAGAGAAAGAGATAAATACCTATCAATCCAATAAGATATCTATACCATGTGTAAAGCAATTGTAGAAATAATCTCCACATAGGGTTATCCTTGGGCGAAGATTTGAATCAAAGTGAATCACCATTCGGTCAACCTGTACAACTACCGAAATTAGCATTTGCACCAATAGTAGCGTATTTAAGCAAAATCAACCAGTTGGCCATGCTTGCAAAAAAATAATTCATCTTTAATGGATTTAATTGATTGCAATTTTTCCATCCTCCGATTCAATAATTGTCAAAAAAATTAAAACACGATCAACAATCAATCAATTGCAGTTTTGCACTCTACGAATTAAATCAATCGACAAGTACTTTAAACAAGCTCAACCATTAATCAATTGACTAAAAAATACAATTAACTTATCTTAAATGGATTTTATCGATTGCAATTTTGTGGGGTACTGATTCATCCATTCTCCCATTAGGTCAAACTATGGCAAAAATCAGTCAGTTCGATGGAGACAACAAATAATTGATGTCAAAAAATTCATTTTTCATGGATTTAATTGATTGCAATTTTGTCATCTCCTCATTAAATAATTGTCATAACAATTAAGACACGCCCACCAATCAATCAATTGTAGTTTTGCACTCTGCGAATTAAATAAATTGACAAACAATTTGATGACGCCCAACCATTGATCTATTGGCTGAAAAATACAATTAACTTATCTTAAAAGAATTTTAGCAATTGCAATTTTACGAGGTGTCAATTCAAGCATTATCCCAACAGGTGAAACGATGGCAGGAATCAACCAGTTCGATAAAGAAAACAAATAACTGGTGTCAAAAAAATCATTCATGGATTTAATTTATTGTAATTTTGCCATCTTTTGATTTAATAATTGTCAAAGCAATTAAAACACGCCCAAAAATCAATCAATTATAGTTTCGCACTCTGCGAATTAAATAAATCGACAAGCAGTTTAATCAAGCCCAACCATTGATCTATTGGCTGAAAAATACAATTAACTTATCTTAAAAGAATTTTATCAATTGCAATTTTTCGAGGTGTCGATTCAATTATTATCCCAACAGGTCAAACGATAGCAGCAATCAACCAGTTCGATAAAGACAACAAATAACTCATGTAAGACTATTTTTAACGATGCTCATTTGACTCATTAAATATTTAATTAATCAATCAAAACACATAAAGCGATTTATCAATTTGTTGCATCAAAAAAGTCCGGCGCAATGCGCGGGTAAGGCAACTAGTACTGATCTAATCTCAGATATTTTATTAAATTCCCCATTCAATAAGCATTCTTAGTATTATGCTTAGAATAAGAGTCAAACCTCCATGTTTTTTAACACTAGTTTTGTTTCTCGCTCAAATTCATTTCACCTCCAAACATTTTGAAAATTAAATATATTCCATGAATATGATATCTATATTATATGATGTATGAAATATATGAAAAATATGGAGTTTTTGAGTATTCTTATGGATTGATCTTGTCATATAGATCAATTTTAAACATTCTAATGCTTTAATTTGAATTATCTGAAAAATACCTTGTTTATATTATATAAAAAGAATATACAATAAAACATATTTCTTGATTCAATAGAAGCCATATGTGAGTTTGATTATGCCTATGTATAATCCTAAAGGGAATGTAAAAATGAGAGATCCATATGTAATCATAATCTTTATTTAGATGACTTCAAATGGCATTTTATCATAATACCTATTCTAGTATCATCTTATATGAAATAAACTTATAGTTAATGAATCAATTTTATTACAAATTATAAGTTCATTATCCTAACCCATTCCTATTCTATAAGAAATAAATTTATTAATTCCTTTATTTTAGTTAGAAAAGAGATCTTGCATTAAAAATATATATTTTAGAAATTAATAAACAATAACTTGAGAAAAATATAATAATAAAGCTTAGTAATATTCATGTTATAATAGATATTATCATACATGCAAGCATACTCAATTCATGTATTTGTTTTTATCTTGCAAGGGATTTTCCATAATTACTCTCATGAGGGATTATTTTTGGTTTTGTCCAATTATTAATAACTTGATCATTTTAAATAATAATACACAAAACAAACACTCATTAGAAATTCTTCTAAAACCCAAGTAATATAGGCATATTTGTATCCACACCATAATAAATAGAATTTTTCAAAATATGCTTCTCATAGAGGAAGACCTTTAAGGATAAAAGATATATGGTTAAAGAGAGAGCCAATACAGATTTTTTCTTGAATAATCTTGAATGTTATCAATTCTCATATATAAATGTGTATATAAATGTGATAATACAATACAAGCTAAAGTTTAAAGATTTATAGAGAAATAAAAGAGCATATAAGTTGTTGCTACCCAAATTTTGACCTACTTATTTTTATGTTTCGGAAGAAAAAGAAAAAAATAGAAAAAAAGACAAAAATCCAAAAATATCTTGTTACAGGGGCAAAATTGAATAAATTGAGAATTTAACAGTCAATGCAGGGTCAAATCGCACAAATTGGAAATGAAAAGACCAAATTGAAGCAAGCACACAAGCTAAGGGTTGTGTTTGGAATTTTGCATATGAAAAGTCTATAAATAGAGGTTCTAATCCACAAGAAGAGAGGACCAAAAAATATTTACACACCCAAAAACCCTAAGCATAGAGAAAAAACCCTAAAGTTTTGTGAAGGGGCGTACGCCAAACTCTCTCCTTTATGCTGCAGCCCTCTCCTCATTTCCTTTGGCCTCTTGCCCTCACTCCCTTTCCGGGCCACTCTCTCCACAGCTAGACCACCATCCATCTCCACCGAACCCAGCCACCACAAGCTCGCCTCTCCTTCTGCAACTCCCGTCACCTACCAAGAGCACTCCACGACCTCACTCCAAATTTGAACCACGCTAGACTCCCATCGGCCACACCTCCTCCGCTCCCATTTCCTCGCCTTCTCTCTTCCCTTCGCTCAAGCCACTCAGACCACCACTGGGCACTCCAAAGACAGATCCTCACGATCTCCCTTCATCCTTTACTTCTCGCCACTCTCACCACAGCAGCAGCCTCCTTCATGCACCGACTCCACTCTCTCTTCCTCCACTAACGAGCATGTTCCCACTTTGGACAAATCGAAGACCTAACGCATCTCAGAAGGATAGAACTGCCTCGATTTTCATTGTGTTTGTGTGGCTTTTTATTTTGTTTGCAGTGTCATCGGGGAGTCCTCGCCAGCGAGCAAAAGAAGAGGAAAACAGAAGGAGAAGAAGAAGATTGAGCCGAAAAGAATAGACCTCCGATCTGAAGGAAGAACGACCCAGCTGCCTTGTTTGTTGTTTTTTTGTGCGTTTTTCTGTGTTTGCAGGTCACCGGAACGCCACCACCGGGTGAGGGAGTGAAGAGAAGAGGCATCATCTGGGTTCCTCCCCATTGTTATCTGTTTCACCGGCGGTGGCGCTGTGAGCGACGCACCACCAGATCCCTCCACTGCCGCCACCACTATTCCTAAGACTGCTCATCGGGCTTTACTTTTTTTGTATTTTTCTTTGTGTCTATGTGTTTATTTGAACTTTTATTGTATTTTTAATTATTGTTAAAAAGTGTAATGAAAAAAATGAAAAAAGACAATGTGTGTGTGGGTGAGTTGTATTTTATTTTTAAAATGTGATTGAAAAAGGAATGAAAAAGAGATTGTATGGGTGTGTGTGTTGTGTTTTATTTATTCAATGTTATGTGGTTTTGTTAAGGAAAAAAAGAAGTATAAAATGAAATAAAAAAATGTGTTTTCTTTGTTAAAATCAAAAGAGTATTGGCTAATGTTTCAAAAATATAAAATCTTACTTTTGGGGAATTTATTATTCACTATCGGTATTCGGATAAATAAATCTTAAGGGGTTAGTATCCAAAACATCCGCGGGAATAGTATGCTATTATTCACTGTTCGGTGTTTGGATAAATAAATCTTATCCAAAATATTCGGCGGGAATAGTATGCTATTATTCACTTTTCGGTGTTTGGATAAATAAATTCTAAGAGGTTAATATCCAAAATATTCGGCGGGAATGATCGTAATTAATAAAATTCACAGGATTAATCTAAGTCATGATTGATTTTTTTTTCAATTGAAACATTTTTTTGTGTGAATAAATAGGACTTATTGAAGCATTTAAAAATCACATCGAAATAGACAATGCAGCCTTACCTCGTGTAAGCGTATTAGGGGTGCTAATACCTTCCCTTTACGCTAACCAGTCCCTTTACCCTTGAATCTCTCGAAAGCGCATCAAGTACAAATCGGGTGTTCCTAGCGACCCTCAACAGCCAGTGGCTGACTCCTTCTCAACTCCATTGCGTAGAGCCAGGATCCCTCCCGGGACGCTACGGCATGACGCATGCATGAATGTTGACTCCACTGGGGATGGTATTTTTTCTGAAAAAATATTGGACTAAGCTTTGAATATTTTGATGTGATTTATTTGTTTCAATTTGTTTGAATTTTATGTGTGTTTATTTTTTAGCTAGTTTTTCGCATTTTTATTTCGTGCATATGTACACATGTCCATGCATTGTTAATTTATTTCAGTTATATCATTGTGGTTTGCAACTTTAAGTTACGTGGGGGACTAGCAGCTTACCTATGACTTGAGTCAAGGTTGAAGTTTGTGTAAACCCCAACTCTTCGTTGAGAGCTTAGATGGTAGTGATTGGTATACGTGCCATCCCATTATCTGCTAAGCCCCCATATTGCCTTTACGAAGGTGATCACTGGGACAGCAAGAGACCCTGTTTAAAGACCAAAGTAGCAAACTCACCATTTGTTGTGCAAAGATTAGAACCAATCATTAGGGTGTATGCTCCTTTCATTCCGTTTTGCATTAAGGCAAACTCTTCTCGAGGCATTTTGAATTCAAGAGTTTTGGGTGACACAGTAGCCATCGCTTAGGAAATTTGCATTGCAGGGTTTAAGCAAAAATCCAATTTTTGTTTGTCATACAATTGCTACAGTCATGTGTCACTTCCTTGAAAGACGAGTCTGTAAAAAAAAATTGCATATGCATTTTAACATGCATTCCCATAGTTTTTGTGTATCATACAATTGTTACAAGCATGTGTCACTCCTTGAAAGACGAGTTTGTCAAAAAAATAAAATAAAAAAAATACGCATATGCATTTCAACATGCATTCTCACAGTTTTTGTTTATTTTGCAATTGTTACGATCACGTGTCCCTCCTCGAAGGTCAAGTCCTTAATTAAAAAAAAAAAAACATGCATTCTCACAGTTTTTGTTTAGCATGCAGTCGTTACGACCACGTGTCACTCCTCGAACAGCGAGTCCGTTAAAAAAAAAAAAAAAACAAGAAACATGAATATACATTTCAACATGCATTCTCACAGTTTTTATTAGCATGCAGTCGTTACGACCACGTGTCGCTCTTTAAAGGGCAAATTTGTCAAAAAAAACTAAAAAAAAAAAAAAAAAAAAACTAAAAAAACCAAAAAAACATGCATATGCATTTCAACATGCATTCCCATAGTTTTGAAATAGAGGTCCCTCAATTTGTCATCCTCCGAAGGGTCAAGAGTCATGGACATTTGACATTGCTGAGAAGAATCGACCCCGATACAGAGCCATCATTAATGTTTCTTTTGCAAGCCGGCAACAGGAGTTCTCTGCTCTCTAGTGAAATCAGTTGACACATATGCTCAGACATCATCTGCAAAGTGTTAATGCATTCATCAATGCAGATTGTGGAAATTCGTGTTTCCTTTGAAGGGGTGCGGGTAGTCCATATACGAGTCCATTTCCAGAAAGCAAGTATCAGTCAAAGAAGTCATCAGTCCATTTCAGTATCAATTGATTTCTCTCCTAGTCATGTGGAGTTATTGTGGCACTATCAAATCAGGAAGTTTTATGCCGCCACGCACAGAAGATCATTTTATTTGGTACATAATTTTGTCTGTTATAGCAAGGACAAATATCTTGAGTGAGAAGATATGATATGATACTGCTGAATTTGTGTCGGTGTCTGAGAAGTCAAATCATGTGCACTGCAAGATTACATTGCTCGAAGAAGCAAATTTGCCGCAAAAAGACTATTTTCATCGGGTAATGAATTTGTTCATGATTTGCGCACTTTGTGTTTTGTCAAGAGTTCTTTCAAGCTTGATTCACTTTTTATGTCCAATGAGAAGCGCGGTGGAGCGCCAAAACAAGCCTTGCTTTTGCGACATGATCTAGATGAGAGAAATGAATAGTTGCAAGAATATCAGTAATCAAGTGTGGAAGTTAATCAGCAAAAGGCAAGTCAAGTTTTGTGAAGGATGTTATCGTCGGCAGTGCCAACAATAAATCATCGCAAGCATAAGCGAGATCAATGAGCAGCGACAATACAAAAATGGTTGTTTGAAAAGTCTGAGAAAAATGTCGCACAATCAATAATTATCTTATGGAATCTCATTGGCTATCAGTTTGTTTTGGGGTTAAATCATCATTTCATTGAAGCATGTGTTTTCCTTGTCTTTTTGTTGTTTTGAAATCAAGAGATGTTTGATATTCTTATTTTTGACAACATATTTTGATCAAACTCCAACATGCAAAATTTAAAGTTTATCATTTTTGAAAATTAAATGTATTTTGATTGCATAATTGACCCAACTTTTGTGAAAAGACATGATGACCAATACCAGATGACTGAACAATTTTTGAGCCCATACACCGAGTTTTTGAACCACATCATAGAACTAAGCTTTATTGGTATGCATATCGACATGTAATGGATTCGGTAGTTATGGACCCGCGAATCATGACTCTTGCACGTCCAAATCATTACATTGGACGAGGTCAAAATTTATCAGTTAAAACCAACTTTGCTTGAAATGACAAAAGGCTATCTTTGTTTATTTCCTTCACTACTCTTGAAATATTTATCCCTTGTTAACCCCAATTTGAGCCTGATATTATATTTCTTTGAAAACACCCGACATGGATCACACCCTCACACTGGGGGCAAATACACTGGAGGCAAATACAGTAGAGGGCAAATAAGAGATTTGTAGTTTGAGGATACAGTGGCAACATTAGAATCAACAGAAGGGGGGATGCTCAAGAATGAAAACCCAATATTGTGAACTATCAAATTGAGATGGAACATGACAAAAAAACCAAGAGACGATGCTAAGGACAAGTTCAAACAAAAAAAAAAAAACGAAAAAAAAGGAAAAAAGAAAAGAAAAAAGAGGAGAATATTGAACTATACCATGTCCGTTGGTATCTGTGGTCAAACCTCACATGGGAAGAAATGTTATTAAGATTATCAAGTCTTCAAGATAATTGATCCATCAAATGAAGATCTTGTAGAATTGTTTTGTTAGACTATATTGAGTGCAACAAGAGATGAAATAACATTAGATGAAAAATGATGATTCGAGTTTTAGTATCCCCCTTTTAAGTTTGAAATTGTCAATGAAAGGAATGACATGGTTGTAGAGATTCTTAGAGCATTGGTTGATTGACAAAAAATCACGTTAAGATAATTAACGTATTTTGATGTGGTCTCTTCTACAAAGACAACAAGAGAAAAGGAGTTAACGACTAGATGATGGTGATCCTAGGTCTTTGAAACCCTTAAACACCTTTTTGAGCCTATGAATATCCCTTTCTTTTATAGCCATGAACCATAGCCTCATTACATGCTTGTAAAAGTCCTTCTTGATCAAGCAAACAATTTTAACTGATAAGTGGCGCTCTCCAAATTTGCTAGAGTTTTTCCATAGGGGTTATAATTTCATGGAAAAGTTGCAAGTTGTTATGCATATTGATAAAGTAAGTACTGAAAAATGAGACAAATTTTTCAACTGAACCTCAAGTTTTTACTCAGCTCTAATTGTTTGAAAACCACTAATTATCACTTCATCATGTACCATCAAAGGACATACCCCAAAATCTGAGATTAGAATCAAAACACAAAAAAACCATAAGAAGACGATTTCAATCTCATAATGGGTCAATTACTGTTTGAAAAAAAAGAAGATAATTACAGGTTTGCATGCATTGAATATCGTGTATTGGATATTTGACCAAATGAATTTGATTTTCAAATAATGACATCTCTTTGATTTCATTTCAAGGATTAGACTTTGAATTCACATGATCTTTTGAATTGGTGATTTAATTTCAGAACAAAAAGATTTACAAACAAAGAAGACAGTGACTGGATTTTGCAGAATCCTTGATATTGGCAGTTTTTGATTGGAAAGCTCAGCAGTCAGAGGCCAGAATGTGGATCTTGATAGGAATCCAAATAATTTCACATCAGCTTGGGGGCAAAGAAGCACAAGCAAATAATGATTTAGTGAAATTTGTCAATGAGCACCAGCAGATTCAACTCAGGGCAACATTGCTTAATAGAGAGTGATGGTTTGATAAGCTCCAACAGTGATTGAGAATAAGAATGCATTTGAAGGGCACCTTCAAATTTCTGAAATATCGGATTACCCGCAGATTTGGTTGTCTCTAAAATGATATTGTTGCATGAGTGTATTTTGATAAATATTGAAGAGTATGCAAGCCACTAAGATTGCTGAGGAATAATTTGCTTTGAAGCCAATCGACTCAAGGTTCAGTTCACCGCATGAATATGGGAGACAGATAAAACCTCGTTAATGATAACATCATAATTCTTTGCATAGACTAAGAAGAATTTGTTTAGAAGAAACTGAGTCTACGACGAAGAGTTTCGGATTGCATGGTCGAACAGATTGCATCGGGTTCAAGGTGCAATTCATCGCATGGATGTGGGTGATGATAGCATTACATCTCTTCTCACGAGCTGAGAGAAATTTATTGATGATAACACGGAGCATGCACCGATGAGTTTTGGATGCATTTTTGATGACTTGACAATTCCATGAAGAAATATGTTTCAATTGATGAAAAACTCCATGACGGATCGACAACCGAAGATGAGGTCAGCACTAGCAAGACTTACGATGATTGTTAGCAGAATACCCGTAAACCAAAGAGCTGTTATTGAGAGATTCAAAGAAAGCTGATGACTTGTTACACTCTTTCTCGATGAATCAAGCAACACTACACTTGGGGGCAAGGTCAGACTTGATAAACAATGAGAGCAGAGATCATCGCAGATAGCCCAGAATAAGCAATGTGTTTAAGTTCGGTGGATGAATGACAACAAAGCTTTGGAGATTAGACAAAGACATCTTATGACAATGAAGCATCGAAGAAAGGGGACCTATATTTCTCAGGTAAGTATACATGCATCATCATGCATTGCATCCCCATCTTTATCATTTTTCAACCGGGTAGGTCACCCGTTATAATGAGACCCTCACCTCCATTTTTCATCCGGGTAGGTCACCCAGTATAATGAGACCCTCTTCCTCCATTTTCCATCCGGGTAGGTCACCCGTCATAATGAGACCCGGGTAGGTCACCCGTCACCATTGAGACCCCATTTAATCCGGGTAGGTCACCCGTCATAATGAGACCCGGGTAGGTCACCCGTCACCATTGAGACCCCATTTAATCCGGGTAGGTCACCCGTCATAATGAGACCCGGGTAGGTCACCCGTCACCATTGAGACCCCATTTTTTCCGGGTAGGTCACCCGTCATAATGAGACCCGGGTAGGTCACCCGTCACCATTGAGACCCCATTTCTTCGGGTAGGTCACCCGTCATAATGAGACCCGGGTAGGTCACCCGTCACCATTGAGACCCCATTTTTTTCCGGGTAGGTCACCCGTCATAATGAGACCCGGGTAGGTCACCCGTCACAATTGAGACCCCATCTAACCCGGGTAGGTCACCCGTCATAATCAGACCCGGGTAAGTCATCCGTCACTATCGAGACTCTTCTAACCCGGGCAGGTCACCCGTCATAATCAGACTCGGGTAGGTCACCCGTCACAGTTGAGACCCCATCTAACCCGGGTAGGTCACCCGTCATAATCAGACCCGGGTAAGTCATCCGTCACTATCGAGACTCTTCTAACCCGGGCAGGTCACCCGTCATAATTAGACCCGGGTAAGTCATCCGTCACTATCGAGACTCTACTAACCCGGGCAGGTCACCCGTCATAATCAGACCCGGGTAAGTCATCCGTCACTATCGAGACTCTACTAACCTGGGCAGGTCACCCATCATAATCAGACCCGGGTAAGTCATCCGTCACTATCGAGACTCCACTAACCGGGTAGGTTACCCAGAAAAATGAGACCATTCTAACAGGGTAGGTCACCCAGAAAAATGAGACCATTCTAACTTGGGTAGGTCACCCAGAAAAATGAGACCATGCTAACAGGGTAGGTCACCCATAAAAATGAGACCATTCTAACAGGGTAGGTCACCCAGAAAAATGAGACCATTCTAACTTGGGTAGGTCACCCAGAAAAATGAGACCATACTAACCGGGTAGGTCACCCAGAAAAATGAGACCATGCTAACAGGGTAGGTCACCCAGAAAAATGAGACCATTCTAACTTGGGTAGGTCACCCAGAAAAATGAGACCATGCTAACCGGGTAGGTCACCCAGAAAAATGAGACCATGCTAACAGGGTAGGTCACCCAGAAAAATGAGACCATTCTAACAGGGTAGGTCACCCAGAAAAATGAGACCATTCTAACTATTCTAACCGGGTAGGTCACCCAGGAAAATGAGACCCTTCCAGCTCATCACCAATTCCATCCGGGTAGGTCACCCGTCATAATGAGACCATCTACATTATTCTATTTTTTCTTTACAACACTTGCTATTCAAAGTCATTTGCAAGACTTTAGTCGTAAGCATTGTAAAGAGGGGGCATCTGTTGCTACCCAAATTTTGACCTACTTATTTTTATGTTTCGGAAGAAAAAGAAAAAAATAGAAAAAAAGACAAAAATCCAAAAATATCTTGTTACAGGGGCAAAATTGAATAAATTGAGAATTTAACAGTCAATGCAGGGTCAAATCGCACAAATTGGAAATGAAAAGACCAAATTGAAGCAAGCACGCAAGCTAAGGGTTGTGTTTGGAATTTTGCATATGAAAAGTCTATAAATAGAGGTTCTAATCCACAAGAAGAGAGGACCAAAAAATATTTACACACCCAAAAACCCTAAGCATAGAGAAAAAACCCTAAAGTTTTGTGAAGGGCTGCAGCCGCCAGCCCTCTCCTTTGGCGCTGCAGCCCCTCCTCATTTCCTTTGGCCTCTTGCCCTCACTCCCTTTCCGCCAGCCCTCTCCACAGCAGACCACCATCCATCTCCACTGAACCCAGCCACCACAAGCCTGCCTCTCCTCTGCAACTCTGGTCAGCTACCAGCAGCACCCACGACCTCACTCCAGCCGAACCACAGCAGCCCCATCGGCCACACCTCCTCCGTTCCCATTTCCCCTGCTCCTTCTCTCTTCCCTTCGCTCAAGCCACCAGCCCACCACGGCACCCAGCACAGCCTCACGATCTCCCTTCATCCTTTACTTCCCGTCAGCCCCTCACCACAGCAGCAGCTCCCTTCACAGACCAGCCCACTCTCTCTTCCTCCAGCCGAACAGAGCAGCCCCACTTTGGACAAATCGAAGACGAACAGACCCGAGAAGGATAGAACTGTCTGATTTTCATTGTGTTTGTGTGGCTTTTATTTTGTTTGCAGGTCATCGGGGAGTCCCTCGCCAGCGAGCAAAAGAAGATGAAAACAGAAGGAGAAGAAGAAGATTGAGCCGAAAAGAATAGACCTCCGATCTGAAGGAAGAACGACCCAGCTGCCTTGTTTGTTGTTTTTTTTGTGCGTTTTTCTGTGTTTGCAGGTCACCGGGAACGTCACCACCGGTGAGGGAGTGAAGAGAAGAGGCAGATCTGTCGGTTCCTCCCCATTGTTACTGTTCACCGGCGGTGGCGCGTGGGCAGACGCGCCACCAGTCCTCCAGCTGCTGCCACCACTATTCCGGCACTGTTCATCAGTTTACTTTTTGTATTTTTCTTTGTGTCTATGTGTTTATTTGAACTTTTATTGTATTTTTAATTATTGTTAAAAAGTGTAATGAAAAAAATGAAAAAGACAATGTGTGTGTGGGTGAGTTGTATTTTATTTTTAAAATGTGATTGAAAAAGGAATGAAAAAGAGATTGTGTGGGTGTGTGTGTTGTGTTTTATTTATTCAATGTTATGTGGTTTTGTTAAGGAAAAAAAGAAGTATAAAATGAAATAAAAAAATGTGTTTTCTTTGTTAAAATCAAAAGAGTATTGGCTAATGTTTCAAAAATATAAAATCTTACTTTTGGGGAATTTATTATTCACTATCGGTATTCGGATAAATAAATCTTAAGGGGTTAGTATCCAAAACATCCGGGGGAATAGTATGCTATTATTCACTGTTCGGTGTTTGGATAAATAAATCTTATCCAAAATATTCGGCGGGAATAGTATGCTATTATTCACTTTTCGGTGTTTGGATAAATAAATTCTAAGAGGTTAATATCCAAAATATTCGGCGGGAATGATCGTAATTAATAAAATTCACAGGATTAATCTAAGTCATGATTGATTTTTTTTTCAATTGAAACATTTTTTGTGTGAATAAATAGGACTTATTGAAGCATTTAAAATCACATCGAAATAGACAATGCAGCTTACCTCAGGTAAGGCGTATTAGGGGTGCTAATACCTTCCCTTTACGCAACCAGTCCCTTACCCTTGAATCTCTGAGCAGACCAGTACAAATCGGGTGTTCCTAGCGACCCTCAACAGCCAGGTGGCGACTCCTTCTCAACTCCATTGCGAGAGCCAGGATCCCTCCCGGGACGCCGCGCGGCGACGTGCGACATAAGTTATCATGTGTAATATCACTAAGCTGTTTTATATGAGTGTTAGGCTTTAATCTTGACTACAGATTATCCTAATCAAGGGTAAAAAATACACAATAAGATGGCATAAATCATATAAAGGTATATGAGTAATAAAGAGAGAATTCATCATCTTAGATAAATTAGAATAAAGTATTTTATCTATTTTCAAATAGTATTGGTTATGAAATCCTTGGTCAAGGTGGAAGAAGTTTTGAAAAGAGTTAAAAAATCTTATTCAATGAATTAATTACTATAATGTTAAGCACTAAAATGATTTAAAAAAGTAGACATTCTCCATGCTATAATGTGCAAATCAGAACATTCATGATAAATAAGTAATAATTACACTAAGAAACCAGTCACTAAATGTTTAAGTTAAACCATTTATGACTTTTCTAATATCCAGGGGATTATGACAGATTACTAAATATTATACTTGATCTTCCAATATAAATCAATCAATTATTGAATTGATAATAAATTAATTTTTAATTCTTATTTTATCTAGGATTATGATTTATATTTAAACCAACTTATTACGGAACCCAATGGGTCACACTAATATGTACAATTGGGAAAATATTAAAATGAAATGATTAATCAAGTGTGAGTTGATTGTATATCAATTTTAGAATTTAAGGACTAGAAAGTAATTAATACAAGGGATTACATTTCTTGACCTAGAAAATTCAAGTAGGGACTTGATTGGATAATTTTCTAAAATTATCTTAAAATAATATATGTGATATTATGTAAAGACAAATTGATATATTGCCATTGATAGGTTTTTTTAGGTTTTCCTATAAATAGAATGTTAAGCCTTTTACTTCCTATGATGAAAAATAAAAGGGTAAGAAAAATACAATATGTAAACACCTAAAAAAATAAAATAAAATAATTAACAAACATTTGGATGACCGGTGGTTAGTGTGGATTACTATTAGAGGTTACACATTTGGATGACTTATAATTTGCGATAACCTAGCCTTGAAATAAATATTTAAAGTTGAAAAGAAAATCTAATCTTCAGGTTATCTTCATATAAGCATTGAACAACTACAGATTTGTCAAATATGATCCTTGGATCTACTAAAAAAATTAAATTTACTATTTTCGCCATGTATGTCTTTTAGGAAATTCAACAATGATAGTAGAGCCTTTGTTATGCAATTAGGGTTGTTAATTGTATATTTTCATTCTTATTAGTGTTAATTGCTAATTAATTTTGTGTGCAAGTTTTTTTTCCCAAATGTTTTTTTTATGTTTTCTAATAATTAAAATTGCTACTATCTTAGTAAGATCTAGATGGATTTTCCAGTGTTGGTCGAAATCTTAAATAAAAGGGTTTTTTGTTGTTGTGCACCACCAACATTGACGTTAGCATTGCTAACATGCCTGCCCGGTGTCTGATATGCTAGGCCAGATCATCACTAGTGGAAAAGACAATAAACATTAATATTGCCTCTACAATAGCAACATTGACATGTCTAGCATTATTGTCTCGTGCTAAAGAAGCAAATTCATCCACCTTAGTGTGAGGTTGGTGTCTTTCTTAGAAGGTGGCACGACGCAAGGGTAGTACCTCATCTTGTGCCAAACCTAACAGAAGCCTTTGTTGTTGCTGTTGTTAAGATGTCCACTAATGCATGGCAGCAACCTCGTGCTGGAGGTGACGCAATGTAAGGGCAATCCCTGACGCTATAACAAACCTAGTCAACAAAGGCTTCCATGTTTTGGTGGTCATTGATGGTGGATAGTGGGTAGCAAGAAAAAGTTAGTGATAAAATTATGATCCTTCCCCTTAGATTTGTTTGGGTTTTTTGAGGGGTAGAATTACAATTTTGTCCTGACAACTTATATTTAATTACTTTAGGTATATTTGAGGATGAAATTATGATTTAATCCCTTCTAAAGAATAGTTAGGTTTAATACATATAGATGTATATGGATCAATGATAATTTTTTTGTCATAGATGGATATATTTATTTCATTACATTTACTGATAATCATTCTAGATATGGTTATGTGAATGTAAAAGAACACAAGTCTGAATCATTTGAAAGGTTTAGAAATGAAGTTGAGAAACAAACTAGTAAGATTATCAAAATACTTCTATCAAATCCAGGTGATAAATACATGAGCCAAATATTTCAAGATTATCTAAGAGATAACAAGATTCTTGCATAATAAACACCTCCTGAACCACCATAACTTAATGAAGTTTGTAAAAGGATAAATCACACTATATTGGAAATGTTTCATATTCTATTCCTTGTCATTTCTTTCAAGAAATATTATTATTGATTTTGATTCTTTCTTTTTTCTATTGATTAATAAAAATGTATGAAAGCATTATTTTCCTTTGTCATTGAATGAACATTTTTCTTTTTGTATATGGCATTGTCATTTTCATCTTTCTAAAAAGAAAACATTTTTGTATAAACTATATTCATAAACCACAAGTCCGAAAATATTTTCTTTTTGCATAGTTAAAATGAGAAAAACCAAATTAACAATAATAAAACGTGGAAATATCCAATAATACAACATGATAAATATAAAGCCAATAATCCACATGATAAATATAAATATTTTTTTTACGTGAAAACTCTAATGTGGTAAAACAACCTTAGGACCATAGCTTATAAAAAAAATCTATTATATAAAATAATGGGATTATAAAGTTTATTTTTTAACTTAACTATAGAATATACATATCATCATCAATCCACTAAACTAATCCACTAAACTGCATCACAACAACAAAGATAATAAAAGAAAACAACCAAAAAAAATATCAATAATAATAATCAAAGAAAGATTGGAAAAACTAACCAAATGGGTTTTTAAAAAACATTTGAAGAAAAGAATTATTCAACAATCAACATTTTTCAAATTAATGAATTCATAAAGGAGAGTAACATACTAAAATTACATTCTATTTAGATCTTCAATCTTTATATAATTAAGGCAGGAAAGGTTAAGATTAAAAAAATTTCTTAGCCAAACTCTCTCCTTTTCTCTTGTTTTTGTTATTTGTTATTTACTAACAAAAAGGTTGCCTTTTGAACAAGTCATTAACTAAAACAATATTTTCTTATAAGTGTGATGATATTGATGTTCAATAAATTCATTTAAAAGATAATCTAATAGATTTGTTTACTAAAACATTATCAACCACAATAAGGATTGCAACACAATATTGGAATATAGCAATTTAAGGATTTAAGGTGATATATTGTAAGCCCCTAGAAATAAATTTAAGTGTAAATTATAAACTAAATAAAAATAAATAAAAAAGTGGAAGAATTCACGAATAAATTTAAATAAAATAAGAATTCAGAAATTTTGGATATAACATCCAGACAAAATAATTGAGATATCATAATTTTCAACTCGGAATTAATTGGGGTTAGTTTTAAATTAAAGGAATGAATTAAAAGAGAAATAAAATAGGTTGAGGGGTGGAATTGAAATACATGTAAAGATTATGATTTAAATTATAAGAAAAGTAGATGTGGGGTAAAAAGAAAATATTTAAAGGAAATGGGGCCTAAGTGCAATAAGAGAAATTTTATACCCCTCTCTTTTCTCTTATGTCCAACAAAATGAAGGGAAGAAAGGGAGGGATATTTTGATATTTTTCTTACCCAATTTAAGAAGAACTTCAAAGTGAAAGTGAGATTAAGGGTTACCAAAACATTCAAACATAAAAAACACAAGGATTTGGAGTATTATTGGAAGAAGAAATTGGAGGAAAAGAAGGAGTATTGGGCTGGCAGCACCAAGACAAAAAAGAGGGGAGGAGGAGATTGTGATTTCACAAGCTATTAGGATCTTAAATCTTTCTTATGGTGTTTCTTATACGCATATAAAATATTTTTGACTTTATGGTTAAATTGCATGATTTTTCTTTATGAGATTTGGGTTAGGGTTCTTGGAAAAGTTTTGGTGGAAATGTGGAATTGTGTGTAATTGATGAATGTGACATGAAATGGGATGAAATGAGAGCTAATTGGCAAGGAAAATGGAAAGGAAAAGGGGAGCCCCTAGGAAAGGTCATGGTTGGCCATTGAGGGCAGTAATTAGGAGGGAAAGATTATGTGTTTTGGAAAATAATTATTCTATATGTTGTGTTGGATGTGAATGTTTGTGTAATAAATTATTGAGCATGAAAGGAATGAGGTAAGTCTTGTTTTCCCTAGGCCAAGTTTCTACCAAATGTATATGATGCAGAAGTTAACAACTGGACAAATTCATCACTTGATTTTCAGAGAGAATCTGAATGGAAAAACAAGGTAATTAGGATTGGTTTCCTTCATACGAGTTGCAGTTCTTGATGTGTACTATCCAAGGAAACTTGTTTCATTTAATTTGAAATTTTATAACTCTAGTCAAGGAAACTTGTTTCATTTAATTTGGAATTTTATAACTTTAGTTAAGGGTCACCGAACGTGACTATATAGAGCAGACTCTGCAGAACAACAGGTCTGTCACATTTGGGATGCATTTCGTGAATTTTTGGGGTAAAATTGGGTTTTCCTCCCTTCATAAGGGTTGTAACCTTTTATGTTAGTTTTCCAATGAGATTAATTTTGTATAAAACAAAGCTCTATAACTTCCTTTATACTGAAACATCTTGGTAGAGGTCAGAATCCGACCTCTGTTGGCAGCTTTGAGAAAAACAGAAAAAGAAGTGGGAGGTCGCGAAAATGATGAAGTTAGATGCATTAAAGGAAAAAAAAAAACAGGTTATGTTCGAAAATGGGTGCTTATAATGATATTTTAGTTGAAAAAAGTTATAAAAAATAAAAATGAAAGAATAACCAATTTAAAAGCATATTGGATTGTTTGGGTGTGGTTATTAGGAAGAGTATCGGTGGTTGAAAATGATATATGAGAATTTCTTGTAATTGCAGGAAAGACCACAAGTGTGGTGCAACAGCAGCAACAAGAGACCATGAGCAAAGCATCCACAACAAGTAGATGATTTGTGCCTATGTTTCTGATTTAATTTTCATAGTGAAAATGTGTGAATTATGCTTAAAGCTTTGGTGGAAGTTTGAAAAGATATGATTTATCAATAAGAATATTTAAGGCATGTGTGTTAGGGAAGTTTGAAAATGTCATGAACAAAACATGGCGGTGGCTAACATATATTTAGTGTATGTTAGGATCCCGAATAAAGGGATCACCAAAAATAGCTAACATACATTTTAGTGTATGTTAGGATCTTAGATAAGGGGATCATCACGGATGGTTGTCATACATTGAATGTATGTGAGGATCCCGGGGATGGGGATCACTATGCACAGGCTAATATACATCGAGTGTATGTTAGAATCCCGAATAAAGGGATTGTGGTGCAATGTTTAAATACACATTCATGTATGTTGAAATTTCAAAAACAATATAAAATGGAATCAACGCACATCCTAAAAAAAATATGAGGTATGTTACGGACCCAGGAATAGGTCTTCTCTAATTTCTGATGTCGGTAGGGTGATAAGGGTATCGACAGTACTTAGCATTGGCAATACATAAGTGGGGAAGTTAGTTTGTGCTTCAAAGAGCTATGTTGATTATTTTAATTATGCATGATCACATATCACAGGTTAAATAAATTTAATATTATTTTTTAAAATTTTCTTTATGAAATTTTCTTGTATTTCGATTTCAAGTCCATCATCTTCATGTTAGGAGTAAAGCTATTGTTTCTTAGTTTTTTTGTATCCAGTAGTATTTCATATAAATTAAATGGTGCTAAAATGATATGTATGATCACTATTTTTGAAAAAAATGGAATTTAAGAAAATTAACTCGTTTTGTTGTATTTCATTAAATATGATTGGATTTTTATTTATTCTAGTGTAAATTGTTGATTGTTGTTAAATGTATGGTTTATTAATTGTGATTTTGATGAGGATGATGTTTATGGTTTAGTAGACCTAGGATGAATGGGTCAAGATTGAATTAAAGGTTATGTTATATGTCAAAAACTTGGGAGCTGCTAGTACAAGGTAGGTTCTACCGAAATTTCGATAGGAATTTTAGTGAAACCTTATATATATATATATATATATATATATATGTGTGTGTATAAAAATAATTATGTCTTCTTTTCTTGGCAAATGTGTATTAATAAGATTACTTGTTTGTCCTCTAGAGAAGGGCACGTTACATATATTCATGAGGGGGAGTTAATATGCATTGCACTCTTTTTTCCTTAACCATATTTTTTTCTCATTGGGTTTTCTTGATAAGGTTCTTAATGAGGCATTTTTCAATGTGTAAGGTTGTACAATAGACATCCAAGGGGGAGTGCTATAAAATTATACATTGTATATATGGACGTGTAGGTACCTTTATACTTTCCTATCTTATTATGTTCATTCATCATTCTCAAGTTTATTTGAATCTACATCTTCTTATATCCTTTGAGTTTACAAGTATTTATGTGCATGTACCTTTAAATTGGTGCATTGTTAAGAGAAGAAATAACACATATATTATTACAAAGTCATATGAAATTAGAGTGTTTTCATTGTCTCTTTAATCTTCATTGTTCTTATTTTTCTAAATATATAGTATCATAAAAATTATATAATTATTATAGTTTATATGTTCTATATCTTTTTTACCAAAAAAATATTCTATTTAATATTTGAGATAATGAACTTATATGTAACACATTTTTCTAGAATTTAATAATATGACAATTGTTTTTATTTTACATATGTATTGACTTTACTAAAGTTAAGTTTTAACCTCATAAGATAAGAATCTCTTTATTAAGGATGACCTTTCGTAAATCTTAGACAAACCAATGGTTAGAAAACACAACAAGACCTTAGTTTATTTTAGACGAATAACAATGTAGCTTACCCTAAGTATAGTATTTTAAGGGTGATACATCCTCTCTATTTACAACATGTCCCTGTACCAAGACTCTCATAGACCAATAGGTTTTCTAGTGACCTTAATACTAGGTAGACTCTTATTCCCTTGGTTTCACTGATAAAAGACTAAAATTCCTAGTTCTTTTAACCTACACCTTCTCTCGCTATAACCTACTCTAGAATAACAATTGTCACAACACCGCACACATGCAATAATTAAAATGAAAGCAATCAAATTAACAATAATACATAATGGAAACAATCAATAATACAAGCATATGATCAATATAAAGATATTTTTTACTTGAAAACTCTAATTTGGTAAAAAATTAGTTCATCAAAACTTTTGTACTATCTAAAATAACGGGATTACAAAGTTTATATCCTAACTCAATAAGAGCATATGCATATCATAATCAAGCAACTAGCGTATATCACAACAACAACAACAATAATAATAAAAGAAAAAAGCATAAAAATATATCAACAATAATAATCAAATAAGGATTGGCAAAACTAACCAAGGGGGTTTTAGAAAACACATAAGGATAAAAGTCATTAAACTATCAACACTATTCAAATTAATGAATTCATTGTGGATGTCATAACATATTTTTGGATTATTTTCTAAATTCACACAAAATAAAAATAAAAGGGACTAACATGGTGAAGAAAACCAGAAACAATCAAGTCAAAAATTTAGAACAAAGTTGGGAGCTTGATTATACCCATACTGCACCTAAACCTGATCAAACAATGCACATTCAAGGTCAAAATAAATTATTATCGAACAAATCTGCATAAAAATGAAGTTCAATGACATACTTAGATTTTAATAGGTCAGTTTCATTTTATCATGGGCCAAATTGAGATTTTAATAGCGTTTAAGAATTAATTTTAGACCAATTAAAGGATATAATTAGATACAAGGACTTAATTTTATATTAAATGGGTCAAATTAATTGTATTAAGGACTTCATTGGTGAAAATTAAGTTTAAGAGCCCAATTGGAGCTTAATTGAGAATATTGGAATTTTAAGACACCAAATGTAAGTTTTACCAAGTTAATTGATAGAAATCAAGGTTAAATTGAAATAGAATTAAGAGTTTAGCGTCAATTAGGGGTCAAATTGAAGAGTTTGTAGCCAAGGACCAAAATGTAAAAAGTATCGAACAACAAGGACCTAATTGATTGAAATCAGGGGTAAAATTAAAAAAAAAAAAGTTTAATTGTTAATTATGAGTTTAATTGCATAAGTTCAAGACCAAGGACCAAAATGAAAAAAGGCTCCAAAATTCAGAGGTGAAATTGAATTTTAAAAGGTGCAAAATTGCAGAAAATTAAAAATTTAAAGTCATCCAGGGTTGTAATTAAAGCAATTAGAAAAGGAAGGACTAATTTAAACTTTTTCCAAAACCCTACTTTAAAAATAGTGTCATTTTGAAGAAGAAAAATAATAAAAGATCAAACAACATGTTGTTTAGTTATCGTTCATTCACTTTTTCTTCTTTTATCCAAAAAGACAACTTAGAGGGTTACTTTGCATGTACTTTTTCTTGTTTCTTCACCAAATTTTACAAAACATACACCAAAATAATCCCTTAACATTCAATCATATTGTGGTATGGTCCATTCAGGCTTATTAACACCACATACGTGGTGGTGCCACTCTAAAATGTACAACTAAAATAGCTTTGAACTGTCAAAACTTGACAGTTCATGATGGCCATTTTAAGCCAATGGTTGAGATCTTTTCGGGTTGAATCAAGGGCCAAGATTTTTCCCCAATAAAAAAAAAAGATTTCCCTCTTTCACCTCCTATAAATAAAGGTGAATTCTATGACTTAAGCATAAAGAAATTTAGGTACAAAGTTAGAGAAAAAAATAAGTTATTGCACTAGTTTTCACCATTTTCTCATCTCTCTCTCTTTCTCTCTCTCAATTCCCCCCTTTTGACGATACAATCACATCAAGCAACCATACATAACCCTTCCCACAACAACAACCACTTCGCATCTGCCAGGTAGCCTTCCTCTCTTTTTATCTTCTACTGTACATCGTTGCTAATGCATACACTACATGCAATGGCAAAATTAATTAACCTCGTGGTCACTAGGTTAGGCAATGACCAAGTGGGCCTTGGCTAGACTCGACCTAAGGCCAAGAAAAGAAAGACAAGGAGAAAGTCCAGGTTTGTTAGGTTTCCATGTAGCCTAACACAACCCGATTGGGTTTGGCCCAGATTGATTGGGCAGACCTAATCCTTAATATTATATTATAATAATAATAAAAAAAATTCAAAATTCAAAAACCTTAAAATTAACATTTCAAGATATTTATGAGTTTCTCGCATGTTTTTCAACAATTCTATTGAATATTGAACTTTAAACTTACACTACAAAATATAGATCTAATATTAAAAATACTTGATTTTCTTTGAAACTTCATTAAAAAATTCCAAAATGTTTAAGGGTTATTTTAAAATATCTTTGGTTTTTTCACCTTCTTTTCTAGTAATTTTGTTCAATATTGTACCATAGACTTACACTATAAGATACAAACTCTGTATAAAATACCTTATTTTCTTTGAAATTTTAAAAAAAAAACTATTTCAAAAATACAAAAAATAAAATGTGGGTCAGATCCTAAAAGTTTTCCAAGCATATTTTCATAGAACAAAAAAAAATGCATTTTTCCATGATTTAAAATGCAAAATAAATATCGTAACAAGTTTATGATTATCCGTTAAGATTTGACAAAAATACCACAAACTCTTCACCAATCATTTTGTTCACTTTAACATTTAAAAGTGTTAGTATTTCGTTGTAAATTTTAATATTTGAGAGTGTAAAACTACATTGTAGAGTACGCTCTCATGTATTAATGATGCGACCATATTATTTGATAATTTCATCCATATTTACCTAGTGTTTTGCATATGTTTTGTGTATAAAATGCCTTGATATTCTTTGTTTTATGTTTTGAAGGCATTTTTGGATGAAAGATGCAAAAATAAGGTAATTGGAGCTGATTGACAGATTTGACCTTCAGTCGGTGTTTTGTACAGAGCGGAAGCTCTAGAGATCGAAATGAAGTGATTCCAGTGATATTCAAAAGCTAACATCCATAAATTTATGGAAAGCTAAGGAAAAATAAATAAAAGAAGGAAGATCATGGAAATCGCAGCTTTCAAAGTCAAATCTTGCAATCTGCCGATATCGACCTTTGTCCATTCAAACTTCAATAGCTCGATCTACAGAAGTCCGATTTATGCAAACTCAATTTTCATGGATTCATTACTCACAGACCTATAAACGTGCCAAATATAAGATCAAAACGATGTGATATGAAGCAGATATGAAATTTACAAGGGACAACTAAATTCTATCAACTTAAGGAAGGACTATTTTGTAAAATAGATACTAGGGTTTCTAAGCATATATAAAAGAAGAGAGGAGCAAGGAAGTTTCGGCCAGCAGCAAAGAAAACACAAATCTTCCTCCTCCAAACACTACTAAAAAAAGGGTGTTTTGCAACGGAAGCATCCGTTGCAAATAAGTAAGGGTGCCGTTGCAAATTTGCATTTGCAACGGATTTTGCAACGGATGCATTCCGCTACGAAACGAGTGATCTACGAAATCGATTTAGTAACGGCTAATCTGCTGTAATGTTGTAACGGCTAATCTGTTAGAAACTTTTAGCAACGGATAAGTTCTGTAACTTTGCAACGGCTAACTGTTGTAAAGGTGCAACGGCTAATCCGCTGTAAAGGTGCAAGGGCTTATCCGCTGTAAATTTACCGTGACCCGTTAGCCACTTTGCAAACGGATTAGCCGCTGCAAAGTGGCAATTTTTTTTTTTTACAATTAATTTTTATATTAAATTGTTTATTTAATTTATGGAACATTTACACACTTTGATTAATATTATTATTTTTTAGAAGCAAATAAATACATTTCAAATAACATGAAGGAAATATTATACAAATTCATAAAAGATTCAGTTACATTTACTTTTTGAAGTATATACATATTTGTACATCAACATAAAACAAAGAAATAAATAGTTCTATCACTAGCAACATGAAAAAAAAAATACATAGTTATGGTGGAAATGATTTACGATGTTGATGAGATGCTGATGGACCAGTATTTGGGGGATGTGGTCGAGGTCTATTCATTGTGCAAGATGTGGGACCCATATGTGCCATCGTATGTGATGACATCGTGCCAACAGGTGTTGACATATCTTGACTCATAAAGTCAGGCCTCTCATTACTTCCATGCTGGTTCGCAAGATAAGTTGTAATGGAGTCAATCTGACGTTGCATATTCTTAATAACAAGATCTTTTACTAGCAATTCGTCCTTCAACTCCTGTATTACAGTGCTCGGATATGTCGAATTCATAGAGTACGAATGTTGAGATGAACTCGTACTAACCTTCGATGCTGGCATACGTGGTGCACCGTAAACTCGACCCTTGCTGACCCCCCCTGAAGCTTGACACCAAGCTTCTCCATCAAAAGAAGGATGGACATCTCGGTTTGGTCCATACTTTTCAATCATCTCATTTCTATATTTTTCTGCAAACAGACAAGTACATGTACAAAAAAATTTGTAAAAAAAATAAGGAATTATATACTAGTAATTAATTAATAAAAATTAATAGTACTTACCACAACTGTTTTGGACCTATTATCCACGAATGTGCCGGTTTGATTTACATTCTGATGCAACATTGAAAATACAGCATCCCATGGAAGTTCTTTTCCACCGGCTTGTTGTTGCTATGAACATTTTAAAAATAATTAGCAGCATAAATATTAACCCAATACAACAACAAGTGTTTAATAATCTTAATGCTTACCATACTGGCTCGATATGATGCAAATGACACTGAGCCACCACAATGAGAACTGATTTTACCATCTGTTTGTTTCAACCGATTGCGTTTTGAAGCGTCAGATCGTCTATGGAATTCTTCGGTTGACCAAACTTCAAGTATCATTTTATTCCAATCTTCCTTTTGTATCCAAATTGGTCCATTGTCAATGCAGTCAGTTATATTTGTGGTGTTCAGTTTAGCCAGAGCTTTAGAGCGTGCTCGGGCCAATAGTTGATTCAAAGAGATTCGAGCTTTAACTTCCCATATATTCCGAACAATCTCTTCATCTTCCACGGGGAAGTCATATTTTTTCTATTAAATACATATGAAAAGTATAATCATTAAAAATACACGATCAAAATTATGAAAATAGTTGCGTGAATTCAAATTAAACAAGGCAATAAAGTCAACAATCTTTTTTTTGTCATACCTTGAACTCTTTGAACAATTCATCCTTATACATCAAATCTACTTTGTCCCATCTGTGCCTTGGCCCCTTGAAATTACATCGCAAAATTTCACCGATTTCACGGCCACATGATGCGTTATTAAACCTGAAATATATTATAATAACAATTTTTTCAGGAAACAAATACAGACATAAATAATGAATGTGTTAACAAACTATAAAACTTACTCTGTTCTTCCATACAAACTCAGTTGTCGTTTTTTTGTTACTGGATTGATTTCGGTGTCAAAACCCATCCGTTTAATGCAAACATTGTTCCCTGCTGAGTTTTGACCACTGCCTGATTGGTGACAATCTTCATTTTGATCGATATTATCCTCTTCGTTTATTGTTTCGTCATTTTCGGTCTCCTCATCATCCACATGATCACCATCCACTACCGGATAATTATCACTCACAAGCAAATGCTGATACCCGAGCATGTAATTATCTTCTATATTTGGAAATGAGCTTGGGACTTCGGACATGTTATTATTATCTACGTCTGTGCTGTCAATAGGGCGAGAAGTTGTTGCAGGCCTACTCTTCCTGTATGAATTTTTCTTTGATCTGGATGAACACTTACCGGTTTTCGAATCTATTATAGATCCACGCCGCAACATTCTAAAACTAAAGTGTTCTTATCAATAATTGTTTGCAATAACTAATAATCATGACAATTAAGCAATTTAAGCATAACGCTAATCATCATAACAAAAAACTTCAATATTAAAATAAAATGAACAAATCCAAATAAATGTCCGAAGTCCCAAGCTCATGATCAAATCATCATTTCCATCAACATCAATATTTCAATCGAAGTAACATATCCAAGCATAATACTCATCATCATTACCATCAACATCAAATATTTCATTCAAAATAACAAATCCAAGCATAATACTATTCATCATTACCATGTAAATTAAACATATTAGGAATCCAAATTAAAAATACAAGCATAATGCTAATAATCATTACCACAAACATCAATACTTTAGTTGGGAATAACAAAAATACATGCATAATGTTAATCATCATTATCATCACTCCTAATTACATCATCATCAACATCTACACCATCACCAATGACATCATTGTCAGACACAATTTCTTCATCCGAACCCATTTCATGCTCTTCTCCCCAAATTCCCTCTACCCGAGGCAACTCATGGTGATTGATTTCTTCATAATAAGATGAGTCAGCAAGAAAAACAGAAATTTGCAACGGTAAGCAAGAGCATTTCTGGATGATTCCAAGCAAGAAAAAGCAAAATAAGTAAGTTAAGATAATATATGTTATTGCATTGATGGTACAATTTACATGTTAAAGTAATTATGTTTACATCATGATAAATAAAAAATTAAGAGAATATATCCATACCTCTATCACAGGCGCAAAGGCTAAGAAATAAGAGAAATCCTACAGGAGAAGCACCAAATAATCTGCACCATCGAAGATCCATTGTTTCAATATAAACGCAATCAAATGATGGTTAATCTATTGTACAAGAACAACCATTATCCAAGTACAGACAAAAGACAACATGAGTTTTATACACTCATTAAATTATTTCTCTTCTTGACTTAATTGAATTAGATTATCCGATGAAAGAATAAGACCAAACATGTGTATTGCATAATTTAGTTAGAAGAAGATGCAGTGCAAGAATAAAAGTATATTATCTCCTGCTTTGTGCCTTTATCCTTGATGAATAGAAGTGGGTTATATTCAAGTCAGGAAGGACAGGAATTCTTGAAAATTCATTCAACACTTCTCTATTTGAGGATACTTCCACGAGATTTTCTGGAAAATTCCAAATTCAGTTTCTATATTCTTCATTCCAACAGGAAGCTTAAGCTTGGAGGGCATCATAATATATCTAACTTGATTTCAAGGCACATCGTCATAGATTTCAAGGCACAACACACATTCAAAACATAATCTCACAACAGCACATTATCATCCACACGAAAGATAAAGGAAATGAAATATGAACGTAGTTAGTTTCATCAGGTCAACGACTTAGTCTTCTATTTTGATAACTAATTCCTAATAAAACTCCTTCCCCTACTCCTTTTCAACTTCTTTTCAAGCTTCGTCTCTGTGATCATCTAAAACTGATTGTAAAAAACTTGACCTCATCATTGATAATCTAAAGAGTTCGGCTGAAAAATTGAAGTTTCTTTTTCTCGGCAAAATCAAATGGGTGACCAAAATAATGCTACACTTATGAAAAAACCGAAATCAAAAATTTTCGGAGAAAAACTAAGGAAATAAAAATTTGAAATGCTTACCGTATGAAAGAAGATCGACGTTGTTGTGGTGATGAGTCGACTGTTTAACTCAATGTCGACGCTGACAAGGTCGAATGGGAACAAGTGATGGAATTTGATTTTTGTTACCACTGTTCACTGTACAGAACAGAGAAGGAGAGAAGGAAGAAGATCGAGGGAGGAAGAGAGATGTGTTCTGAGGAAGATGATGGGTGATTTGTTCTGAGGAACAAGAACATCGCCTGGCCAGAAAAGAGGAGGAAGAGAGATCGAGCGAGGGAGAGACATCGAGCGAGGGAGGGAGAGAGTTCGAGAGAGGGAGGAAGAGAGATAGAGGCACGAAGAGTTTTGATACTCTATTCCATAAAACGCAGCGTTTTGGTCAAAACAGTGCGTACATGTAATTTATTTGCAACGGATAATCCGTTGCAAATAATTAATTTTGCAACGGAAAATCCGTTGCAAATGGTTTTAAATTGCAACGGATTTTCCGTTGCAATATAAATTTGTTTTTTTTTTATTTATTTCCGGAATCAACTTTGCAACGGATAATCCGTTGCAAAGTTATTTTCAATTGCAACGGAAAATCTGTTGCAAATGGTTTTAAATTGCAACGGATTTTCCGTTGCAACCCATGTTATTTCCGGAATCAACTTTGCAACGGATAATCCGTTGCAAAGTTATTTTCAATTGCAACGGAAAATCCGTTGCAAATGGTTTTAAATTGCAACGGATTTTCCGTTGCAACCCATGTTTTTTTTTTTTTATTTCCGGAATCAACTTTGCAACGGATAATCCGTTGCAAAGTTATTTTCAATTGCAACGGAAAATCCGTTGCAAATTGTTTTAAATTGCAACGGAAAATCCGTTGCAAATTTATATTGCAACGGAAAATCCGTTGCAAAGTAATTTTCATTTGCAATGGAAAATCCGTTGCAAATGGTTTTAAATTGCAACGGATTTTCCGTTGCAACCCTTGTTTTTTTTTTTTTCCGGAATGTGTTTAGCAACGGAAAATCCGTTACTAAACAAAATTCCGTTGCAAACAGCCCCCTTTTTTAGTAGTGAAACCCTAAATCATGTTTTCTTCCATCTTTTTATTTAGTTGTTCAATAAACATGCAAGGCTAGACTCTTTTGCTTGGTTGCAAGGACACGGAAACCTTCAGATTTCAAGAACTGTGAGATTTATTTTTACCTCAATTTTTCAGTTTATATGATGAATATGTTTGTTCTCCTATGCTTATTTTCCTATGATTGTTTATTTAATTGCTAAGAGCGGACTCGAAGATATTATTATCAAAACCAGAGTTGTGGTATATGAACTTATGAAGCAACTAAGTTAATAATTGTAGCGGATCTATGTTATTAATCTTAGGGAGAACATTCAATCGAACTAAACATATATTGCAGACAATTATGTTTCTTAATTGATCAATTTATCTAGATTTTAATGCTGCTATTGAATCAAATTACTAGTGCGGACACTATGGTTGTTTGATGGTTAGGGTAAGTTATACGGCGAATCCGTTAACGAACCAATTTTAAGAAGAGATAAATATTCAGAATATAAATTGATGTGTCCTTTCCATGATCAGTTCTGATTTCTGTAGGTGGATGTTGATTTGCGACCAAAGTTTGCTTTATTGATAAATTTCAGTTTTATATAATTTTCGCTTAGTTTGCTTTAGCCTAGCCTAGACAACTTCCCCCCCCCCCAATTGCATAACATATAGCACGAAAATCTGAACTAAATCATCCTTGTGGGATCGACCCCTTGCTTGCTCTATACTATCTTGTTTGATTTGTTTTAAGTTAGGGTAATTAATTTGTGCGACCGCGACATCGCAACAATTAAAGATACAAAAAAATAAAGGTGATGCTAAGATTTGAGTTTTAGAACAACTAGTTTTCACTTACTAATGTAGAGACTCCCTCATGAAACCAACAAATAAAAATTTAACCTGAAAAATAATCAAATAATAATGTGGTCTATCTTATGTAAGGTGCACTGGAGATGATACATTTTCCTTTTACTCAACAAGTCCTCTTACTTAGATTTTTGCATACTATTATATTTTTCTAGTGACTGTAATACTAGATGATGACTCCTAAATTATATAATTATAATTTTATAATTATATCCAAAACTTATTTTCTACATTTCAAGAGACTAACTTGTCATCCCAACTTTGTATACGTCACGATAATAGAGAGTAACATACTAAAATTTCAATCTATTTAGATCTTCAATCAATGTATAATTAAGGCATGAAAGGTTAACATTACTATTTCTTTCTCACCAAACTCTCTCATTTTCTTTTAGTTTTTGCTGTTTGTCTTTTACTAACAAAAAAAAGTCAAGGTTGCCTTTTGAACAAGTCATTAGGTGACTTTGTTTTCTATTTCTTTGAAATTTACACACACATGGATTTCTAAAAGCATTGTATCTAGACCGACCCAGTACTTATAGACAATCCATGGATCTAAATAACATGTTTGGTGTTACAGCGATAATAATTTTTTGAAGTTTATTTTGTTTCAAATAATTTTATATATATAAAAAATATTTTTGATATTATTATATCAAACAAAATAAAAGGGATAGAGCTCGGATTAGTATGCTTGTAATAACTATCTAATGAGAAGTGGTTACATGGATGGATCTTATTTTAATACCTACTAATTGATGCATTTCCTTGAGCACTCGAAAAACATATGATATGCATTTGTCAAAAATATTTATTTGTAAGATATCTGTGTAATTTTTGTATGCATATAAGCTCTTATAACATGGTGTTTTTCAAATATCAAACTTAGCTATTAGTCATCGTGATCGTGGACTCGCAATCTTTTACTAACTAAAAATAATTTTTTTTTTTTTTGTGATGTGCTTGCTTAGATCGTTATGTAGAGTGGAGCAGTCTTAATTTGGGGTTGTAACTTGGCCGACGTTTTATACATCGTCCCGGCCAGTTTGTGTTTAGAAGATTGCTTTTGCAAGTATCATCCACCAAATGATCATGGAATATGAACAATACAAGTGAGTTTCTACCCGACGAGAACTAGGTGACAACTTCTCGACTCCCTGCACCTCTTGCACTCTTGTATGACAGAACATATGAACAATATATGTGAGTTTCTATCCAATGAACTAGGTGACGACTCCTCGACTCCCGGCACCTCTTGCACTCTTAATAAACTATGTCTAAGTTATAGAATCATTTGATAATGTTATTGATTTAAATAATAATAGAAAACTTTGAATAATTAATTAATCAATTTACATGACTAACCTCTTAATTTAAAAATGATAATTCATTTGTTTCAATTTAATTATATCTTTTTAAAATAGCTTTCGTTTTTTTAGTAAATTAAAAACATGGAACCACCCATAAATTATACACTATAAGGATGGTTCGCATCCATCATAATATGCATCCTCCAATTAATCCTAGCAAGGATCAAGTTGCAATTTTTTCAGTGGCTAAGACTAATTTTGACATTTCAAGAAACAACAGGGATCAAACTATATGAAGTCAACACCAAATTTTCTGTATTTTAAGACATCATGAAATTCTAAAGTTTTACAGTATTTCCAATTTTACATTATTATTTAGAAAAATCAATTTTAGTCAAATTAATATAGCCACAAAATTAAAATTGTAAGATGGTCCTTCAAAATTAATTGAAAGACCACAGGGAAAACAAATTAACCCCTACAAGTCTTGGATTGAATATTGAAATGACAGTTTAGGTTGGCTTGTTAACCTTCTTAATTTATCATTTGTAATGTGGTCTATCCACGTTTTTTTTTTATTTAATTATATAATAATAAAAATAAATATTCACATGATGAATGTAAGAAAATTAAATTATGGATCAAAATTATTTTTCCCCCCATCAAAATTGTCACTTTTTTATTCATGTAATTTTCTTTTTAGAGAATAAAAATAAGAAAACATATTTAGGAAAACTATATATATATATATTAATTGGAAATCATATACACACATCTCTTTATATGTTGATGAAAACTCTACAACTATTTTTACATTGATCTCTTCCGTTTCGTCATCTGCAGTGTCCCCATTACACATATACCTAATCCCGTATAATATAAGAACCCAGATTTTTATCCAAGTAATACGCATTGTCACAAATTAGTTTGAGGATGCTAACAATATGGCCCTCTTCATCCATCCCAATTGACAAGGCAGCTTTTTCTTCACGCACTGCATTATAAACCTGGAATTATTTGAGAAGACTTTGACTCAGAGTCGGTCCTTACGTTAACCAGCCTAGAGAATGCTTGGCATTAAAACGACTTGTCAGTTTTAGAAAATGCAAGCAGGACCCAGTTTTCGAAATGTTTCGTGAAAATGATTTGATCTCAGGCTCCACAATTATTTTCATTAGTTTATTTGTTATTGTTTTTCTTCAAGCTCGTGGAACGACGGGGTGTTCCTCCGTCTTGTTGTTTAGCTGCTTTGCTTTTATTTTACTTCATAGACTTGGGAAGTCATGTGTCATGAACATGTGATTTCGATGGAGTGAAATGATTTTCCTACACAGCTGTAGATTTCATCACCTACTTGCACTTGTTTTTATTCGTAGACTTGGGAGGTCAAGATTCCTAATTATCCACATCAAGTCTTGATCCCATCAGAAATGAATTTCGTGGAAGAAAGAAAGAAAGAAAGAAAATTATCATGCTAATACTTTTCACTATATTCAGTGTTTTCTTGGACATCCTCAACAATGGAGTTTCTCTAAACGTGATTCCCACGATGAGATTTGCAATGTGGTCCAATGATCATAAATGATGCCAAAATTGAAATCACAGAGAAGGAATCAAATTCAATGGCTCTTAGCAAACCCTCTGCCCCCTTCCAAGTTCCAGCCGTGTCTTGTACGGTTGCAGTTAACATCTCCCCCACTACTGGTTCAATAGTCAACTCTTTCTTGTGTTCCCATTAACCAGAAAATATGAAACTAAAAAAAAAATTATATATTTCCAAGACATGATTAAATCTCTCTGAGCAAAAAAAAACAATCTCTTTTCGTTCATTTTTTCCTTGATCATCAAAATTTACAATATTGAACTTAATTTTTACACAACTCCATAAATAAATGAATTTACAGACCCGATTTTCTTGTTCTGTATGTTTTTGTTCAGATCCACCAGGGCTTCTAAACTTTCTTGCTACCTCCAAGGACTATTTACTAAAGGAGCTTTTCGATAGCAAGTTAAAGTAATTATATTTTGTAGTATTTTCATGCAAGTAAATTATTATTGTTATGCCACAAATACTTAGTAAAAAAAACTTGTTTACTATAAAAACCAACATCAATAACTTTTTAAAAAATAAAATGTATTAACTAAAATTCATTAGCTACATAAGAAATACAACATATGAATTGTTAGGAATCAATAGTCATTTATGGTGTCTTTGAAAACTTCTACATTATATAATTATAACATTCTAAATTTTTTTTACCGAAAATTTATTCTATTTTAAATGAGATAACACACTCATATGTAAGATGTTTTTCCAGTATTAAATAAAAAGAAAATTTATTCTATTTCTTGCTTCCTCTTTTGTTATTGTTTTAGAGTTTTTTTTCCTCGGGGTTGTTTAATTTTTTATTGATTTAACAGTAATAGTAATGATAATTTTAGATTTTATGGCTTCGATGTTATTATTATAATAGGATGTGTTTATGTGTTTCATTATATCAAATCTTGCATGTAGATGTTATATTTTATTTTTGAACAAGCAAAACATATTAATTGTTTCAATCCCAAAAGTTATAAAAATTGTTTACTCAACCCCTAATGTAGTGCGGACAATTTAACTACTATATATCTATATTTGAAATTGTCTATATATAGACTACATTTTAAGAGAGCAATTATAGAGGGAATGATGGGATCTGTATTATTGCTCTCTCAAATTCTCTGCCTCCTTTTCTTCCATTCGCACTTCCAACCTTCTCTTTCTTCTTCCAATTTCTCCTCTCCAGTACAATTATGCCCCGCTGCCCAGAGCCTGGCTTTGCTTCAATTCAAAAACTCCTTTTCCTTCATGTCTTCTTCTACATCAAGATTTGAATGTTATGAACAACCCAAAACAATGCTATGGAGAGAGGATACAGATTGCTGCTCTTGGGATGGTGTGACATGCAACATGAAAACTGGCCTAGACCTTCGTTGCAGCATGCTTCATGGCACCCTCCATTCTAGCAGCACTCTCTTCTTCCTTCATCATCTTCAGAAGCTCGATCTCTCTTACAATGACTTCATTCGTTCTGTCATTTCATCTTCCTTCGGTCAGCTCTTGCATTTGACGCATTTAGATCTAAGTGCATCGAATTTTGCAGGCCAAGTCCCCCCAGAAATCTCCCATTTATCCAGATTGGCGTCACTTGATCTCTCTTTCAACTTCCTGCTGATGCTGGAACCGATTTCTTTCAACAAGCTGGCTCAAAACCTTACCCAGCTAATAGAGCTCAACTTGAATGGAGTGAACATGCCTTTGGTGGCACCCAGTTCCTTCATGAACTTGTCTTCTTCTTTGACGTCTCTCCACCTCTGGCACTGTGGATTGCAAGGGGAACTCCTTGATAATGTCTTTCGCCGATCAAACCTTCAATCGATCTGGTTAGGGGGCAACGGAGAACTCACTGGCTCTTTTCCGCCATACAATTTGAGCAATGCTCTTTCGAATGTGGATCTGTCACGGACGCGAATTTCAATACATGTGGAACCAGATTCAATCAGTCATCTGAAGTCTGTGGAAATGATGTTTCTTGATGGGTGCAATTTCGCTGGCACGAATCTGGGTCTACTTGGTAACCTCACTCAACTCAGGGAGTTGGGCCTTGGATTTAACCAGTTGGGTGGTGAATTCCCTTTCTCGTTGGGAAAACTCAAGCAACTCGAGTACTTGGATCTTGGATACAATCATTTTATTGGTCCAATGCCTGACGATTTTGCTAACAATTCGCGATTGGCGTTGTTGGACCTCTCACACAACAGTTTTCAGGGTCATCTCCCATTCTCTCTTGGAAACCTTAAGCAGCTCAGTCACCTGCTTCTCTCAAGCAATAATTTTACTGGCCAAATTCTGAATCAGTTTTCAAACCTCACACAGCTCATTCGGCTAGAGCTATCATCTAACAAATTTGATGGTCAGATTTCATCCTCACTTGGAAGTCTTGAGAAGCTAAATTTCTTAGACCTTTCTTCCAATAATTTTAGTGGTAAAATTCCAAATAGTTTGTTTAACCTCACACAACTCACTTTGTTGGACCTCTCACATAACAGATTTGATGGTCAAATATCGTCCTCACTTGGAAGCCTTGAGAAGCTAGATTCCTTAGAACTTTCTTTCAATAATTTTAGTGGTAAAATTCCAAATAGTTTGTTTAACCTCACACAACTCTATTGGTTGGACCTCTCACATAACAAATTTAATGGTCAGATTTCATCCTCACTTGGAAACCTCACACAACTCACTTTGTTGGTCCTCTCACATAACAGATTTGATGGTCAAATATCGTCCTCACTTGGAAGCCTTGAGAAGCTAGATTCCTTAAGACTTTCTTTCAATGATTTTAGTGGTAAAATTCCAAATAGTTTGTTTAACCTCACACAACTCTATTTGTTGGACCTCTCGAACAATAGATTGATAGGCCTCCCTTCTCAAATAAATAGGCTTTCAGGTCTAAGCATGCTCCTCTTATCTGATAATCAACTGATAGGACCCATCCCATCACAAATAAGTAGGCTTTCACGTTTAAGCAATCTCGACTTATCTCATAACCTACTCGATGGAACAATCCCATCCTTCTTGTTTTCTATGCCTTCTTTGCTGCTTCTTTCCCTTCACAATAACCTTTTCAGTGGCCGTATAAGTCCTTTCCTTTCTAATTCATTACGATATATCGATTTCAGTCATAACAAGTTGTACGGCCAGATTCCACCTTCAGTTTTCAAGCTTGAAAATTTGACAGCTCTTATGCTTTCCTCCAATGATAAACTGACCGGGAACATCTCTTCTGTCATTTGAAAGCTGAAGTTCCTAGCAATTCTAGACTTCTCCAACAATAGCTTTAGTGGATTCATCCCACAATGCTTGGGAAACTTCAGTGATAAGCTCTCGGTGTTGAATCTTGGTGTCAACAATTTCCAAGGAAATATCCCTTTAGTCTATTCAGAGGGGAACAATTTGATATATCTCGACTTCAATGCCAACCAACTGAAAGGGGTGATACCACCATCTGTCATCAATTGTGTGAATTTAGAATTTCTGGACCTCGGCAACAACATGATAGATGACACATTCCCTTCCTTTTTAGAAATGCTTCCAAAGTTGGAGGTTATTATTCTAAGGTCAAATAAACTCCATGGTTCTTTGAAGGGTCCAACTGCCAATGACTCTTTTTCTAAACTCAAGATTTTTGACCTCTCCAACAACAGCTTGAGTGGTCCTTTGCCGACAGAGTATTTCAACAACTTCAAAGCCATGATGAGTGTTGATCAAGATATGGATTACATGAAGGCGGAAAATTTTTCTACTTATGTTTATTCTGTTACAATGACATGGAAAGTTTTGGAAATTGAGTTTACAAAAATTCAAATTGCCCTCACAATACTTGATTTATCCTGCAATAAATTCACGGGAAAGATTCCAGAGTCCCTCGGGAAGCTCAAGTCTCTGATACAGCTCAACCTTTCTCACAACAGCCTCATCGGTTATATCCAGCCATCATTGGGAAATTTAACTAATCTGGAATCGCTGGATCTCTCTTCAAATATGCTTGCTGGAAGGATTCCTCAGCAATTGGTAGATTTAACATTCCTTCAGGTCCTGAACCTTTCGTATAACCAACTTGAGGGATCCATACCTCAAGGAAAACAGTTCAACACATTTGAACATGGTTCATACGAGGGGAACTTGAAATTATGCGGACTTCCCTTGAAAGTAAAATGCAACAATGGTGAGGGGCAGCAACCTCCACCATCAAACTTCGAGAAAGAAGATACAATGTTTGAAGAGGGATTTGGATGGAAAGCTGTAGCAATGGGTTATGGATGTGGATTTGTATTTGGAGTCTCCATGGGATACGTTGTGTTTAGAACAAGAAAACCTGCATGGTTTGTGAAGATGGTTGAACGTGGTGGGCATCAAAATACAAAAAGGCTTAGAAGGAAGAATGCTCCCAGAAATGGTGGAAGACGACACTAGCTATTCAAGGCGGTGTGAGAAGGTAAGTTTTGATAATGCTTTTAGCGCAATTGTTTTATTCCATAATCCATCTCAAGTTTAGCTAATTAACTTGCTTTGTTGACTAGCTAGGTCTATAATGGCAGCTGCCAAGAAAAGGGGATCATCTTCCAGGCTGGTGTTAGCTGCTTCTTTTTTCTTTTTAAATTCGTGTGTTTGTAATTTTTCTTTTTTTTTTACAAGTAGAAGTTTTCATTTACCACATTTTAATGTGAGGTTAATTATTATGTAATAATTCATGTGCTTCCATTTTAATGATTATTGGGAACATGACTCCTGTCATAAGGAGTCATCTTGCATTTATAGAATTGCATTGAATGTGGGTTATTATGAAATTTAACAGACTTTGTATAAATAGATTACTTACATTAAATTAAGCCTATAAAATATGTAATGAGGCTAAGAAAAAGATTTTTTTATAAAAAAACACAAAAAAAAATGAAGACATAAAACTATCTATTCCATATATAAAAAATCGTTTTGAAAAACTCTCAGATGATTTGATTGCAAAAACATTTAGAGTTTTGTTGGGGAAAAAAATCTAGTATTCTATTTAAATATCAAACAAAGGTATATAACTTTACTATCTCAAACTATTTTTTTTATAAAAGAAATACACTTGTGCAAGCATGATGAACTAATTTTTTGTATTATTAACGTGGGTGTCTAGGCTAGCTTGCGCGCACCTTAACTAATCCCACTAGCGTCGAAGCTAACGACCATGTAAGCCTCCAATGACCATCATATTAGCAATCACAAGGCATGAACCTGAGACCACAGAGGGAGCAAAACCCTTAAGAAAAAGAATTTTTATAAAAAACACAAAAAAAATCAAGACACAGAACTATCTATTCCATATATAAAAAATCTTTTTGAAAAAATCTCAAATGATTTGATTGCAAAAACATTTAGAGTTTTGTTGAGAAAAAAAATCTAGTATACTATTTAAATATCAAACAAAGGTATATAACTTTACTATATGAAACTATTTTTTTTATAAAAGAAATACACTTGTGCAAGCATGATGAACTAATTTTTTGTATTATTAATGTGGGTGTTTAGGCTAGCTTGCGCGCACCTTGACTAATCCCACGAGCATCGAAGTTAACGACCATGTAAGCCTCCAATGACCATCATATTAGCAACCACAAGACATAGACCTGAGACCTCAAAGGGAGCAAACCCCTTAATCCTAAGCTCTTATCCACCTACTAATTGGTTATGATGAACTCATTTTTATCAGTACGTGTGATAGGTCTCGATCGGTATGTAGTATACGGAATGCTCAATGAGGAAAGATATTATAATGGAGTTAAAATCTAATATAAATACGTTGATGAAAAACACTGTTTGAATGACATGATGACAGTGACAATATGTGGAATAGTGTTAAAATTAGTAAAAATGAGATTAAAATATTGTATAATATTCATATATTACATTAAGGTAATAATTATTGATAAAAATAATGATAAAAGAAAGATTTTTTTTTATTATAGCTAGACACAAGAGTACTGTGAACTTTTATTGTGCTCTTGATTTTGGTCCATTTTTTTCTTGATCCTTGAAAAAGTATTCATTTTGATTACCAAACTATTTCTTTACAATTTTATCCTTCCATATCATGTTCACTTGGTTTTAAGCCTAATAGTTTGTGGTCTTGGTTTGTGATGTAAATATTATTTGCAAAGTAAAAAAAAAAAAAAACCTTGATATTAAATAGATGTTTTATTTAACAAAATAGAATTTATTGTATCAATCTAAAAAAATTGAAACAATAGAGAACAAAATTAACACACTAAAAAAACAAGACTTATTTTTTTCTTTTTCCTAATATGAGAAAAAAACTAATAAACAATATATTCATGAATATTCAAAAATAAAAATTCTATTTTTAATATATTTTTCACAATAGTTTATCGCATTAGTTAATTTGTTTTTTCTTTCAATTACATACAAAATATTGAGATGTTATTCTAATTTTTTTTATTAAAAAATAATTTTGAGATCATGATAAATATTTATTTAAGAATAATATTTTTAGTTTATAACAAAACTTCTTTAAAATAATAAATATATGCATTGTTAAGGAAATGGAGTTTAAATTGAAGAGATACATTTTTTTCCTAATTATAGCTACCTTTTATTATACATATACATATATATATATATATATATATATATATATATATATATATATATAGTTTTTCTAAATCTTTTTTCTTATTTTTATTCTCTAAAAAGAAAATTGCATGAATAAAAAGGTGACAATTTTGATGGGGAAAAAATAATTTTGATCCATAATTTTATTTGCTTACATTCATGATGTGAATAGTTATTTTTATATTGTATAATTAA
Organism: Salix viminalis; assembly: GCA_029228465.1. Taxonomy (NCBI): domain Eukaryota; kingdom Viridiplantae; phylum Streptophyta; class Magnoliopsida; order Malpighiales; family Salicaceae; genus Salix; species Salix viminalis. The sequence goes on along the minus strand of CM055436.1, from coordinate 7,956,885 downwards.
ATAAAAAAATAAATTTTAAAATAACCGTGGATTACAAATGATAAATTAAGAAGGTTAACAAGCCAGCCTAAATTATCATTTCAATATTCAACCACTTTCTCCCTCCTGTCTATTTTTGTTAACATTATTTTCTCTCTTGTCTTTAAAAATGAGAAAGTGATAATGGTAAAAATGAAGCTTGGAAATAATATATAAAATTAAAAAACTATAAAAATCAAATAATATGCAAATAGTAATGTAAAATTGAAAATACGTAAAACTTTAGAATTTCATGATGTATTAAAATATGGTAAAGTTCGTGTTGACTTCATATAGTTTGATCCCTGTTGTTTCTTGAAATGTTAAACTTACTCTTAGCCACTGAAAAAATTGCAACTTGATCATTGCTAGGATTAATTGGAGGATGCATATTATGATGGATGCAAGCCATCCTTATAGTAATTTATGGGCGGTTCCATGTTTTTAATTTACTGAAAAATCGAAAGCTATTTTAAAAAGCTATAATTAAACTGAAACAAATCAATTATCATTTTTATGTAAATTGATTAATTAATTATTCAAAGTTTTCTATTATGATTTAAACTAATAACATTAACCTGTTATAACAGGTAAGTTATATGTTAATTAGATATTGATTCTGAATTTCTTATGTCAGCAACTTATAAAAAAAAAATTGTTTGAGTAAATTAGCTTATAAAATATTTAAAAAGAGTTTTTTTTTGTAATTATTGTGAGCGTTGGAATAATATGAGAATATGTAACGAGGCTAAGAGAAAAAGAATTCTTATAAAACATAAAAAAAAAAAATCAAGACACAAAACTATCTATTCCATATATAAAAAATATTTTTGAAAAAATCTCAAATGATTTCATTGCAAAAACATTTAGAGTTTTGTTGGGGAAAAAATCTAGCATACTATTTAAATATCAAACAAAGGTATATAATTTTACTCTCTCAGACTATTTTTTTATATATAGAAGAAATACACTTGTGCAAGCATGTGTTCACAGATAGTTTACTATTATAAAATAACTAAAACAATTCCAAGCATGTGCTCAATCCAATTATAATCGATTCAGATATTAGACATATATGATTCGAAAATAAGTATTACCTAAACAATCAATTGGACTGTTGGGATGAAACATGGGATTGATAATTATGATGAACTCATTTTTTTTTTTATTAACGTGGGTATTTGAGCAAGTTTTTGTATATCTCGATTAATTCTATAAACTCTAAAGTTAATGACTATGTAGAAAACATTTTGCTCCATAATTTTATTTGTTGTCATATATGGAAAATCTATCAATTAACAAAAAAATGTTTCTCATAAAAAAAAGTTTTCATCAACATAATAAAGAGATGTGTGTATAGGATTTCCGATTAATATATATATATTTTCTTATATATGTTTTCATCAACATAATAATGACTATGTTTTCATCAACAATTTCTAAATATGCTTTCTTATTTTTATTCTCTAAAAAGAAAATTACATGAATAAATAAGTGACAATTTTGATGGGGAAAAAAATAATTTTGATCCATAATTTTATTCGCTTACATTCATCATGTGAATATTTATTTTTATTATTACGTAATTAAATAAAAAAATAATTTTTTTAATAAACCTGGATAGACCACATTACAAATGATAAATTAAGAAGATTAACAAGCCAGCCTAAATTATCATTTCAATATTCAACCACTTTCTATTTTTTTTACATTACTTTCTCTCGTCTCAAAAAATGAGAGAGTAAGGGCAAGTCTAACGGAAGAGGCAAATGAGCAACCAAAGCTAAAATTTTGAATTTTTGGCTATTTTTGATCTTTTTTAGGTCTCCAACGGGAGAGCAAATGAGCAGCCAAAAATGGCTTTTCTTGATACGCAGAGCCATCCCTACATATTTTTCCTGAGAGCCAAAAATGAAATATGACCGTTGGAATTGTACCGTTGAACTGAAAAGTAAACAATGAACTGAACAATGAGAACACAACAACACAAACTGACGAACAATGAACTGAAAAATTGAAACAATTCAAAAAAACAAAGCAAGAAATGATACCTGGGAGCCTCTCCTTATTTTAAAAGGAGTAGAAAGTGGAGTGGCAATGCAAGAAAATGACGAAGAAGCAACTTTGACTACCATCTGAATAAGGAAATGTAACAACAAAACCCAGTTCAGTAGAGAAGCAATGCATTTTGTATGATTTTAAAGCAAACCCATTTGAGTTTGAGGGATTTTAAGGATACCCATGTGAGATATTATTAAGGAAATGGGATTTTATTAAGGATGGTAGATAAATTTGAGGAAGTCGGAGATTTTAAGGTGTTGATTTGGTTTTTGGCTTCTTTCTTCGTATATAAATTGGTTTGGGTGGGTGGGTGGAGGGCGGCGGTGCAAGAGGTAGAAGAGAAGGATGGTAGGGTTTTTTAAGTTTGAGATGGAGGGGAACGGACGGGTGTGTGGTGGGGTGGGGGGATTTTATACTAATTATTATTATTAATTATTAGTATATTATATAATTATTATTATATAATAATAATTATTATAATAATAATAATAGTTAGCATAAAAAAATAGGGGTATTAATTTGTGATTAATTTGATTGAATTTTTTTGTAATAAAATGTATTTTAATTAATTGTGTTTGAACTTATTGGTTATTTGTTAATGTGTTCATTTTGTTTTTTTAAATTTTTCTAACACTCAAAGACAATAAGTAACATTTATTAACTTCAAATACAATAACCATAAAAAAACATACAATTACTTGAAAAACATAAAATAAGTAGCTTAAATTTCAAATATTGCGGGTCTTTTAATTATATTTAAATTATTTTTTTAATTTAAATATAATTAAAAAATAATAATTTTATTATTGGAGGGTTTTTCAAAAGCAATTATTTAATTATATAACTTACTCCTATTAATTGTATAATTAATTGCATAATTAAACTACATACAAAATAATTGCACTACATTTAAAATAATATAAAAAAAATGGCTCTCCAAAATGGCTCTTACCATTGGAGCACACATCAACAAAAAAACCATATAAACACTATTCAAGAAGCCATTTTACAAATTTGGCTCTTAAAAATGGCTCCTACCATTGGACTTGCTCTAATAATGGTAAAAACTGAAGCTTGGAAATAATATATAAATATAAAAATCAAATAATATGCAAACCGAGAGAAGTGAGAAAATTAAAACGACACCGTTCTGAATTCAGATTTTAGGGGTTATTTTTTTCTAAATTTTTGTTTATTTTTATATAATAATTAGTATAAAAATATAAAACCCTACCCATCCAACCCTACCCATCTTTTCTTCTTCTCTAGCCGCCCCATCCTTTCTTCTTCTTCTCTAGCCACCTCCCCCTCCACAGCAAACACACCCAGCCGAGGTACTTGAATATTGTTTACGAGAACACGTGCACTTAGCTTTAGTATCCGTGAGAGTCTGCACAAAAAGATGGAAATGTTTGGTAAAGAAAGATGGAGGTAGTTGAAGGTCAGGGGAACTTGATTGATGATTGGTATCTTTTGTATGTTACCTTGACTTGCTTTTGGAGGTCTTTGATGTGCTCAACTGCCAAATCCAACTTATCTGTACAGAAACGAAATCAAGTACCTCGGCTTGATTTCGTTTCTGTACCTCCATCTTTCTTTCTTCTTCTTTTTCTGGTTCTGTTTTTTCTTTTTTGCGGTTGAAGAAATGAAATTGATTTGGGAATTATGGACGGGGGTTGTTTCTTCAGTGTATTTTGTAAGGGACATGAAACGACGTCGTTTGGCTTGACCCGGAACGGAACGCCCGGTACGGAACCGGGGCGTTCCGACCGGAATTCGGCCGGATTTTCCGGAACTGACCGGGACTTTGACCGGGACAAAAACATCGCCGTTTTGTCCCGGATTTTGCATTGGAACGGGCCGTTCCGGCCGGAACGAAACGGGATCAATAAGCCTGCTTCAAAAGGCCCACACCACAAGCCAAGAAGACAAGAGAAGAAACGTTTCGAGCCAGTACTCATTCAGGTTAGGAATTCGTGTCACTTCAAATCACCTTTCACTGTTTCCGAAGTAACAAATAAATTTGATTTTCGCAATAGAAATTGCTGCAGCTTTTTTATTTCGATGGTCACTTTGCTCGCGTTTTAGATCTCCATATGATATGTTTATAATCTCTACTTTCTCTAAGATTTTAGTCATTGATTTGTGATTTTCTTTAAGGAAAACGCCAAAGAGTGTAATTTCCAGGAAAACTTATCAATTCGATTCGAATGTATACCCTAATTTTACATGCTTTTCGTTTGGATGCTGAGAAAATTTGAGAATTGGAAAGGAGTTTCTGGAATTTGAATAATAAGACTTCACTTATGGAACACGAGAAAAATTGGTGGTTTTCATTCAAATTTTGGGCTGCGCGGACTTTTTGGCTCAGTACCAAACTGAGGGTACTCTGGTCATTTTCATAATCTTGACTAGGTTTTCTTGATTACTGATTAACCACCACCTTGATCAATATTTAGACACTAGAAAATATGTGTAGCTCGATTATTAGTGATTAAAATTTGTACTTTGCAGCTGTATATTTGACAAAATTTTAGCAATTCTTTTGATATTGTGACGATGGAGTGTGTTTTATCTTATGAGGAAAACTTGTGTACAAAAATATAAATATCTGTTTTTAAAACCATGTGGCTGATTATTTTCCCCAAGGTCATCCCTAAATTCAATTTTTAAAACCATGAGGCTGCACGTAACAGCGATGCAGATTAGTTTGAATCTATGTGTCTGCATGTGGAGTTGTAGCTAACGCTAATGCTATGAAACTCCTAGGGTGCTTGAGAAACCCAATTTTTTTTTTGATTTTTTTGTTTTAATTTTTTTTTTTTGTGTTTTTAGATATTTTGATGTGCTAATATTAATAATATTTTTAAAAAAAAAATAATATTTTGATGTATTTCTTAACAAAAAACACTTTGAAAAACAACTTCAACCACACTTACAAAGAAGCACTTAGTAGGTTCAGATATGCGGATAATATCTGGATAAAAGTATCATAGTGAAGGTGAAAATGAGATGCAATTCATGCTGGCGAGAGTTGGAAGGGCGTGCTGTTTCTACTACTTGCGGTCACCTCTTATGTATCCAAGATCCGATTATGATTATGCTTTTTTAGTTCCATGCTTTCTGGATTATCGTTGCATTCGCATATAGTCCCTTAACAGAATAAACAGGCACTGAAGATGCAAACAAGATCCTTAATAATGATGCAGCCTGTCCAATCTGTGATCAAGTGCTCTCTAAGAGGTGAGTGCTTTATGGAAATGCTTATTCCTTGAAATGCTTGTTGTGGCTTGGAATTGTTTCTTAACAAGCAGAACTTATTAGACATTTCCTTGGAATTGTCTCTGATATGAACTAATGATTTGGGTAATCTTTCTTGCTCATGGTATTCTGATTTTTGGCTTACTCTTTACAGCCTTATGAAACCTGTGGAGATATATCCAAATGATGAATGGATAAATGTAAGCAAGGACTTAGCTTAGAATACTACGAATACCTTGCTTCTTCTATTACATCTTATTAAAGTGAATCTAAACATGCATCATTATTTGGTCAAAACATTGCTATTTCTTTGTTTTACTGGTTGCCTTTTTGATTTTATTCATAATGAATTTCTTGCAGATGGCCATGGCTGGAATATCTCCACAGATATGTATCCTTTATAAGCTAATACCATTTTTCCTTAAATCCATCAACTACTAGTTTGAATACAAGTAGAAGATTTGCATGCAAAAACAGCCTTTTAATCCTTGCATCTACCTTAAATGACCCCAGTGATGAAAAGTGCATACAGAAGTGTGATGTTTTTTATTGGGCAAAGGGAACTTGAGATGCAATACAAGATGAATAGAATGGTAGCTCAGTGCCGGCAAAAATGTGAGTCCATGCAAGAAAAGTTCACGGAAAAACTGGAGCAGCTGCATACTGCATATCAGAAAATGGCCAAAAGGTGCCAGATGATGGAACAAGAGATTGAGAGCTTGTCAAAGGATAAACAAGAGCTCCAGGAAAAATTTTCTGAGAAAGCCAGGTCAGTTTATATCTTGTCCAAAGCGTTCAATTACTTTATCAGCTTATAATGTGAGCCTGGATCGTAATAAACACTGGTACTTTCAATACTAGGTAGAAGAGGAAACTTGATGAAATGTATGATCAGTTGAGGAGTGAGTACGAATGAAATAAAAGAACAGCCATCCAACCAGCAAACAATTTCTTTTCAAGAAATGACCCTGATTTGTTCTCGAACCCCGCAGCTACCATGATGGATAACAGAGACCCTATCCGGACAGGTAATCATTTTCATTTTAAAATGGCAGTAGGACAGCATAGGCTCTTTGTGGTGCCTTAAAATGTTAATGTTTCTTGATTACAACAATGAAAAATGATTGCTTTTTCATTGTCACGCTATAGCTTAATAATGCTTTTTGCCTAAGCATCTCCAAAATTAGTTGACTTAATTTATGCAGATTGGACGGTTGTCACTCCCTCAACTCCAGGGCCTCGGGAGGACGTATGGGCTGCAAGACAAAACAGCTCTAATTCTGGTCCCTTTGAAATCTCTGGTGGCTCACCAGCGAAACAAGCAGGCATGCCGGACTTTGGAGGTAGCAACGTTACTCTCCATGAATTTTCTCTGCACATTGCAGACTCTGGCCATATGTGTTGAAATTTTGGGGTTGAATTCTGGAAAAATTGCAAAGAACAACTACTGTAGCGATTTGTACGGATAAAGAACACAAACACGCACTGTAGCAATCGAATTCTGGGAATGGTTAAATTTCCAGAATTTGATGAACATTTTCCAGAAAAGAAAGAACAAAAGAACTTCAACCCCTTCGAGAATTAAGAGAACATGACCATGGGCAGAATTTCATCATAGTTACTGCCATCCCATTAGCTTTATTTATAGAAGAATCAGAAATTACAAACGGCTAGTTTTTCAACAAAACAGATAAAATTTCCTATTTAACAATGTATTGACTATAAACTGAAATTAACTAAAATGTTGACTACTTGACTAATCACTATTACAAAAACTGATTACAATATGAAATCAACCATTAAGTGCTAAACTTGATTCTTCAATCTTCGATCTTCCAGCTTAGATCACCTTGGCGGCTTACTTGGCGGACACTGGAATCAATTCTAGATTTCAACACTCCCCCTTGATTCCTGGATCGCACATTCTCCACCATTCTCGTCTTCATTGTTGCTTGTCACTCATCACTTTCCACTGCAATTACAATAAAGCCCTCTCGCTGTCTTCCTTTGACTTTTTGGAGATCCGGCTCCTCCCGAAGCTTCCTCGCACTCATCTTCATGCTGGCACGTCAAAGCTTTCATTTGAACTTCATGTTCAGATCCCGACTTCCATTATTTTTCTCTCTCATTTCATTTTCGACTTGAAGTTTGGCACACTTTAGTTCTTCACCGTGGAGCGGCTTTTAAGGTCGATCTCCTTTCCATCACGCTCCTCGCTGAATGCCTAAGACCGAGCCGCATGTTCCCCCTGAACACACATTATCCGCTTCCCTTGATTCTTCTTTGCATTGGACAACCTTTTGGTCGCATTTTCTTTCCATTTCTTATGACGATTTTGTTCCGCCTTTTTCTTTTTTGCATGTTAACAATCTCTAGCTTTGCCATTTCATACTTCTTCAGAATGTCATTAATAGCCTCATCATTTCTCCGAGATATTTCTTTCAAATGTCTTGATAGCTCCAATTGTTTTTATTCCCCGAGCATCATCTCATGTCTGTGTCTTTGCTTTTAGTAAGTTTGCTTTCGCCAGCTGATCAACGATGCCCGATTCTCAGTGATTTGATCTTCCAACTTCTTTTCTCTTTCCTTATATTGAACAATAAGCTGTTCCTTCTCCTCTAAGAAACTAACAGCTCTGTTTCCTTCTTCTTTGACATCAGCGTTTGAGCTTCAGAAACAACTTGTTTGTTCTTATCTTCTTGATCCTTGATCGATTCTTGCATTGAACAAATATCACTCCTTAACAAGTTTCATTTCTTCAATCTCATTCTTTTGTTTCTGCTAACCAAGCTAGGATCCTGGTTCTTGGATAACACCCTTGGAACAGGCTCAATCACAGGAGTCTTTATAGCAGGGTCAACATTTCCTCCCTCAGTCAATTGCTGCATCTTCACATCCTCTGCTCTGGCAGGATGCATTTTCCAAAGACTACCTAGCAGCCAAGCCAAGTGCTAACCCAATACAAATCTTCCTGACAACACCTCTTTCATTTAAGGTCACATGAGCAACCCTTCCACCAGCCATTTCACTTTCCTGGTAACCTGTAAAACAAATTTCAAGTTTTAAACAATTCATAATCCGATCATTCATTTTCCATTTAACCCATCATCATCATCATCATCATCATCATCATCATCATCATCAGTTTTTCCATCAACACTCAAGCCCTTAACAAAATTGTTACCAGAAGTTTCAAAACCAACATCACCATTTGATCCCAAATCTTCAATCTTTCCCTCGTTATCACCATTACCAACACCAAGCTTTGAACTTTCAACAATCCCGTTTCCCTTTTCATGTCATCTCAAAGCTTGACACGAGTGGACTGACAAATTTCAACTGAACTTAAATGAACAGCGCTGAGAAAAATGAAGAATCCATCTCTTCCAAAATCTGTCAGCTTGAAATTTTTCCTTTTCTTTTGCAATTCACTTCCAAGACTTCACAATACTGGAGAACAAGGGTATCAATTGATCGTCTTTGTCAATTGTTTATCCCCTTTTTAAAGAACAAATCAAGACTTTCCTTGATTTCAAAAAATCTGCAAATTCTGGTCAACACTTGCTTCTTTTCTTGATTTCAAAATCTGCCAATACACGAACAAGTTTTCTTTCACTTCCAATACACGAACAAGTTTCCTTGCTTCTTTTCTTGATTTCAAAATCTGCCAATACACGAACAAGTTTTCTTTCACTTCCAATACACGAACAAGTTTCCTTTCACTTGTTTCTTCCACTCTTTTTCTTCCAGGGATTCCACAGAACAAACAACACGAACTATAATTGAGTGATCCTTTCAATTATTAGTCCCTTAAAGAACAAATCAAGCCTTTTCTTGATTGACGAATTCTGGAACTTCTGGAGAAGATGCAATCTTTTTCTTTCAAGGTTTAATCAATCCTTGAATCCTTTTGTTTCACTCGAATTTCTCTCAAAAATCCCTTCTCAAAGATCTAATCGCTCTGATACCATGTTGAAATTTTGGGGTTGAATTCTGGAAAAATTGCAAAGAACAACTACTGTAGCGATTTGTACGGATAAAGAACACAAACACGCATCAGTAGCAATCGAATTCGGGAATGGTTAAATTTCCAGAATTTGATGAACATTTTCCAGAAAAAGAAAGAACAAAAGAACTTCAACCCCTTCGAGAATTAAGAGAACATGACCATGGGCAGAATTTCATCATAGTTACTGCCATCCCATTAGCTTTATTTATAGAAGAATCAGAAATTACAAACGGCTAGTTTTCAACAAAACAGATAAAATTTCCTATTTAACAATGTATTGACTATAAACTGAAATTAACTAAAATGTTGACTACTTGACTAATCACTATTACAAAAACTGATTACAATATGAAATCAACCATTAAGTGCTAAACTTGATTCTTCAATCTTCGATCTTCCAGCTAGATCACCTTGGCAGCTTACTTGGCAGACCTGGAATCAATTCCAGATTTCAACAATATGAACTCTCTTCCCGCAATTGTAACATTTCCCTTCAAATTTCTTACTGTTACTTTGATTTTTAAAACACATTTTAAATCTTAAAAAATCTTCCAAAACACATTTAAAAGATAGGGATCATAATGCAGAAGAGGGTGAAGAATAAGAGTTTCATTACAAGTCAAAACTCTAAAAAATCAAGAACACCATAAATATAAAAAGACTCAAAATACTTAAATTTAATTCTCAATATTTTTATATGCAAAAAAAATTATTACTGTAAATAATAACAAACAGGGATGTATCAACAGTGGATCCCATAAAACCAAGATCAAGAAGTACCTGAGAGAGGCGTTGAAACCAAGCGCGAGGGGCTTGTTTCAAGCCATAGAGGGATTTATGTAGACGACACACAAAATCTGGTTGAGAAGAATCCACAAAGCCTTGTGGTTGTTCCATAAACACTTCGTCTGTCAATTGCCCGTGCAAGAAGGCATTAGATACATCTAATTGCCGAATAGGCCAATCATAATGGACTGCAAGAGCAAGAATCAAACGGATAGTAGCTGGTTTAATAACTGGACTAAAAGTCTCAGTATAATCAATGTCACAAATGCTGAATTTCTGTGTATTTTCTTGTGTATTGCAGGAGGATCTCATGCCTCTAAATACATGTCCAAACCCTAATTTACAATCTACCATTAATGTAATATCTACTGTTACAATAGGAAATTAAATATACAATTAATGTAATATTTGTGCTTTCCATATTCGTAATTGCTTTCCATGTATACATTATTGACATCCCCCCTCAAATTGATGTTGGTCGATCAAGAAGCATCAATTTGTCAATCATCAGTTGGTGTCGTGGCCGTGGTAACGCTTCGCGGAAGACATTAGCAGCTCGATGTTCGGTGGAAATATGTGGTAGCGTAAGAACATTATGATCAAGAGCCTCACGAATATAGTGACAATCAACCTCAATATGTTTGGTGCGTTCATGAAACACCGGATTAGAAGCAATCTGAATAGCACTTGTGTTATCGGCATGAAGCGGTGTAGGATGGTGCTGAGTAAAACCAAGTTCATGTAATAAACCCCGGAGCCATACAATTTCAGAACATGCGGCTGACATAGCGCGATACTCAGATTCTGTAGAAGATTTTGAAATACAATCTTGCTTTTTGCTTTTCCATGAAATCAAAGCATTTCCAAGAAACATACACCATGCCATAACAGATCGACGGGTATCCATACAACCTGCCCAATCTGCATCACTATAACCAGTTAATTGTAATGAAGTGTCGGCAGGAAAAAATATCCCTCTCCCGGATGTACCCTTAAGATAACGAATAATTCTTTTGACAGCAGCTAGATGAGGTTGCCGAGGATTCTGTAAAAATTGACTGACTTGTTGTACTGCAAAAGAAATATCTGGCCGAGTAATAGTTAAATAATTCAAACTACCCACCAATTGCCTGTATATGGAAGGATCAGGCAATAAATCTCCATCATTCTGACAAAGTTTTAAATTAATCTCAAGAGGTGTAAGAACACTGTTTCCTGATTCCAGACCGGCCAAAAGTAGTATTTCTTGGGTATATTTGTGCTGATGCAAAAATGTTCCGTCAGACATAGAGTGCACCTGTAGACCAAGAAAATAATGAAGTTCTCCAAGATCCTTCATATGGAATGCAGTGTTAAGAGAACGTTGTAAATTCTCAATGAGTGGAATGTCAGATCCTGTAATAATAATATCATCCACATATACCAGGAGAGCAACAATACCATTAGCAGTTCGCTGGAGAAACAGAGAGGAATCATATTGACTCTGAATAAATTTGAGATCCAACAGAGTAGTGCGAAACTTTTCAAACCATGCGCGGGGTGCCTGTTTTAGACCATACAGAGAACGTTTCAACCAACAAACTTTATCTGATGGTTGAGTAAACATACCAGGAGGAGGATTCATATAGATCTCTTCTTTCAAATCACCATGTAAAAATGCATTTTTTACATCCATTTGACGAATTTACCATCTTTTGGCAGCAGCAATTGCCAAAATAGTGTGTATGGTGGTCATTTTAGCAACAGGTGCAAATGTCTCCTCATAATTAATACCATATGCTTGACAATTTCCAAGAGCAACTAACCGTGCTTTATACCGTTCCACAGACCCATCCGGTTTTAATTTGACATTGTATACCCATTTGCATCCAATAGGTTTGGTTCCACGAGGACAAGAGACAATATCCCATGTGTGATTATCCTGAAGAGCCTGAAGTTCTTCTTTCATGGCTTGTGCCCAACAGTCTTGGGTAGAAGCCTGCACATAAGTCTTGGGTACAACAATACTATCAATAACAGTAGCTGAGTAACCATACCTGTCTGGGGGTTGTGAAATTCGAGATGATCGTCTTGGTTAAAGAAGATCAGATGTCGGTTCTGTGTCCGGAAGGGGCAAAGTGGATCGTCTGTGATATACAATTCCTGGCTTAAAACGTTCAAAAAGAGAAGATGGACAATCATCATCAAATGTGGGAAGTTGGATAGAGTTGGCTTGTGTAGATGAACAAGAAGGGAAAAAATTTTGATTCTCAAAGAAAATAACATTTCGAGATATACGAATTCTATGAGCATTTTCGTCATAACACACAAACCCTTTATGAGAATTACTGTATCCTAGAAAAGCACACCGAGCAGCTTGGGCTGTAAGTTTATTACGTTCAGTAAATGGTAAGTGAACAAAACAAACACACCCAAAGACATGGAGAGAATCATACTCAGGAATAACACCAAATAAAATAGAGTATGGAGATTCAAATTTTAGAACCTGGGAAGGCAAACGATTAATTAGATGAACAGCTGTTGACAACGCCTCTACCCAAAAACGAGTAGGTACTGAAGAATCAATTAATACTGTACGGACAATATCTAAAAGATGACGATTCTGACGCTCGGCAACTCCATTTTGTTGAGGAGTGTAAGGACAAGACCTTTGAGAAAGAATTCCTTTATTTTTGAGAAACTCCTGAAATTCTTTAGACATATATTCCCCCCCAGAGTCAGAACGTAAGATTTTAATATGAGTAGAGAATTGATTTTCAATAAACACAACGAAAGCCTGAAATGTTGAGAACACCTCGGATTTAGATCGGAGAAAATATATCCAAGTGAAACGACTAAAATCATCAATGAACGTGACAAAATATTTATACTGAGCATGAGAGAGAACAGGACTTACTCCCCATACATCAGTATGAATGATATCAAAGCATTTAGAAGCTCGGCTGCCATGTGAAGGAAATGATAATGATTTACTTTTTCCCAATTTGCAAGAACTACAATCCAAAAATTTTGTTGAACAAGAACTTTTATTCCCCAAATATCCATGTCTCATAAGATGAGTCAATACAATAGAATTGGGATGCCCCAATTTCTTATGCCAAAACTGATGATTATTAATGAAAGTAGAATAAGCAATGTGAATTAATACTAGAAAATTGTAATGGAAATAAACGTTCCACTTTAGGCCCCTTCGCGATCACCTTCCCCGACACTTGATCCTGCACACAACAACCATTATGATTAAATCGAATTTCACAATTATTTTCTACCATTTGCCCAACAGAGAGTAAATTTGCAGATAATTTTGGTGACACAAAAATATCTTTAAAATTCAAATCCAAATCACCAATTGACGAAATTGGCAAATTATCGCCACTTGCTACCTGTATATGCTGATTACCCATATACTTTTGCACATTACACAACTCATTTTCATTATTTGTCATATGATTTGATGTTGCCGAATCCATTAGCCAAGTTTTATCATCTGTCGAAATAACTCCATCTGACTTAAAATCAGATTTCTTGCTGTGACACCCAGCGACCAAATCTTTATTATGTGCAGACACCATAGACTTAAGTTTATCCTCCGAAGCCATATCTGAATCTAATTCACACTTCTTGCCATGAAACCCAACTGCCAAATCTCTATCATTTGCAGAAACCATAGATTTAAGTTTAGCATCCATACCTTGGAACCCGAATGCCGAAAGAGCAGAGACTATCATCTGCTGCATCTGCTCCACCATCTCCGGCGTGAGGGTTGTCGATGAAGAGCTCATCGTTGACAACGGTTCTGGTGTCGATGATGAGACAGCTGCGACAGCCATGGAAGCAGTGGTCATCGGCCTCCCTACCCCTTGTCGATGCTGTGGTCGCGTACGACAGTCCTTGATCAAATGGCCCTCTTTCTTGCAATAACTGCAGAACCTCTTGCTGCAATTTCGGGCAATATGCCCATTTTCTTTACAATTAAAACACTGCAAACCCACTCCTCTCTGTCTTCCCTTTCCCTGAGCCATGTATGCCATGTTCACCATTTCTGTAGCAGTCGGCTGAGTCAACTCGTGCTGAGTGGCGAGTCGTTGTTCTTCCCTTAATATCTCTCCCAAACAATCATCCAATGAAGGTACTGGGTTTCGATTAATTAAGCTAGCTCTCACAGCCTCAAATTCTGGCCGGAGCTTCATCAAGAATTGGTCTCTCTGGCTATCGGCATGAACAAGGTGCAGTGCCTCTAAGCTTTCCTTTGGTACTTTAGAATAGATTATACCAGTATATTCACTCCATAAATTCATGAATCCGGCATAAAATTGTTCAATTGAGAGATTACCTTGTTTGTAGTTAGCAATACTCAATTCAAGTTGGAATTTTTGAGCCGAATTTTTCTGAGAATAAATACGGTGGAGGTAGTCCCAAATCCCCTTTGCTGTGTCAAAAGCTCTGAGATTGTTGATCATATGGGGTTCAACAGACCCCAGAATCCATGAAACAATTTTGGCATCCTTGGTAGTCCAAGCAGCCAGCTCCTGTGCATCGATTGGAACCTTTGTAGTTCCATCAAGATGCCCCCACAATTCCTTCCCTTTCACAAACATCCGAAATTGAAACTCCCAACTGGCATAATTTTTGCCATTGAATCGAGTGAGAAAAGTCTCTCCAGACATCTTTAAAATCTCAAAAAAATTTGAAGAAAAGTTTGACAATTCGGTTCAGAATTGAAGCTCTGATACCATGTCACAAATGCTGAATTTCTGTGTATTTTCTTGTGTATTGCAGGAGGATCTCATGCCTCTAAATACATGTCGAAACCCTAATTTACAATCTACCATTAATGTAATATCTACTGTTACAATAGGAAATTAAATATACAATTAATGTAATATTTGTGCTTTCCATATTCGTAATTGCTTTCCATGTATACATTATTGACAATCAATCCCATCTTGTTGCTCAAATCCCTTGATAGCGATCAATTGAACCATCCGAATTCTGTTTGATTTTGTATACCCACTTGTTGCGAATGACATGTTTGTGTGTAGGTCGGGGGCATAAAGTCCATTTTGCTGTGGATATTAGGGCATCAAATTCAGCAGCCATAGCATCTCGCCAACTTGGATTTTTGGAGGCCTGTGTGAAGGTTGTGGGTTCTGGAGGGAGAAGGATTGTGTGAAGTGCTTTGAGTGGGTGCTTAGTGGAGTAATAGAGATGATAATCAGGGAATTGTTTTGGTTTTAGAGAGCTAGTGGTGCTGCGGGTAATTATTTGACGGGGAAGAGAAGAACTGGACTGTGATGCAGAGGGTATGGAATTGACTTGAGAAATTGGATGAATGGGTTCTTCTTGTGCAAACAAGGTATGCATATGGTGTGGGGATTCTGAAGCTGTAGGTGACATGGGTCGAGGTTGAGTGTAGAGGAAGCGTTGGAGAAGATGATGGGTCTTGAGAGTTACTGTCTGCAGAAGCGTGAATAATAGGGGAAATAGAAGCAGATAATGTTGAATTTAGTGGAATGGAGAAGGACTTACTTGCCATGTATGTGTAGGGAAAACAGAGGTCGAGTTCTGTTGCGAGGTAGTAGGTGGGATTATATCCTTGGCTGGAAATCGTCAAATGTGACATGTCGCGAAATATAAACTCGGTTGGTTAAGGGGTCGAGACATCGATATCCTTTGGAATTAGAACAATAACCCAGGTAAATACATCTTTTGCTGCGAAAGCATAATTTATGATTATTATAAGGACGCAATAATGGATAGCAAACACAGCCAAAGACTCTAAGAATGGAATAATCGGGTTCTATGGTGAACAATTTGGTATATGGTGTATCACTACTTAGTTTTGGAGTGGGTAATCTGTTGATGAGGTAAATGGCAGTAAGAAAAGCATCTACCCAGTATTTGCTCGACAAATGTGAATGAGCTAGAAGAGCTAAACCAGATTCAACCACATGGCGATGTTTGCGTTCGGGTATACCATTTTGTTCAGATGTGTATGGGCAAGAAATTCTATGAAAGATGCCATTGTTTTCGAGAAACTTTTTAAATTGAGAAGAAATGAATTCTCCACCCCCATCCGTTTGAAATTGCTTAATTTTCCGAGACAAAAGATTTTCAACTAAGCACTTTAATTTACTAAAGCATACAAAAACATCAGACTTGTGTTTTAATGGAAAAAGCCAAGTGAAAAGGGAAAAATCATCAATAAATAAAACATAAAACTTGCACCCACTTATTGATTCGACGGGAGAGGTCCACACATCAGAGTGTATAATTTCAAGAGGAAAATTCGATACACGACTAGAATTTGAAAAAGGGAGTTTTTTGCTTTTTGCTAGTTGACATGGTTCACATAATGAGTCTTAATTTTGTGAACCAGAAACAGATAACTGAGAATGACGTAGCAAAATTTGAAAGACTGAAGAGGAGGGATGGCCGAGTCGATTGTCATAACCCAATTTTTGGGTTATTCCCCAAAATGTACCAAAAAATAACAAAAATAAAATAAAAGGGGCTGGTGTTGGCAGAAAAATTAATGTGGAATTTTTGGACGTTTGCGAAAGCCTGGTCGTACCTCTTTTTTACCCAGAAATGAAGGAAAATACAGATTCAAGGCTAAAGTAATTTATTACTAGATAAATCTGCGTAAAAGTTAAGTCGAAAGATATAATTATATTTTTATGGGCCAATTTGATTTAATCGTCGGCCAATTTAAAGTGTGATTATGCTTTAGAAATAATTGAGAGCCCAATTGAAGGATTTAATTAAGCGCAAGGGCTTAATTATACTTTAAATGGATCAAATTAATTTTATTGAGGGCTTAATTGGTGAGAAATTTTTAAAGCACGGGGGAAATTTTTTAAGTTAACATTGTAGAACAATTCGATCAAAGAAAAACTTCTAGCACGGAACAGGGCACCAAAACAAAAAGTCCCTATCAATCCTACAATCGTACTCCATGGGAGTATTTTTGGAACAATAAAAAAACGTATCAATATAAATTTATAAATTGAATAGAAAAACAAGGTATAAGCAACAACCACTGACAATGAAATCCAGTTTGTTGAAGTGAGCAGCTCTTCTGTTGCTAAAATTCTCTTCCCGAATATCAATGCTACAGACCATTTCATTGGAATCGTTAAAAGTGAGCCTGAAAAATACACGGCCTTTCTTTAGATTTATTTTGAAATGCGTTCATTCTTGTTTATAAAAAAACATTCTATTGGAAGGTGTTGGATGGTAATCAATGTTTCTCCTCTATGCATATTAGGGTGTGCCTTCTGTTAATCTCTCTCGTGTATTTTCAGCAACCTGCACTGCTGCATTGTAGGCAGAGTGCTGTGTATTGTAGTGTTCTGTATTGATTCATGATCAAAAGCTGAATTCTCTGTAATCGTGCATAGATTCCTGGGATGAGAGGTCTTGTCCTCATTAAGGATGTCGGTTAGGGTTATTCTTTTCCTGTCAAGAGGACTAGACTCCATTACATATACCTCTGCATGTTCTGTAATAAATCCATGACAAATATACAATACAACAGAAATCATCTTTTCGATTTCTACACAATCTGTAATAAACCTGTATAAGTAGATCTGGTGCACATGTTGGAAACTTTGATTTTGACTCTTCCTCGAGCATTTGTTAAGTGAGAAGTTAATCCCATAGTCACATCAGTAATCATGTAAATAGCAATAATAGAACATTTGTCATCTATTCTCAATATCAATAGCTACACGAAAAACAATTCTAATCATGCTAAGTGATCTCGTGGAGTAAATTTTGCGATGATTTTCTTTTTTTGCAGGTTATTGTCTTTGCAGATTCTGATGATTTCAAAAATCTCATTCAGCCTCATCAAGAGGTTGCCATAAAGTTCATATCGAAGGTACTTTGTTTGGGTACTTTAATTGAAGTTGCTGCCTTTTCTTAGTTTAATTTCCTAATTCTATCATTCTGGTACGATAATGTTCGTATATATAGACATTGCAGATGAAAACCAAGCAAAGCAAAGCCCTTCTTAACATTATTTGGGATTGAAGATTCAAAAAATACTGTGGTTAGTTTCCTATCTAGCAACTAATTGTTTTCTTCAAGTTCCAGTGATAGTTTCACTTATTTTCGCCAAAGCTGTAGCTTAATGAAATTTACTTGTACCGTTTTTATAGGTGACTGCTTTAAACAAACAGAATGAGCTCGAAGTATTTGTTAGAGTCCAATCCAACGCCAAGCAACATAGAAGTATTTTTTTGCTTCACTATTCTTTCCCCTTTTGAGAATATCCAACTTAGCCAATATGATTTGACCTTTGTAGGATTAGACAGTCAACAAGGAGTTATGACAATAAGGAGTTTTTTGACGGCAAAACCAATTTTCGCTACTGATTTCTCCCTCCACAAACCATAGATTTCATCTCTATTTGTACCAGGAGAAAGAGAATAATCTAGTCTACATTGGAGTAAAATTTTAGTTGTTAGTTCAGAGCAGAACCATCTCAGCCGTTGGCTCAAAGTAGGTGTCATGAATTATCGAATTTTACAGGTATGGTAGACTGCCTGAGTTGTCACTTTTGGGGTTGAACCAATGCGTATGTGGTGTCAATAAACCAAAACTGACTAATTATACGCTAGTATAGTCGAGAATTAGAGGATCACTTTCGCGCAAGTTTTGTAAAATTTAATGAAGGATAAAGAAAGTAAATGCGCCTGCAAAGCTGGTAACAAAGCAGGATTTTTCAGCGAAAATTTGGGGAAGAAAATAAATAATAACTAGACAACACATCGTCTGACCCCCTTTTTCTACCAAAGTTCAATTTGTTCCTTTATCTTATGATGACTCTGATTTTATTGCAATCTCCCTCCAATTTCAACCAATTGACTTGGTAAAAAATTAAATTTCATCTCTGAAAATTTCAATTTTCTCAATTTAACCCGAATTCGACTTCCAAACTTAAATTTCCACCAATTAAGCCCTTAATAAAAGTAATTTAATCCATTTAAAGTATAATTAAGTACTTTCACTTAATTAAATCCTTCAATTGGACCCTAATTTAATTCCTAAACATAATTAAACTTTAATTTGACCCATGATTAAATCAAATTGACCTATTAAAAAATTAATTATGCATTTCAACTTAATTTTTTAAAAAATTTATCACATGATTATTTATTTTAGACTTGAATCTGTATTTTTCTTCATTTTAGGCGCAGTAGACGTACTATCAGACTCTCGAATCCGTCCAAAATCTCTAACTTAATTTTTCCCCTACGTCAACCTTTTTTATTTTTATTTTTATTTTTGTTATTAATTTTTTTTATTTCTAATAAATTTTGGGAATAACCCAGAAATAGGTTATGATAGTACTCACAAGGAAAAGATGACCAAACCAAAACCATAAGATGAATAAAATCCACACCACAATAATCAATCTTGTATTGTGCCCCTATTTATTTATTAATAGATTCTTCCCGTATATAACAAGATATATATAAAAATATCAACATAGTTATATATATATATATATATATATATATATTAGACTAGAAATAATATATTATCATAAAATATGGATATTCATTGAAAGGAGAAATAAAAGGAAAGCTAGAATTCTAACATAAGTATCCATTATTTTCTTTTGGAAACATCCAACGCTAAATTCATTGAATGGTAAGTTGTCAATCCTTAAAATAGAAAATACATATTATATTTTATTTGTTGAATTATGAGTGGGTATTTTCTAAAGGTTTTTATTGCATATGTTTAAAATATGTTTCATTGCATTAAATTTTCTATTTACTAGATCAAGTTTCACATGTCTTCACATTTTTGGATTTCTCTCCATATACATGGAATTTTTCTTAGGGACATAATTACGAAGAACTTATGAAACCAACAACCACTGACAATGAAATCCAGTTTGTTGAAGTGAGCGGCTCTTCTGTTGCTAAAATTCATTTCCCGAATATCAATGCTACAGACCATTTCATTGGAATTGTTAAAAGTGAGCCTGAAAAATACACAGCTTATGGTGAGTTGCTGATGTTCAACCAAATTGTACTTTGTTTCATCTTTGCAGAGATTGCCTTTCTGAGATTTATTTTGAAATGAGTTCGTTCTTGTTTTTTATGTTCAATGAATTAATGCCAATCAGCCTCACTTTACTTAATTCAAGAATGGAAATTCGTCTGCCTTATAGGAGAGATCTTTGAAAAGGACACAATATTAGAGATTCTGGAATATAACAAGTTTCCCCTTGTTACTATTCTCACTGAGCTGAACTCAACCAGAGTTTACTGCAGGCCTGTCAAACTTCAGGTTGATACTACTAACTTACATGCATTGTAAATACAGAAAAGTAGGATAAGGCAATGCTATAGCAGAACTTAGTTTTTTTATTCCATTGTACTAAATGCGAACTTTTTTAATTCGTCATGGATATATCTCGCTTTGTTCATTTATTTTTTAAGGCATACCAGCGCTTCTAAATAATTTATTTTCCCTTCATTTTTCCATATATTATGGGATAAGGAAGTTTATGTAGTGTGCAACAGTATAATATAGTGTGTATTGCACTGTCTTCTTTCATTTACCTCTTGGATTTTCTAGGATGAGAGAACTCACAAATAAAGCTAAACATGTACAGCCAAATCAAACCCATGCCTCATAGTAGCATTCTTCCAGAAACTTCCATTTTTTATTTTATATATATATATATATATATATATATAAACAATCTGTAATCAACTTGTATAAGTAGATCTGGTGCGCCTGCTGGAAACTTTGATTTTGACTCTTCCTCGAGCATTTGTTAGGGCAAGTCCAACGGGAGAGGCATCCCGAGAGGCAAAGGCAATTTTTTTAAATTATAGCTCTTGTTGTTCAATTTAACGCCTCCAACGGGAGAGGCATCCCGAGAGGCATTTTGCCTTTTATTCAACCGGGAAGGCATTCCCACATATGGAAAGATGAAGAGCCAAATTGAAAAAGAGTCGTTGGGATTCAAGAAATTATCCCGTTGCATTGCAACAACAATCAACAATGAAAACCACAAAATCACAGTTCAAAAATACACAGATAATCACAATCACAATCAATAAAACCACAGTTCAAAAATACACAAATAATCAAAAATCTCTTGGCAGCCAAAAACAACAACATTTGCACTTGTTCCTTCTCTTGCCACCATTGATGGGTTTGGGAATGGAGTGGAGGCTGTTGGTAATGGTAGTGGTAATGGTGGTGGAGAAAGAGGGAAAAGAGGAAGGACACAGCAGAGAGAGATGGAGAGAGGCAGCGAAGAAGAAGAAGTGAAGAAGAGGATGAGGAGATGAGGAGGAAGAGAGTAGTGGTGCAAGGAGAGAGAGATGGGTGGGCGGCGGCGCAAGGAGAGAGAGATGGGTGGGGGGCTGGAGGGAATTAGGGTTACTGGGGGGGGGGGCTGTTATACTACTACTACTACTAATAATAATAATAATAATAATAATAATCAGGGGGGTTTATAATAATAATAATAATAATAATAGTTAGCATAAAAAAATAGTTAGCATAAAAAAATAATTTTAAAAAAATCCTATTAATTTAAGACAATAAATAACATTAATTAATTTCAAATATAACAACCATAAAAAAACATACAATTACTTGAAAAACATACAATAAGTAGCTTAAATTTCAAATATTGCGGGTCTTTTAATTATATTTAAATTCATTTTTTAATTTAAATATAATTAAAATAATAATAATTTTATTGTTGGAGGGTTTTTCAAAAGCAATTATTTAATTATATAACTTACTCCTATTAATTGTATAATTAAACTATATATAAAATAATTGAACTTTATTTAAAATAAGATAAAAAAATGGCTTCCCAAAATGGTTCTTACTATTGGAGAGCACATTAACTCAAAAGCATATACACTATTCAAAAAGCTATCTCTATGATTTGGCTTTAAAAATGGCTCTTTCCATTGGACTTGCTCTTATGTGAGAAGTTAAACACATGGTCACATCAGTAATCATGTAAATAGCAATAACGAGGTTACTTGCCCGCGCGCTGCGCTGAGTTTTTTTTATGTAGGAAATTGATATTGATTTTGTATGTGTTGCAATTGGTTATTTTAATATTTAATTAGTAAAAATGTAATAGATAAAATTTGTTAGAAATGAGTTTTTTTTCCACCTAAAAAGAACATAGTAATCGAAACGCAGGGGAAGTGGCTCGTATATTTTTTCATTGTAGATAACTTGGGCAAATATGTCTACCCATTTTGTTAATGTGTTGTCTCGTATTTTTTTTGTTTACATAATATTTGTCTACCCATTTTTATTATTTCGCTCTAATGTATAATATTATTAAAAAAATCAAGAACCATTAATATTTTTTGACATGTTATAAAATTTGGTTTTGGATGCGGCAAAGCGCAGGGTAAGTGACTCATATATTTTTTATCTGTAGAAAATTTGACAAAAACATTTCATCTTTTTTGTCTATATGTAGCTTCGTATATTTTTTATTCATGCAATATTAGATCTGAAATATCATACATAAAAAAGTTGCAGAAGTCAATTTTTCACAAAAACAACATCGATTAATGAATTATCTTGATGATTATTCTTATTGTTATTATCATTATTGTTAAATTGTCACAATTATTATAGCTGTAATTATAGCAATTATTGTAAATAATTAATATTCTAATTATTATTGACAATATTATCGTTGTTAGTGTCATTATCGTTATAAAAAGAAATTCATTTTTTTTACTTTCCAAGATTTATTCTTCATATTATTATATTTGAAGTATTTCAGAACACTAAGATTAAACTAATTTGAGAATTTAAAAAAAAATACAATTATTATTATTATTATTATTATTATTATTATTATTGTTATTGTAAATAATTTTGCTATCATAAGAACCGAAAGTTTTGTACGCTAATTATTTTGCTCATATATATAGCATTATAAAAAAAAATCTAAAACCATTAAATTTTTTTTGCATGTTCAAAAATTTGTCTATGGCTATGGCGAAGTGGAGGGCAATTGGCTCGTATATTTTTTCATTGTAGATAAATTGCCCTAATTTTTCCACCTATTTCATCTACGTGACTTCGTATATTTTTTGTTAATGTGATATTAGATATGAAATATCATACATAAAAAAGCTGAAAAAGTCAACCTTAAGAAAAATAACATCAATTGTTCAATTATTTCGATTATTATTGTCATTGTTATTATCATGATTGTTAAATTATCATAATTATTGTAGCTGTCATTATAAATATTATTATAAATAATTAATATTTTAATTATTATTGTTCATACTATCGATGACGCCATAGTTATTGTTAGAAAAAAAATTATTTTTTATTTTATTTTATAAGATTTATTCCTCATATTATGGAAATTAAAAGTATTTCAGAACACTGATATTATTATTTTTTTCACAAAAAACTAGGTGTATATATATATATATATATATATATATATATATATATATATATATATATATATATATATAAAGCTATATCAAAATATATAATTAGTCTTACATATTTATCACAAAAAAAAAACTTACAAATAACCATTATCATTATTTTGAATGCTTTATCTATAATAATTAGAAATTTCAACACCTAACAATATTAACAAAAAAGCAATCAAATAACAAAATAAGTGACAAAACAAAAATAAATATTATTATATTTAAAAAAATTATTTGACTTGAAGAATAAATAAAAAATAAAAATAAAAAAACAAAGATAAAAAATGATAAATATCAATTTTCAAATGATCACCAACAAAAATCAAAATTTAAAAACTAAATAAAAAAACAACCTAAATAACAGTGGAAATAAGAAAAATTAGAAACAAAAACTAAGAGCATGTACATATAAACATGGACAAATATAGGAACCATTTAAGAAATATATAAAAAAATAAAGGAATTAAAATAAAATCCAAGATTAAGAGTATAAAGGCCATAATAAAAAACACAGATATAATAAATTTCATTTATAGGAAAAAATTGAAACAAATCTAAAATTTGGTACCGTAAAAATTAGAGAATTTAACAAAAAAATCGAATCTAAAAGATTGGGGACCGAAATGAAACTGCAATATATAATCAATTTCAATTGAAGGATAAAATTGAATCAAATCAGAACCTATATAACAGAAATAAGGACCATACAAAACAATAAAAAGATCATGGACTAAAAGGAAATCACAATAAATAGTGGGGTCTGACGTGTACTTTCGCACGTAGGAAAAAGAAAATGGAAAAAAAAATTCAACTGACCACCGACACGTCTCCGGGCACCTTGGAACCCCACGCACCGTACCATGAGAAAGAGAACATAGTGGAGAATAATTCTAGACGCAGGTTGGGCATTTTTACTCATCATAAAACGCTGCACGCGCCACTCGAAATCTTGTGAGCGCGGAAATGGATGGCACGTCCAGCGACGCGCAAACAGTACATCGCAATAAAATATAATAAAAAATGGTAAATGCCCGCCACACCCTACAGA
Source organism: Salix viminalis (assembly GCA_029228465.1). Lineage (NCBI taxonomy): Eukaryota > Viridiplantae > Streptophyta > Magnoliopsida > Malpighiales > Salicaceae > Salix > Salix viminalis. Next base: position 7,932,221 of record CM055436.1, on the reverse strand, counting down.
CAATTCATGGATTTTATCTTATTTGGGAGTATATATGTATTTGGCCATTTAAAAAATTATGCAATGACCCTACTGATCTTGGTGTTTACTGTGCAGTTTTATCTTATATGGGGGTATTTTTTTATTTTTCTATTTTTAAAAAGTGAAATAATCTTAATGCCCCCGGCGGTAACTGTGTTGTTTTGTCTTATATGTATATTATAGTTATTTTACTATGCACAGAAATGCAAAAAATCAAAAATACCCCTAGACCCAAGGTTAAAAAACATAGTAAACCGAGAGGTAAAATAGTAATTTCACTATTTTAAGCTACATTACCTCTAAGTCTAGATAAACAGTGAAATTCATTGTTCATTACTGTTTAAAACTCCGATTTCCTTTAGATTTTGTTTAATATAAAAAAATCAGAAAAGAAAACTTGAGCTGCCATTAATTACCTCGTTTTTCTCCATAAACCAATATACATTAAAATAAATAACTTAAATTAAAGGGATTTTTTAAAATACTTTTTTAAAAATATAAATAAACTACTCTTTTATCCTGGGGGTATTTGAAAGTTCGTTCATAATTGTTTTTATAAATACAATATTATTTTTTAAAATTATCTTAGTATAGTAAATCAAAAGACAATAATAACAAAAAAAAAATTCAAATAATAATAAAAAATTGATTTATTTAAATATTTTTAAATTCCAAAATAATAAAATTGCTTATTTCAAGGCGAAATGCTTATAAAAAAAAATAGTGGTTGGGAAGGTTAGAGTAGCAAAAGCTGTTGGAATTATTATTTTAAGTTAAAATTCCTTTCTAAAGATCCAATAAAAAAGAAAAGACAAAAACATGATTTTTGTTTTTTAACAGTTGGGGTAATGGAAACTGAACTTTCTTTTGGTTCTCCCCGAAAAGAACTTTCACTTTTTGAACCAATTTTTTAAAAATTAAAAAAAAATAGAAATTTGAAAGAAAATGGTTTTCTAACTCTTAACAATTTTAAAAGAAAAAAGAAAAATATTTCTACATTTACCGAAAGAGTTAATTAATATCTGAACTCTTTAGCTTACCTCCATCTATCTGAATGATGGGTCTCAATTCGGGAGGAAGAACTGGTAATAGACATAAAACCATCCATTATGATTCTATATTTGTTCGAATAAAATGCTTAGCTAATTCCACGCGCCTAACTAACAATAATCTTAGCTAATTCAACGTGCCTAACTGAAAAATCCTTTCTTCTTCCAACTTTTCGATCTTCCCATTCAATCTTCCAATTCTTTCCATTCTAACGACGAATAATCTAGAATAACGTGCTGACATGTAGGAAGAATTACAAAGATCTCTCTTGTGTTTCTTCGGGTAAAACACACTTCGTATACTGCAATGGCGGCACTGGTTCTGTAATCTTGTTGAAAAGAGGCAAGCAATTTCAGGAGGCACGCATCCATGTTGATGATGGGATGTCTGATGCAAATCAGGAGACAAATGCAGAGCAGATCAGGAGGCAGAGCAGGATCAGGAGGCAATTGAGGCAGATCATGATATGGATACGAGTGCGCGACATCAACATAGCTGCTGGTTGCTAGCTGCTAGCATTTATTTCAAGGTTAAGGACATGGGACTTAGGTTGTGCAGCCACATGTGTTACCATTCACTCACCATGTCAGGCACCAGTGTATGATCGAATATGCCAGGTGCATCAGAGCAAAGGGAAAGTCTTACGTCACCCTTAGTTAATTTTTTTTCTAAAAATCATAAAAAAAAAAAACAAGCAAATTAATGTTACTTTACTTCATCTACTCAGATAAAACTCCCTATAAGAAGGGGGGGATATCTTTCTGTCCTGTCCACCACAAGCTGCTCACACTTCTTTCATTCCTGAATAGGCAACAGCAAGAAAAAAAATATCATCCTAAGAGTCCTAGCGTGATGGCAAAGAGATTGTGATTTGCACAGCAGATCTCGAGTTCGAGTCAGGGCGTGCACCTCTTGTAAGAGCCTGGAACAACAAGGGTTTTATTCGCCCATCTAAACACATAAAGTGCATTTTCTAGAAATAGGATTTTCTCGCAAAAAAAAAAATGTTCTGGTAATGTCGAGATCCGACAGCCACAACACATTAAAGAACAAGAAAAGGCTCTTCTTGAGCCTCTGTTAGCATAGTTGTTGGTGTAAACTCAAGTAAGAATTCCACAGAATCCAACAAGGACCACCAAGTAGCTCATACCATCCTGAAATCCTCATGCAGTAGTTTATTGCACCCGCACCTGTGCTTCTCAACAGTATCAGCTTTACCAGATGCCACAAGCAAGATAAAGAGCAAAAAGGATGTAATAGATCTGTCGTTGAATCTGACCACTTCCGCTTCTACCCGAAGGAGCTTCACAGAGCGTGAAAACACTGCCCTCCATGATTGTCTAGTAATGTTAAATGAAACTCTAGATCAAATCTCCAAGCCTCATCAGGAACTCCGAGACTCTCCATCTTCTAAAAAGTCTTGGTGACTTAAAACTTATATCTTCGTAAAAAAGCAATTGAAAAATGTAAGAACAACATCTCGATTCAATTTGGTTTAGGTTTCAAGGATGGTATGTAATTGAATTGTTTAATAAAAACAAAAAACCAAAAACTAGAAACACCACTTAAAATTGTTTATTTTTTACCTGTATTTATGCATTTACTTTTAGTTTTTGTTGTTTTATTTTTTACCGGGGTTTTATTTTTACTTCGTTTCAAGAAGTCTAAATTTAGTCAATTTCATTAATTGCTGAGATCATTTTATTTGTCCGAATTTATTTAAATATCCTAATTTATTGCTTTCCTAGTTACGATTGGAAACTGTAAGTTGTTATAACTATTTAAGGAGAAGAATGTAAAAGACAAAGGCAGTTCTTGCTATTTTCCAGTTGAATAAAATTCAGTTTGAGTTTACTATTGGAGAGATTCCAGTAATTGCAGAGAGATTTTGCAACAAGCCTGAGCTGAATTTCTTTCGGATCTCGAAAACCCCGGAGTTCACGGCACCAATGTCTTCCTTATCAAACTTATCAAACAGTAGTAAACGAAGGCAGTGAAATTCACTATTCATATCCACAGTGAATTGAGTGTATATAAACAGTGATTTCACGATATGGTTTAGTTGTATACGAGGTTATTTGCCCGCACGCTGCACTAGGCTTTTTTTATGTAAGAAACTAATTATTTTTTTGCATGCTGTAATTAGTTATTTTAATATTTAATTAATAAAATTGTAATAGAAAATTTATATTAAAAAGATTTTTTTTCCGCCTAAAAGGAACTAAGTAATCGAAACGCAGGAGAAGTGGTTCGTATATTTTTTATTTTGTCTAAAAGTGATTGAATGTTGCTACTGTTAAAACTGTTTTGATAATTCTGTTAAAATGAATCATGTGTTTCGTATAACATACTCGATTGATTGTTGTGTATGTTTTATTTTTTTATGAATTCTTTAATTAGCAAATAGTAAAATGACAATCGTTAAATTTTAGCACAGATGAGTGATTTGTTTTATACACCAAACAATTTGATTGGTGGTTTTGTTTTAACTACTTTGGTAATGATTTAATTGGTAGATAGCAAAACCACAATCGATAAAATTGACTAAAAATATATTATTTGTTGTTTGCAACACTGCTAAAATTTATGAATGATTATTTTTTCATATTTTTTCATCATATTATTATATTTAAAAATTTTTAGAACACTGAGATTAATTCAATGTGAGATTTATAAAGAAAAGTCAGCTCAATTTTTTTATATATATTTCAAGACGTTAATATTAAATGAATATCACAATATATAATTAGTCTCACATATCTATAAGAAAAAAAAATACAAATAATCATTATCATTATTTTGAATGTCTTATCTATAAGAATTAGAAATTTCAACAACTAATAATAATGAGAAAGCAATCAAAAAAATAAATAAATGACAAAACAAAAATAAATATAAGCAGATTTTAAAAAATTATTTGACTTTAAGGATAAATAAAAAGAATTTAAAAAATAATAAAGAGAAAAAATAATAAATATCAATTTTAAAATGATCACCAACACAAATTAATATGAAAAAAAAAGTTAATAACAATGGAAATAATAAAAATTGGTAAGACCATAATTATTGTTAAAAAAAATCCATAATTATTTTATTTTATAAGATTTATTATTAATATTATTATATTAAAAGTATTTCAGAGCAATGATAGTAATTGTTTTTTTCAAAATAAACCTAGGTCATATATATATATATATATTAAAAAAATTATATTAGTATGACATATTTAAAAGAAAACAAACTAACAAATAACATTATCATTATTTTGAATGTCTTATCAATAATAATTAGAAAATTCAAGACCTAATAATATTAAAAAAAAAAAGAAATTAAAAATCAAAATAAATGACATAATAAAAATAAATATTATTAGATGTTAAGAAATTATTTGACTTGAAGGAGAAAAAAAGATAAATCATAAGAATTATGAATTTTTAAATGATTACCAGCACATATTAAAATCTGAACATTAAATAAAAAAACTTAATAACATTGGAAATGATGAAAAATTGAAAATAGAAACTAAGAGCATGTATATATAAACATGGACAAAAATATGTATAAAAAAATAAAGGAATTAAAAGTATAAGGGATAAAATGAAAAAAAAAAACATATATTATAAATTTAATTTGAAGGACAAAATGATACCAATGAAATTAAAAAATTTAAAACAAAACCGAGAATTAAAAGAATTAGGACCGAAATGAAACTGAAATCTAAAATTAATTTGCATGGAAGGATAAAATTGAAAAAAACCAAACTTTGGTACCGAAAATATTATGGATTAATAAAAAATTTGCATGGAAGGATAAAATTGAAAGAAATTAAAACTTTGATACCGAAAGTATTAAGGATTCCAGACCAATTCGCAAAATTCAAAGTCTGAGGACCTAAATGAAACTACAATATATAATGAATTTCAATTGAATGACGAAATTGAAACAAATCAAAACCTATATAACAGCAATAAGGACCATAAAACAAAATCCAAAGTTAAAAAAAAACAGTTGCGTTGATGTCAGCATGCACAGGAAGGAGAGAGAAAAGGGGGGAAATTTTCAAAAGACCATTGAAACGTCTCCGGCCACAGTGTACACACACGCGCCGCACCAGAGGGAAGAGAACATTGATGAAAATCATTCTAGACACCAGTTGGGTATTTTTTGACGCTGAAATACACCGCACTAGCCGACCCAAACACGAGTGAGCGTTGAAAATGGACGGCGCCTCCAGCAACGCGCCAACAGTAAATCGGCTGGAAATGAATAAAAAAATGGTAAATTACCGGGACACTCCTCTCGAACAGACCTTGGTTTTGTCGTTTTTGAGGGTTAAATTGGTTATTTCATTGTGCAAAGAAATATAAAAAAATAAATAAACCGGTTAACTGGACTGGACCAAAATTGTGCAATTACCTTCGAACCCCTCAGTCCAGTGGCCTTTTTTGTCTTTTGCGAGGGATAAATTTGTTATTTCACTATGCAAAAAAGAAAAAAACCAGTGGACTGAAAGAACCGAACGAATCGAACCGAACTGGAAAATGAGTGTCATCCACAGTGATTTGTGTCACTGTGCACAGCAACTCGCCCACGACACCATTTAGCTTATAAGATAATATGAGGTTATTTGCCCGCACATTGCGCTGGACTTTTTTTATATAGTAAACTGATTGATTTTGTGCATGTTATAATTGGTTACATTAATATTTAATTAGTAAAATTATAATAGATTAAATCTGTTATAAATGAGTTTTTTAAATGAATTTTTTTGCTTAAAAGGAATATTTTAATCGAAACACAGGGGAAATGACTCGTATACTTTTTTACTGTGGATAACTTGGTCAAATTTATCTACCCATTTTATTTATGTGTTGCCCCTTATTATTTTTGTTTATGTTATATTAGATATGAAATATTATATATAAAAATATTGTAAAAGTATATTTTTTTTAACAAAACAACCTAAAATCTAAGAATTTAATTTTTCTAAGAAATACAACCTCAACAAAAGAGCAAATAATTAGAATTAAAAACCAAAATTAAGAGCATATATATAAACATGGACAAAAATAAAGACTATTTAGAATATATCTAAAAAAAGAATTAAAAGTATATGGGCCGAAATGAAAATAAAATATGTAAATAATTTAAATGGAAGGATTAAATTAAATAAATTAAAAATATTGTAAGGAAAAAATAAATAATTCTTTTATTTCTTGATTTAGTTTCGATCCCTTTATTTTTCAGTAATTTTGGTATAATTTTAAATAATTTTTTTGTATTTATGTATCTATACTCTTAGTTTTGACTTTTAATTTTTATTAGAATTTATCTTTGTATTAAATGTAGCTTTAGTTAAAAAATAGAGTAAGTTCACCTTTGGTGGTGTGAAATGAAAGTAAAACCCTCTCTTATGCATGTATAGTTAATCTTCAGTTATTAGTTATTTGTTCTATTTTTTAATGTGTTAATATTAAACAAATATCAAAATATATAATTATTTTTAAGAGAAAAAACCTTTAAAATAAAATGAATTATTTATAATAAAATGAATAAATTAAAAAACTAAATAATTGAAAGTCTTGTAGATTGATTGTTTCGCTCTAATGTATAGCATTATTAAAAATATCAAGAACCATTAATATTTTTTGACATATTATAAAATTTCGTTTTATCTACAACGAATCGCAGGCAAGTGACTCATATATTTTGTATTTGTAGAAAATTTGACAAAAAAAATTCACCTGTTTTATCTATGTGTAGCTTCGTATAATTTTTATTCATTTTATATTAGATCTGAAATATCATATATAAAAAAGTTACATAAGTAATTTTTTCACAAAAACAACATCATTTAATGAATTATCTTGATTATTATTCTTATTGTTATTATCATGATTGTTAAATTATCACAAATTATTATAGCTGTTATTGTAACAATTATTATAAATAATTAATATTCTAATCATTATTGACAATATTATCGTTCAACTATCATTATCGTTATAAAAAGAAATTCATTTTTTTTTTATTTTTCAAGATTTATTCTTCATATTATTATATTTGAAGTATTCCAGAATACTAAGATTAAATTACTTTGAGATTTTTTTTTTAAAATTACTTGATTTTTATTATATATATTTTAAGGTGTTAATATTAAAAAAATATCAAAATATATAATTAGTTTTAAGAGAAAAATCCTTATAAATAATCGTCATCATTATTTTAAACACGTTTAGCATAATAAAATGAATATATAAAAATCTAATATACAATAATTATTATTATTGTAAATAATTTTGCTATATTAAGAACCGAAAGTTTTGTACGATGATTATTTTCCTCAGATATATAGCATTATAAAAACAAATCTAAGACCATTAACCTTTTTTTTCATGTTAAAAAATTTATTTATGGCTATGGCGAAATGGAGGGTAATTGGCTCGTATATTTTTTCATTGTAGATAAATTGCCCCTATTTTTTCACTTTGAAAATTGATATTTATTATTTTTTCTCTTTGTTTTTAAAATTATTTTTACTTATTCTTCAAGTCAAATATTTTTTTTAAATCTAATAATATATATATTTTTTTAATTTATTCAGTTTTTAATTTCTTTTTTGTTAATATTGTTATGTGTTAAAATTTCTAATTATTATAGATAACACATTCAAAATAATGATAATAATTATTTGTAAGATTTTGTTTCTTATAAATATGTTAGAGTAATTATATATTTTGATATTTATTTAATATTAGCACCTTAAAATATATATATATATATATATATATAAAATTAAATAACTTATTTATTATTTTTTAAAAATAATAATTTACTATCAGTGCTCTAAAATATTTTTAATATAATAATATGAGGAATAAATCTTAAAAAATAAAACACATTAATTTCTTTTTTAAACAATAATTACGGTGTCATCGATAATATGACCAATAATAATTAGAATATTAATTATGTATAATAATATTTATAATGACAGCAATAATAATTGTGATAAAATTTCATTGGTCAATGTTATTTTTGTGAAAAATAACTTCTACGTCTTTTTTATGTATATATATTAGATCTCATATCATGAAAAAAAATATACAAAATCACATGTAGACAAGTCATGTAGAAAAATTGAGCTAAATTATCTACAATAATAAAATAAAAAATTATCCGGCATTTCGCCACAGCCGGCACCAAATTTTTTAATATGTAACAAAATTGTTAATTTTCCTAAATTTTTATATATATTATTTTTGGAATTTTTTCCTTAAACAATAGGAGAGATTAATTATATATTGTGATTTTTTTTTGACTGCTAAAAGGTGCAAGAAATAATGTTGGCATCGTGGGAATACATGGGATAGCTGGTATAGGGAAGACAACAATAGCAAAAGCTGTGTTTAACAACCTTTATTTTGGATTTGAGGGAAGCAGTTTTCTTTCGGTTGTCAAGGAAATATCAAATAACCGAATGGTTTGGTTGAATTACAAGAGCGCCTTCTTCATGATATTCTGAAACCAAATGTTTGGAAGATCAACAATGTTTATAAAGGAATGAATTTGATCAAAGAACGACTTCATCGTAAAAATGCTCTTGTTGTTTTTGACGATATGGACGAAAGAGAACAACTGGAGGCATTGATGGGAGAGAGATGTTGGTTTGATGATGGAAGTAAAATAATCGTTGTAACTAAGAACAAGCATCTGCTAACCGAAGTAGAGGTTGATGGGATGTATCATGCTATGGAATTGGATCGAGACCAGTCTCTTCAGCTTTTCAGTTTGCATGCTTTTAGGGAAACCCGTCCAGCAAAGGATTATGAGGAGCTTTCAGAAAAGGTAGTGGACTACTGCGAAGGGCTTCCTTTGCCTCTTAAAATTTTGGGTTTTCATTTGTCCACAAGAGACAAAGATGGATGGAAAATTGATATTGCCCATTGGCAAAATATTCCGCATGATGATATTCAAGCAAAGCTTAGAGTAAGTTTTGATGCACTTGATGTGGATGCAAGTGAGATATTCCTTGATATTGCATGTTTTTTTTTGTTGGTAAGGACAAGGACTATGTAGCAGATATAGTAGGTGCTCGTTACGGTTGCCATCCGAAGGTAGCTTTCAGAGCTCTCATTGGAAGGTCTCTCATAACAATTAACAATAGTTTATGGATGCATGATATAGTACGAAACATGGGTAGAGAGATTATTCGTCAAAGGTCGCATAACCATCCTGGAAATTGCAGCAGAATTGTGCTTCAAAAAGATGCATACACTGTTCTCTCTAAGGAAATGGTAAGAACTCATTACATTGTATATATTTGTCGTAATTTCGTGTCAGATCTTTGTTTAATTTTAAGGAACTAGTTGCGTTGGAAAGTGCAGTTTTGCACTTTATGGAAGTTTTTTTTTTCATTTTACATAAATAAGTTAATAGTTTGCCAATACTATATCACTAAATCATTTTTTTGGACTAATTCATAATTATGTTACAGCAATATATAATTCATCAACTTAAGATATCACATGAATATTCTTTATGAGATTTCTTTATATCTCTGTGTCATTATAATAAGAATAATAGAAGTTTAAAAAAACAAGAATATGCAACAGAAATGTTAGGTGGTCGTGGGTTGTTACCTTAAATTGGTATCAACATTCTCACGTTTATTGTCATGATATTTTAATGTTTCTTGGCTCTTTTCAGGGAACTGAGGCTGTGGAAGGTCTGACACTAGATGTACAGGGATCGTTTAGCACAAAATCGTTTACAAAAATGAGACGTTTACAATTACTCCAAATCATAGGAGCACATCTTGCAGGGAGCTACAGTCTTCTCTCCAGAGAGTTGATATGGCTTTCTTGGCTTGAATGCCCTTTGAAATCTTTGCCACCTGATTTTCACCTAAGCGAGCTTGTTATACTTGACATGCAAAAAAGTAAAGTCCGAAAACTTTGGAAGGGGACTAAGGTAAAATATATGCAATAAGCACTCAAGATTTTCCCGAATTAGATTTAATGTAGAGTTACATTTTTTCACTGAAATATTTTTATTTTATTTTTCTATTTTCTTTGATGATTCTTAACAAAGTTGAAAATCCTCAATCTCAGCTATTCCAAGTGCCTTGTTAAAACACCAAACTTCCGAGGACTCCCTAGTTTGGAGAGACTGATACTTGTAGAATGCACGAGTTTGGTTGAGGTACATCAATCTATTGGAAATTTGAAGAGCCTTGTTTTGTTGAATTTGAAGGACTGCAACAACTTAAAGACTCTTCCGAAAGCATGGGTAGCTTAAAAATCTCTTCAAACTCTCAACGTTGTTGAGTGCTCACAAACTTGAGAAATTGCCGAAGAATTTGGGTGACCTAGAATCCTTAACAAAGTTGTTTGCAAAGAGTGCTGCGATTAAGCAACTTCCTACATCGACTAGATATTTGAAGAAGCTAACAAAGATATCACTTGGTGGATACAAAAATGTTTTTCTGCTCACCTAATCCACCATCTATATCTCGGTTTTCTAGATTTTTCATCGTGGGTTTCACCGAAAAGTCATTTCTAGCTCTATAGCTATGCTACCGGCTTCTCTCACTAGTTTCACGCTCATTGAAAAGAACTAGATTTAAGTTATGTCTGGGTTTGTCCGACGCTATAAGCTCCATTGATCTTGGGAGTTTGTCCTTTCTTGAAGATTTGGATTTGTCCGGAAACGGATTCTTCAATCGCCTTACGCCATTAGCAGCCTTCCTAAGCTTCAGTGTTTTACGGTTGAGAGATGCAAGAATCTTCTATCAATCTCAGAGCTTCCATCAAGTGTACTATTCTTGTCTATCAATGACTGCGTCCATTGAAAGAGTAAGTGCACCACTGCAGCATGAAGAACCACCATGTTTGAGTGTAATAGGGTGCCGAAATTTAATAGAGATTCAGGGCATGGAATTTGCTGGCAATAGCTGGTACATTGTGAACTTAGATGATTGCAACAATTTATCTGAAAACTATAAGATGAGTCTTATTCAGGTTGTCTCTCTTTCTCATTCTCTTAACTTGAACAAAAACATTTAGCATGTACATATGGTAGTTTTTCGAACTCAAATTTTAATTACTTTCCTTGAAACCAATAGGGATTATGCAAAGGTAAATGTTATGACATTTACCTTGTTGGTGGTGAGATACCAGAATGGTTCAGCCATCGTGGAGAAGGATCTGCATTATCATTTCATTTGCCCTCAGTTTCAGTCCCGGACGGTAATAAACTCCAAGCGCTTCTTTTTTGGGTGGTCTTGGCCTCCACCAATGAAGCCACTCCAAAAACATCTCTTCCGTTTTATGGTATCTGTTTCGCTACTTTAAAAAATAAGAGCAATGGTATTGAATTGTTTCACACGTCGGCGACAGTTACTTTTGGCAGAAATTCCACTAAGCATTCTTGGATACATCGTGTACCGTTGACTGGTTTAGAGGAATCGCTGCAAGGTGTAGAGGAATTGGAACTGAATGTCCAAGTAAGTTTAGACAATGGTCGAAAATGTTGGGTTGCAAAATGCGGGGTGCATTTGATAATGGAAAAAAGTAAAGCAGATTCAGATATTCATGGTGAGAAGTGGGATCATGAGATTGATATTCATGCTCTAGGCCCTTCAACTACTGATGATCAACGGTTGGAAAGTAGTTTGATAAGAGAGTTGCAAAAGTGGAAAATCACCCGTTGCATAAATATTTGCAGAGACTTCTTCAGCGACGTCAATAGAATTGTATATTCGATGGTCACCACTTATTTATTTATTTATCACAGTAAATATTTGAAAAGACCACTTCAGGAGTTAAAAAGGGGTATAAAAATAGCTTCCATTTGCTCAAGGGTGTTGAAATTTCTGGACTCCAACACTA
>CM055436.1:7896710-7919758 GCA_029228465.1 Salix viminalis | reverse complement strand
GGTGTTACAGTTGGTATCAGAGCACCTGGTCTTGATCCTGGGGATCAATGATGATTACATTGGAATGATGAATTTCAGGATGGTACACAACCAACAAGGGACACGAATGGAACCGCCCTCCTTCGAAAGGAGGGGCGGGAACCAAGGTGCCCAAGGTTGGCAAGACAAAGATCCCTTGGATGATACGACATCGTATGCTCCGATGATATTATCCGAAATTTTGCAGGGGGAAGCTGGGGTAACAGGGGAAGACGGGAGGCCTAACCAGAGAGAGGGAGTACCTCCAGTTGCAGCAGAGCAGGCCCGAATTCTGCTTTCTATTCACAGGGTAGAGCTAAAAAAAAAGGAAACATTTTCTCTGTGAACTCATGCTTGATCAAAACCCGAAAACCATTAGAAATTCCAACACTGGCGTTGTGTAAAGGATATGTTTTTACTCATTTCAAGGCCAAAAAGGTTCAAACTTTGATCAAGAAAAGAAGTTTTTTTTTGGGTTCAATATTTTGAATTAGATGGGTGCATCATCAGATTACATGGAGGAGGTGGGTCCAAGTAGTAAGGGTGAAGTTGATGACATGGATATGGACGAGGATTTGATGGACACAACTAACTTAAATGAATTGGGGAAAGAAACTTTGCAAAGTTTCTTGGACTCCAGAGGGTCTTTGATTCATTTGGTGAGGTTGCTGTTGAGCCTGGATACGATACATCCAAGCAGAAGGATGGTGAATGGAGACGTGCATCAGTTAGGCTTGGAAAGGTCAACCTTAATCGACCAAGCTTTTGGGGTGATACTTCAAGTGATGCCGAGCATAATATGTTTCCCAGGCATGCCAGGCTTCAGAATATGACTTATTCAGCAAGAATGAAAATTTATGTCAATGTTCAGATATACACACAAACTGTTGGTAGAAGGGACAAGTTCAAAACAGGGATAGACAAAGTTGTTCAAAAGAATGTTGTACATACTGAAAACAGGGAAATCATTATGGGAAGGATGCCTGTTATGGTGAAGTCTTACCTTGCTAGCTGACAACAGTTAAAAAGGGGGGAATTGTGATTTTGATCAAGGAGGCTATATTTTTTTTATCAAAGGCGTTGAAAAGGTGTTCATTGCACAAGAGCAAACTTGTATGAATAGACTTTGGATTTCAAATAGTCAGGGCTGGACTGTTTCATACAATTTTGAAGTTAAGAGGAACAAGTTGATTGTTAGACTAGTGGAGCTCACTAAATTGGAATACATTAGAGGAGAAAAGAAAGGCCTCTGTGTGTACTTCTTGTCGATAGAGATCCCGATATGGATATTATTTTTGCCTTTGGTGTAAGGTCAGACAATGAAGTGATAGATTTGATTGATTATGCCAGCAATGATGCCAGCATTGTGAATATTTTCTTTGCCTAAATTCATGATGCTGATGAGAAATGCGAGCATTTTCGTAGGGAGAACAAAGCACTTGATTTTGTGGATATAATGTTAAGAAAGACCATATTTCCCACCAAAAGAATATATTGAAGACGCCATTAGTGCATATCTGTTCCTAGGCTAAATAGCCGCAGGCACAAGGTTCGTTTTCTTGGATATATGGTGAAGTGTCTTTTGGAGGCCTATACTGGCCACAGGAAATGTGACAATAGGGATAGTTTTAGAAACAAGAGGTTCAAGTTGGCTAGCGAGTTGCTTGAACGAGAGCTAAAAGTGCATGTTTCACATGCACTGAAGTGCATGACCAAGGCTTTGCAGAGAGACCTATATGGAGACCGTGATGTGCACCCAATTGAACACTAATTAGATGCTTCAATAGTGACCAATGGTTTGACGAGAGCACTGGGGCATGGTGTCATCCTTTCAAGTGGATGGAAAGGGTTTACGGAGTTATGGGAAATCTTGGGCGTGCAAATCCACTGCAAACAATGATAGATCTGCGGAAAACAAGGCAGCAAGTTCTGTACACGGGAAAGGTTGGAGATGCCAGATACCCGCACCCTTCTCATTGGGGTAGAGTATGCTTTCTCTCTACTCCAGATGGTGAAAACTGCGGCCTTGTAAAAAAAAAAAAAATTAAAAAAATTTGGTTGTTACTGGAGTTGTCAGTACCAATATATCAGAGTCGCTAGTTGATGAATTGTTTGATAGTGGGATGGAGAAACAAGTTGATGATACTTACACTAAACTGGATGGGAAGCATAAGGTATTTCTAAATGGCGAATGGGTTGGAGTTTGCGAAGATTCTTGTTTGTTATTGGCGAGCTAAGAAGCATGCGACGCAGGAGACAATTGCCTTATCAGGTGGAAATCAAAAGGGATGAACAACAGAGAGAAGTGCACATATTTTCTGATGCTGGAAGGATCTTACGCCTTCTTATAGTTGTTGAGAACATGGATAAAATTAAAGCATTTAAGGAGGGAAATTACATCTTCACATCTCTTCTGGACAAGTGAATGATTGCGTTTATTGGAACTGAAGAGGAAGAGGACTGTTGTACTGCATGGGGCATCAGATTTCTTTTAGGGGATATTGCGGGGAGGCAATCTATGAAGTATACACACTGTGAACTTGACATGTCCTTTTGTTAGGTTTGAGTTGTGGAATTATTCCCTTTGCCAATCATGATCATGCACGAAGAGTCCTATACCAAGCTCAAAAACATTCTCAACAGGCTATTGGGTTTTCCACAACAAATCCCAACATCAGAGTTGACACCTTGTTTCATCAATTGCATTACCCCCAAAGGCCTTTATTTCGGACAATGATTTCTGATTGTCTCGGTAAACCTGGATACCCATTTGGTCATAATGCAGTGCTGCCAAAGCCAGAGTTGTTTAATGGTCAGAATGCTATAGTGGCAGTTAATGTTCATCTGGGTTACAATCAAGAAGATTCATTAGTAATGAAGCGTGCTTCTTTAGAGCGTGGTATGTTTCGCTCTGAGCACATTAGAAGCTACAAGGCGGAGGTGGACAACAAGGAACTAACTGACAAGAGGTGGAAGTCTGAGGATTCTATTACTTTTGGAAAAATACAAAGCAAAATTGGACGGGTTGACAGCCTTGATGATGATGGATTTCCTTTTATTGGTGCTAATATGCAAAGTGGTGATATTGTGATAGGGAAGTGTGCAGAATCTAGGACAGATCACAGTGTAAAGCTAAAGCACACGGAAAGGGGCATTGTCCAGAAAGTGGTATTGTCATCTAATGACGGGGGAAAGAATTCTGCTGTGGGGTCTTGGAGACAGGTTCGATCTCCTTGTCTTGGAGACAAGTTCTCAAGCATGCATGGGCAAAAGAGTGTTCTGGGCTTTTTGGAGTCTCAGGAGAACATCCTTTTAACAATTCAAGGTGTTGCTCCTGATATTGTAATAAACCCACATGCATTTCCATCACGTCCAACTACCGGGTACGGAGTGTGAAACACTTAAATTTCGTGGGCGAAATTCATATTAAAGGGGGGGAGAATGTAAACACCCAAGAGAAAAGATATTCATATTGTAAACACCCAAGAAAAAAATATAAATATATATATATATATATTAAAGGTCGACTTAGTTTGTCATTTGTCGATTTCATGGTCAGGGCGTAAAATTGTAAAGGGATACGACCAACGTCAATATTCCGTAATTAATTTGCAACGAGATGAACTTACAAAAAGTCAAGGAATGAATTAAAAGATGAATAAAACAAGTTGGGAGAGGGGTGAAATTGAATAAATGAAATATTGATGATTTAAATTATAAGAAGAGAAGTGGTGGGGTAAAAAGAAAACATTTAAAGATTTTGGGGGGCCTTAGTGCAAAATGAGAAATTTAGGAGTATAAATACCCCTCTTTTTCTCATTTCCAGCAATGGTGAGGGAGAAAGAGAAGGAGATTGTGGGATTTTCTTGCTAAATTAAGGAAGAATTTCGAAATAAAGTGAGATTGAGAGTTACTAAAACCTTCAAACATCAAAAAAACCCAAGGATTGGGAGCATTATTGGAAAAAGAAAGTGGAAGAAAATGAGTGTTTTGGCCGACACTTGAAGGAAGAAAGAGAGGAGAGGAGGAGATTTTGATTCCACAAACTATTAGGATCTTGAACCCCTCTTGGTATAGTATTTCTTTTATGCATTTAATAGATTCTTTACTTTATTACCTTATGGCTAAGTTGCATGACTTTTCTTTATGAATTTTGGGTTAGGGTTCTTGAATAAAATTTGGGGGAAATGTGAAATTGTGTATAATTGATGGATGTGGCATGAAATAGGATGTGAATGTTGTGTAATGAATGGTTGAGCATGAAAAGAATGAGGGAAGTCTTGTTTCCCAAGGCCAATTTTCGGCCAAATGCATAAGTAGCAGAAATTTAACAACTGGACAGATTCATGTTGTGACTTTGGGAGAGAATTTGAGGGGTAAAACAAAGGAATTAGGGGTGGGTTCCTTCATAGGAGTTGTAGTTATGGATGTCTACTATCCAAGGAAACTTGTTTAACTTGATTTGGAATTTTATAACTCTAGTTAAGGGCCACCAAAACGTGACTGTGCAGGACGAATTCTGCAGAATCAGCAGGTCTGTCACATTTGAGATGCATTTAGTAAATCTTGGGGACAGAACTGGGTTCTATTCCCTTCATAAGAGTTGTAGCCCTATATGTTATTTTTCTAACAAGATAAATTTTGTACAAAACAGAGTTCTATAACTCCAGTTATGGGGAAAAATCTGAGCAGAGGTCGAAATCCGACCTCTGCTGACAGTTTGAAAAAAAAAAGGGGGAAAAGAGGAGGGAGGTCGCAAAACGATGTAGTGAGATACATTAAAGGAAAAAGAAACAAGTTATGTTTGAAAATGGGTGCTTATAATGATATTTTTAATGTCAGTGTTATAAAAGAATAACAAATGTAAAGGCATATTAAATTGTTTCGGTGGGGTTGTTACAACGTGTATGGTGTGCATTTGTTGCCAAATTGATGTGTATTTTGCTAAGAATTGCTTGAGTGTTTCGGCTGAAATTATTGAAGGATTTTGTATGCCGAAATAAATGATTTCAGTTGTGAGTTTTTGGATGGAAATTCATGTATTTATAGGCTGAAAATTCATGTGTTTATATGCTGGAAAGTGTGTGTATGATGGCTGGAATTTCGTGGGTGTGTTGCTGAAATTTGTTGTTTGATTTTGGGCTGAAATTGATAGTTTCCATGTGTGTTTATATGCTGGAAAGTGTGTGTATGATGGCTGGAATTTCGTGGGTGTGTTGCTAAAATTTGTTGATTGATTATGGGCTGAAATTAATGGTTTTCATGTGTGTTTATAGGCTGGAATACATGTGTTTATGTGCTGGTTTTCATGTGTGTTTAAGTGCTGGAATTCATGTGGTTATGTGTCTGGAATTCATGTGTTTATGTGCTGGTTTTCATGTGTGTTTAAGTCGCTGGAATTCATGTGTTTAAGTGTTGGAATTCATGTGTCTAAGAGCTGGAAATTCATGTGGTTATGTGCTGAAATTTATGGTTTTAATGTGGGTTTTGTTGAGATATTTGTTGAGGGATTTGTGGTGAAAATAGATGTGTGATTGTGCTGAGAATTTTATGCATGCTTCGGCTGAAAGTTGTTGAAATAAGTATGGTAACGAATGTGAAATTGAAAATAGAAATATATTGATGTTTGGACATTGATGTCGCAGGCGGTGCAGTCGGGATTGAGCCATCGTCCAGACAAGAACAGCCCAGAAGTAGAACAGGTAGGTGAATTTCGCCTCTCTTTTTATACGACATGTAAGAAGTAATTTAATTTGAATATTATTCAAATGCGTTAGAGTTTTTATTAGATTGTTGAATACTTAAAGGTGATTGAATGATTGATTAGCTTCGGCTAATGGCATCCGAAAGGATGACCGGATTGAATGATTGATTAGCTTCGGCTAATGGCATCCGAAAGGATGACCGGATTGAATGATTGATTAGCTTCGGCTAATGGCATCCGAAAGGATGGCCGAACGATTGATTGATTAGCTTGGCTAATGGCATCCGAAAAGGATGGCCGAACGAATGATTGATTAGCTTGCTAATGGCATCCAGAAAAGGATGACCGGATTGAATGATTGATTAGCTTCGGCTAATGGCATCCGAAAGGATGACCGGAACGAATGATTGATTAGCTTCGGCTAATGGCATCCGAAAGGATGACCGGATTGAATGATTGATTAGCTTCGGCTAATAGCATCCGAAAGGATGGCCGGAACGAATAATTGATTAGCTTCGGCTAATGGCATCCGTAAAGGGATGGCCAGGGGATAAATGAAATTTCAGCTTAATAGCGTTCGGGAAGAAGGACCATGGGGAGGAACAGTTGACCTCGAAATGAGTACCTTATGAGAATAGTCGAGTAAAGTTATCGTTACCCGAAACAGAAAAAAAAAAAATAGAGATCCTATAAAATTTACCAGTGAATTGCTATGTATATGCAGAAATTCCAACTTGTCAGTGTTCTTTTAACGGATAGGTCATTTAGCCAAAATTATTAATACTATCATTAAGTAATTGTGTTTCTTAAATGTTTGTACTGCTGCAGGGACGTCACAGTCACGAGGGGTCTAGGGAACCTGATATAAGAAGACCTATTTTTGCAAAGAACCATGTAGTTGCATTATAACATAAGATGTGTTTAGGATGAATTAATGTATTGAATGCATAATTTTCATTCGACCCTTTTTGTGAAGATCTGTAAATTCCGCTAGTAGGTTAAGGACGTAAACATATAACCATGTATGTATATTTCTAATATAAGACTTTAATGGTGAAACCGTAATAGGGTATGTTTGTGCGAATTTTATTTCTTTAATGGAATGTTTATGGTATGATTGATATTTTACTGATGTGAACTGTTATGGACCATTGAGTAATGGTATTATATAATAAAAATAATAATAAAAAAATCCGGGGTGTTACACAATGTCTGATGAACAATTTTGTGAGATCATAAATATCTTTAAAATTGTACATCATAGAGAGTTGTAATTTTACAAGGAGATACCAAATAAATAAAATGATATTGTATCTTTAAGTGGATCAAATTTACTAAATGAATCATGTCAAACCTACTAGACTAGATCTTCGTGTATTGTTTGAGACATATATGGAATTGTAGGTGGCATTTTGATGCAACTCAATTTAGGTTGTAAACTATACATCTCAAGGTTTTCAACCATATATGATAGGACCAATAATTCATCTAGACAAGAGAGAATGATATGTTAAGTCAAGACTAAAATCATTAAAGAAAATGTGAAAAATAAAATTCAGACTACATGAAGGGATTTTAGCATGAATACTTTATTTTTATTATCCTATTTAATTAATTAATTAATTTAATGTTGAATAATTATTTTTTAAATTGGGTTTGTTCTGGCCCATAAAATATTGTTTAGGGGTTTATTTCATTATTGGATTTATGTTAGTTTATTACTAGTTTAGACCTATTAGCTTGGTACCCGAAAGGGGTCTATTAGGGTTAGCTAGAGAACACTATATTATTTTTGTATCTATAAATTTCAAAAGCTAGTTGAAGAATAAACGTGAGTTTTCCTTTTGCTTGTTTGTAACAAAACAATCTTTCTTTGTAGGGATAAAAATTGTACATTAACTTATCAAATCTTAATTGGTTTCATGATATTATTTTCATATATTATTAGATGTAAGGTTATCTCCATGTTCAAGTCTTTTTTCAATACCTTTTGTTCTTAGATACAAGGTTACCTCTAGGTTAGAGTTCTATCAAACTTGATCTTTGACTTTATGAATTGTTATCTATTTTGTTAGGGGGTGGCTTGACCATATAATCAATAGGTTCATATTAGTTGGTATTATAGCTAGGCTCTAAAATTATATTATATCCTTTATTGTTTTTTTTTATTAGTTTCAACTTCCTTAGCTTAACTCCTTTTGATTATTTCATGTCTAAAGCTTAACGTCTTACATCTCTCATTCCTTAAGAAAGTTTTATTTTAGTTTATTTCTTTCTTTGAGTTTATTAGAAGCATAAAGAGTCCAAAAAGGAAGAAAAGAACCACAAGTCATTTTTATTGAATCTTCCACAATACACAAACAAGGACAATTTAAACCAAACCAATTCATAAAATTCTAATATTTTATATGATGGTTCTAGGAGTCTTAATTGCTTTTCATATAAAATCCAAGCTCATTTGGAGATTTTTTTCCACAGTAACCAAGGTTAGGATTAAAACTTGTTGTAATATGTCATATTCGTATCAAAGAGGAATTTTTGGTCAGATATATTTATAAAATTATCAAATTTTATAAAGTGTATTTTAAGGTTCTATTTACTTATTATATCAAATTTGAGGTCATTTGGTGTTCTTTTCTATAGGAGATAATTTCAAGATTGGAACATATTCTATTAGGTCTAATTTGCGTCGATAATTCAGACTTGTCTTGCTCTTGTTATTTTTCAATCATAATAGTATAATAACATCATAATTGATATATTTATGTGTCATTTAATTTTTTTATAATGATTGCATCATTTTTCTTTCAAGTCTTTAAAATCTTCTATTTTCGTACAAATTTGCTTTTTACAACAAATTTGTAATTATAATTCTGTCTTTGCTTGTGTTTTATATTTTTCTTCTTCGTGATTCATATAAATATATTTAAAGACACTTCTAAGGCTATTATACTTCATGTTGAAATCAGCTTCGCAAGAGCCAAAGAAAGGTAAGACGAGAGGAAAAAAGACGTGGTAGCGACATATTTGAGTAAATAAACTATATTTGAGTGAAACATGAGAGGAGTGTAAACATGTGATAGGTAAGGGATATATGTTTTTGTCAACTAACCAATTTTTAGATTAAAAAACATTGGAGGCAAGCAACAACATAACACCATATAGTTTGGAGATAGTTAATTATGCTTAATTATGCTTTATGATCCAACAAATGGATTAGATGACCAATGATTTTAGAGATAATTTGGATAGGTAGCAAGCTAATGATCATGGGTGGGGTTTAAAGTAGGCCTAAACAAAAAGAATTTAATGTTATGAGAGTTATTCACGATTGAGTGACAAGTAGGCATTCCTTTAGGATAAATGAAAAAAATATAACTCTTTTATATTTGACACTTAAACAAGTATATGAGAAGCAACTAAAATTGAGGAAGAGGAAAATAATTGAAAAGTATAAATTCTATATCAAAGGGACCTTCTTTGTTAACAAGGTTCTTCTTGGTTTTAATGATGATACTATTCTTTTACTTTATACTAATTTATTGACCTTAGAAGATGTTTTACATGATACATATTCAATTTTAATTATTTTTCAAAAAGAACAGGATAATACAAACCAGGTTAGGTTTGAATTTGACCTTAAAATATCTACTCACTAGTTTTATGAGATTAGACTTATCTCTTAAACCATATATTAGATTGAGCTAAGATTTTACAAGGAGATACTAGACATATATAAATATACTATGGTAAATCTTAAAGTTAAATGGATTTCAAAAAATATATATTTCAGAGGGTTAAAGTAACTAAACAAATCTTGTCAAATCTACAAAACTAGACCTTCATGTTCTATCTAAGACATATCTAGAGCTATAACCTTCATGTTCTATCTAAGACATATCTAGAGCTATATGTGAAATTTTACTAGGAGTCAAGTTTGTATGGGAACTAAACTCTTAAAATCTATAAACATATATGATAGGACCATTAATTCATTCAAATGAGAGAGAACAACATGTTTGAAATGAATATTAAAATTGGCAAAAAATGTGCAAAATTAGATATGCAAGCTACATGGGGGAATTTTAACATGAAGATTATATTTGTATTATCCTATTTTATTTATTTAATTTTGAATATTTTGTTTTATTTAAAATGGATTTGTTCAACTTATCAGACATTGTCTAGGGGTAGATTTATGTTAGTTGATTTTTAGGCTTGTTAACATGCAAGTCAAAAGTTATTATTAGGATTACTTAGAGAAAGCTATATTATGTTATTTTAAGCTATAATTTTCAACGATAAGTTGAAGACTAAATATGAGTGTTTCTTTTGTTTGTTTGTGATGAAACCTTCCTTTGCAGGGACAAAGATTGTACATAGACTTATCAAAGATTAACCAACTTTGTGATATTATTCATATATTTAGGATTCTTAAATACAAGGTTATCTTTGGGTATAAGTTGTTTCCAATACCTTTGGCTCTTAGGTATAGGGTTACCTTCGGGTCAAAAATTTATCAAACCTAATTCTTGGTTTTTTTGAGTTATTATCTATTTTATTAGGGGTTACTTGACCATGAGATTGAGAGGTCAGTATTATATCCTTTAATAATTAACTGATTAAGAATCACACTTCATAATTTATTTAATTTTCTTTTTATAGGATTATCTTGGTCTTATGACCTAAGTCACGATTTTGATAAGTTAACTAAATTTGTTAGTTAAGTTTTTTTTTATCTTAATTAACAATAGTGAGTTGATTGAAAATTAGGTATTTTGATTTGTTTTGTATGAGATTATCAGTCTCATAACTCAGGTAATGACTTTTACATGTTAACCGATGTTGATCCATTTCAATCCATTTTATTGTTATCTTAATATTAAATATATATGTCTTCTTGAATTTTTTTAGTCAAACCATGTTTTTACGGGTTGTTCGAGTTGCTTTTAGATCCACAAAGTCAATTACTAAAAAATATTAACTATATATTAATAGTTTTTTATGTAAAAGAAAATTTGATCGAACTACAGCTAAATGTAGGTCAATGATCTAGTTCAAACTATAATTAGATAGGTTGTACAAGATTCTTCACAGAATAAATTGATGTTTTTCCTTGAAAAATAATGCTTAGACATTGTTAGGGTGTTAAAAAAAATAAAGAAATCATATTAATTCAATTATATAATATAAAAAGAAATGATAGTAAATGAACAAAATATAAAAAGAAAAAGTGATTACGATAATAATAAGGAAAATAACTCTTATCAAAATACTAAATTGCCCTTCAATCTAATCTATTATAACAAAAGAACAAGATGAAGAAACAAATATGCACCTAGACACTCATTTATTGTTTTATGCGTTTAAGGGTAATCTAGTCACTTAATTATGCTTTGAAAATAAAAAACACAACCAAATTCAAGGTAATGTCTTAAACCTATGCTAATATTCAAAAATCAAAACCCATGAAATCCTAGACCCGTATTCAATCAAGAAGCTCAATTTATAACAAATCTAATATTGAATGATGGAAAAAAATATATCACTCTAAAATATTAGCCAAAGAAGAAAATACCAATAAAAAAATGAGGATCAAATTTAATAGGAAAATAATTTAAGAGAGATTAGATTGTATATAAAAAAACAATTTAAAAATTATCTCAAATAAAACAAATAGAAATCAAAGGAATGAGAATAAAAAAAAATTAAAGGAGGATGAAAGTGAAAAAAAATTCTATTTTATAAATTATTTCAAATAAAACAAATACTAATAAAAAGAATGAGGACCAAATCTGAAGGAAAACAAATTGAAGGACTGCTTTGAAAATTTTTAAGAGAGAAAGAGAGAGAAACCCCCGCAAATTCCAAACAAGAGGTGATTAAACCACACATATTGTATAGGGATGAAATAGCCATTGAGACAAATCAAAAACTATCTTGGAAGTCAAGTGTGAGTGGTGAGGGCGCTCTCATCCCTTAAGAGAGGTCAGGAGTTCAAACCCTCCTCTTGTATAGAGCTAGTCATTTGGGGAGAACTTTCACCCCTTCGGGGCCTATCCGGTACGAACGTGGATTAGTCTGGGCCAGCGCTTGGGACACCGCGTGATTTATACCAAAAAAAAAAAACTATCTTGGAAGTCAGAATTTAACTATCACACACCACCACATGAACCGCTAAAAGATCATAGGATCTTCCCACATGCCTTCTTTTATTTTTGCAAAAACCTAATATTTTATATTTATTAAAATACATCATTGTCTCCTGGTAAAATTGATTATAATGAGAAAACATAAATGAAAATATTTAGAAAACCCTAGATGCCAATTTACTTGTTTTTTCCTTTTCCTTTTATAGATAATCACATTATTTTATAGTGAATTATTTTAAAAAAAAAGAAGCTATACACTTATTTTTTGCTTTTAAAAGTAATAAATTTATTTTA
Organism: Salix viminalis; assembly: GCA_029228465.1. Taxonomy (NCBI): domain Eukaryota; kingdom Viridiplantae; phylum Streptophyta; class Magnoliopsida; order Malpighiales; family Salicaceae; genus Salix; species Salix viminalis. The sequence goes on along the minus strand of CM055436.1, from coordinate 7,907,590 downwards.
CTGTGCTAAAATAATATATACATATCACTTATCTATAATCAATTTGATAATAATAAATGGATTTTAAAAAAAATATAATTATATATATATTACTCAATCACAAGAGAAGAATAGTCTCTTTTTATGACTTTATTAGGTTTAGATAGGTCCATTAAAAAATAATGTTATTTAAAGAAAATTATTGAACATTCCATCACCACAATTCTCCCACATGAGAATCACTATATTCGTGCATATCATTTTGATTTTGATGTGAGGGAGAAAGTATTACTCTCATAATACCTTTTGATGTCAAGCATTATCTTATAAGCTAAAAGAGATCACGTTTTTGAACAGTGTTTTTGCACTGTTCATCTAGACTTAAATGCATTGTGGATTGGAATAGTAGAATTACTTAATAATATAAGTATTTTTTGTATAGTAGAAATGAACAACGAAGTCGCTTTGGCTCAGTGGTTAAGTTTGTGCCTTGGCAGAAGTTTTAGCGCGCGAGAGTTCAAATCACTCAGACATCGAAATTGATTTTGGGTTTTTTTTAACCGGGCTTTTTTTTTATAACTGAGGTGTCCAGGCTAGCTTACACGCACCATGACCAATCTCCGGATCTACTTTTTTTTTCTACATTTTTTTCTTGTTTTGTTTTGCCACTTATAAATTGTTTTTGGTTTTTTTATAACCGGGGTATCCGGGTCAGCTTACGAGCACCATGATTTTTTCTTCCCAAGTATTTTTTTTTGTTCCGGGCCAGCTTAGTGCGCCACGAATAATCCATGGTCTCATTTTTTTATATTGTTTTTTGCTTTTTTTCTCACTTATATATATTTTTTTTATAATCGGGGTGTCTGAGTCAGCTTACACGCGCCACGATTATTATTATTTTATAGAATAACTAAAGGAGATCACAATTTCAAATAGTAATGAACAATGATTTTCATTGTTCATTATTGTTTGAAAAGGGTGAATTGAATTATGGTTTTGGTGGGAGATGGCTGAGGTATTTGAGAATTTGTTCGGAAAATGATTTTGAAATTTTTTTAATTTAAATTAAAAAAAGTTGGTGTTTCTAAATGATTTTGATGTGCTGATGTCAAAAATATTTTAAAAAATATCATTTTGATGCATTTTTTAACAAAGAACACTTCCAATAACAACATTAACCACACTCCCAAACAGGCATGACATGTGGTAGACGTGGAAGGTAAAAGGCGAATTGAACTCCTAGTTAAATTTTGTCTTTTAAATGACATTTATTATATATGTGTTTTTCATTTTAGTCTTTATACTTTTAATCTTGGATTTTTTTTTAAATATATTTCTTAAATGGTTCCTATTTTTTTCTATATTTATATGTACATGCTCTTAGTTTTTGTTTCTTATTTTTATTATTTCCACTGTTATGAAGATTTTTTTATTTAATTTTTAAATTTTAATTTGTGTTGGTGATTATTTGAAAATTGATATTTATTATTATTTTTATTTTATATTTATTTATTCTTGAAGTCAAATAATTTGTTAAAATCTAATAATATTTATTTTTGTTTTGTCATTTATTTTGTTTTATTAATTGCGTTTTTGTTAATATTATTAGGTGTTGAAATTTCTAATTATTATAGATAAGGCATTCAAAATAATGATAATGATTATTTGTATTTTTTTTCTTCTTATAAATATGTTAGACTAATTATGTATTTTAATATTTATTTCATATTAGCGCCTTAATATATATATATATATATATATATATATATATATGAATGAATGATTAAAAAAAAATTATTTTTTTTTCTAACAATAATTATGGTGTTATCGATAGTATGAATAATAATAATTAGAATATGAATTATTTATAATAATATTTATAGTGACAGCTACAATAATTGTGACAATTTAACAATTATGATAATAACAATGACAATAATAATCAAAATAATTCATCAGTTGATGTTATTTTTCTTAGAGGTTGACTTCTACGACTTTTTTATATATGATATTTCATATCTAATATCACATAAACAAAAAATATAAGAAGTAACACGTAGATGAAATAGTTGGAAAAATTTGAGCAATTTATCTACAATGAAAAAATATACGAGCCAATTGCTCTTCACTTCACCATAGTCATAAATAAAGTTTTTTTATAATGCTATATATCTGAACAAAATAATCAGCCTACAAAACTTTCGGTTCTTACTATAACAAAATTATTTACAATAATAATAATAATTATTGTATATTAGGTTTTTATATATTCATTTTATTATGCAAAATGCGTTTAAAATAATGATGATGAATATTTTTAATCAAAATAAGAATAATAATCAAGATAATTTATTAATCGATGTTGATTTTGTGAAAAAATGACTTATGTAACTTTTTTATGTATGAGATTTCAGATCTAATATTACATGAATAAAAAATATACAAAACTGCACATAGACAAAACAGGAGAATTTTTTTTGTCAAATTATCTACAAATAAAAAATATATGAGTAACTTGCCTGCACTTTGCCGCAGACAAAACCAAAATTTATAACATGTCAAAAAATATTAATGGTTCTTGACTTTTTTAATAATGCTATACATAAGAGCGAAACAATCAATCTACAAGACTTTCAATTATTTAGTTTTTTAGTATATTCATTTTATTATAAATAATTCATTTAAAATAATGAGAAAAATTATTTTTAAAGTTTTTTTTGTTAAAAATAATTATATATATTGATATTTATTTAATATTAACGCCTTAAAAAAATATAACAAATAACTAACAACTAAATATTAACTATACATTCATAAGATAAGATTTTACTTTTATTTCACACCACCAAAAGTGAATTTACTCTGTTTTTTAACCAAAATTATATTTAATACGACTGAATGGGCATCCCTGGGACACGGTGTTTTGATTTTCCATCAACACTGTTAATCCCAGCGTTGAAGAGCACCAGCGCCAAAAGTTAATCAAAGAGAAAATACAAGCATATATCTAGCCAAGACTACTTTTTTTTTATTTAATTATATAATATTTTTTTATAAGGTGCTGAAATAAGAAACTCATTATCAATATCTAATTAACTTAACTTACCTGTTATAACAGGATAATGTTATTGATTTAAATAATAATAGAAAACTTTGAATAATTAATTAATCAATTTACATGACTAGCTTCTTAATTTAAAAATGATAATTTGTTTCAATTTAATTATAACTTTTTAAAATAGCTTTCATTTTTTAGTAAATTAAAAACATGGAACCACCCATAAATTATACACTATAAGGATGGTTCGCATCCATCATAATATGCATCCTCCAATTAATCCTAGCAAGGATCAAGCTGTATTTTTTTCAGTGGCTAAGAACAATTTTACATTATTATTTAGAAAAATCAATTTTAGTCAAATTAATATAGCCACAAAATTAATATTGTAAGATGGTCCTTCAAAAACAATCACATGGAAAACAAATTAACCCTACAAGTCTCGGTTTGCATATTATTTGATTTTTATAGTTTTTAATTTTATATATTATTTCCAATCTTCATTTTTACCATTATTACTCTCTCACTTCTTAGATACAAGAGAGAAAGTAATGTGGAAAAAAAATAGAAAGGAGGGATTTAATATTGAAATGACAATTTAGGCTGGCTTGTTAACCTTCTTAATTTATCATTTGTAATGTGGTCTATCCACGTTTATTTTAATTTTTTTATTTAATTATATAATAATAAAAATAAATATTCACATGATGAATGTAAGCAAATTAAATTATGGATCAAAATTATTTTTTACCCCATCAAAAAATTGTCACTTTTTTATTCATGTAATTTTCTCTTTAGAGAATAAAAATAAGAAAACATATTTAGAAAACTATATATATATATATTAATCGGAAATCGTATACACACATCTCTTTATATGTTGATGAGAACTTTTTTTTATATATATATATATATATATTAATCGGAAATCGTATACACACATCTCTTTATATGTTGATGAGAACTTTTTTTTATGAGAAAAATTGTTTTGTTAATTAATAGATCTTCCATATATGACAACAAATAAAATATGGAGCAAAATGTTTAAACTTGGTACAAATACATACTTTTATGCGAAATACTTTTTAAGAAAAGTATTATTATTATCATGAAATAAAGTTTCATTTGAGAAATTATATTTTGATCATTTTTATGTATCAATATGAGAAAATATAAAATAATTAAATTTATGAAATTATATAAAAATACAAAAATACAAAAATACATAAATGACATTTAATTTCAAAAAAAATGGGAAAACAATATATTAAAAATAGAATTTTTATTTTTGTTGAATATTCATGAACATATTGTTTATTAGTTTTTTCTCATATTAGGAAAAAGAAAAGAAGTTTTGTTTTTTTAGTGTGATAATTTTGTTCTCTACTGTTTCAATTTTTTTAGATTGATACAATAAAATTCAATTTTGTGAAATTAAACATCAATTTAATATCAAGGTATTTTTTTTTTTTACTTTGCAAATACTATTTACTTTACAAACCAAGACCACAAACTATTAGGCTTAAAACCAAGTGGACACGATATGGAATGATAAAATTGTAAAGAAATAGTTTGGTAATCAAATTGAATACTTTTTCAAGGATCAAGAAAAAAAGAGAGACCAAAATCAAGAGCACAATAGAAGTTCATAGTACTCGTGTTTAGCTCTACAATAAAAAAAATCCTTCTCTTTCTCATTATTATCAATAATTATTACCTTAATGTAATATATAAGTATTATACAATATTTTAATCTCATCTTTCTCTCGCCCTGGTTACAGCGAGATACGCATGAAAGATCTTGATAATATAACATGTCCTACAAATTTAATTTCCAGGATTATAACCATATTTTATTTAGGATTATAATTTATATTTGGATCAACTCATTAGACAACCTAATAGGTCACACACATAAAAAAAATCATTAGTAAGAAATTAAAATGGGATGATTAATCAAGTTTGATTTGATTGTAAATCAATTTTAAAAATTATAGACTATAATGTAATTAATGCAGAGGATTACAAATAAATTTATAAAACTATTCTAAAATAATATATCTTATATTATTTAGGAGGGATATATATATATATATATATATATATATATATATATATATATATAGGAGTTTTAAATTTCATTATTAATATAATGTCATTTCTCTTATTTTTTGTAACAAAAAAGTAAAAATGAGAGAAATATAGTGTGAAAACACCTAAAATTAATTTCCATCTGGAGAAAAAAATGAAGTGCCCTACAAGTTGGTCCTCGTCATCTTAATATCAACTGTTAGAGTTTTCTTATTTCATAAAAAACCCTATACTATTGTTATCGACCTATAATTAAAAATTATAAACCAACTTGAGAACCTATTGATACTCAATATACTATAAGTATCTCTTAAGCACAAGTAAAACAAAAGCCTTATGTTAGTGTGATGAAATTAATAAACTTGTATCCTCCTCAAGTGTACGAAAATCATGTGCACTGGTAATACACAAAAGAACAAATAAACCATCTGGGCCTACATCACCAATCCTTCCAGAAAACTGTTTTGAAGCTGCTTTATGCTTGGAAGCTTCACCCAACAAAATTAATTTTTATTAGCAAACAAATAAAAAAAAATCGAAACATATTAAAAATCAAAGATCTCTTCACTGTGCTAATATAATATATATATACACACACTAGGCAATTTTTACGTGATCCGCCACAGACAGACTATATTCTCTAAAATATTAAAAAATAAATAAAAAAACCAAGGACTGAAATGAAAAAACCATAAACAAAACAGGATTGTCGTGCATCTTCAGCTACAAGAGAGAGAAAAGAGGGAAAAAACAATCAACCGACCACCGGCAAGTTTTTTGTTTCCTTGAGACGACAAGCGCACCACCATGTGGAAGAGGTCATGGCGACGCATCCAATGAGATGGCGGATGAACATTTTTCACCAGCGAATGACATTGCACGCATCGTCTGTATGGCGCGGACAAAAGACAAATATATGTAGGCAGATATGACAACAGTTTATGCAAAAAAAAAAAAAAAAAATGAAAAATCTAAAATTAGCTAAAACCATTTACTTCAAACATTTTGTTTTTGTCTTTTCGGAGGGCACATTAGTATTTTAATTGTTTATAAAAACTTAAAAAATCAAAAATACCATCACCGACAACTCTAAGTTTTTGTTTTATTGAAGGGTATGATAATTATTTTATTGTTCATCAACCATGCAAAAAAATAAAAAATACCCTTTACAGTCAATTTTTTTTTTGTCTGTTAACAGGGGTAATTTCTCGTCTATATATAGACTACATTTTAAGAGAGCACTCATACACGGAATGATGGGATCTGTATTATTGCTCTCTCAAATTCTCTGCCTCCTCATCCATTCGCACTTCCAACCTTCTCTTTCTTCTTCCAATTTGTCCTCTCCAGTACAATTATGCCCCGCTGACCAGAGCCTGGCTTTGCTTCAATTCAAAGCTTCCTTCTCCATGATGTCTTCTCCATGGACAGAGGAATGTAATCAACCCAAAACAGTGGTATGGAGAGAGGGTACAGATTGCTGCTCTTGGGATGGCGTGACATGCAACATGAAAACTGGCCATGTAATTGGCCTACACCTTCGTTGCAGCATGCTTCATGGCACCCTCCATTCTAACAGCACTCTCTTCTTCCTTCATCATCTTCAGAAGCTCGATCTCTCTTACAATGACTTCAATGGTTCTGTCATTTCATCTTCCTTCGGTCAGCTCTTGCATTTGACGCATTTAAATCTAAGTTCATCGAATTTTGCAGGCCAAGTCCCCCCAGAAATCTCCCATTTATCCAGGTTGGCGTCACTTGATCTCTCTTTCAACTACCTGATGCTGGAACCGATTTCTTTCAGCAAGCTGGCTCAAAACCTTACCCAGCTAAGAGAGCTCTACTTGAGTGCAGTGGACATGTCTTTGGTGGCACCCAGTTCCTTCATGAACTTGTCTTCTTCTTTGACATCTCTCCGACTCCGGTACTGTAGATTGCAAGGGGAACTCCCTGGTAATGTCTTTCGCCGATCAAACCTTTAATCGCTCGGTTTAAGTAGCAACGGAGAACTCACTGGCTCTTTTCCGCCATACAATTTGAGCAATGCTCTTTCGTATGTGGATCTGTCACAGACGCAAATGTCAATACATTTGGAACCAGATTCAATCAGTCATCTGAAGTCTGTGGAAATGATGTTTCTTGATGATTGCAATTTTGCAGGCTCGAATCTGGGTCTACTTGGTAACCTCACTCAACTCAGGGGGCTGGGCCTTGCATCTAACCAGTTGGGTGGTCAAATTCCTTTCTCGTTGGGAAAACTCAAGCAACTCGAGTACTTGGATCTTGGATACAATCATTTTATTGGTCCAATGCCTGACGATTTTGCTAACAATTCGCGATTGGCGTTGTTGGACCTCTCACACAACAGTTTTCAGGGTCATCTCCCATTCTCTCTTGGAAACCTTAAGCAGCTCAGTCACCTGCTTCTCTCAAGCAATAATTTTACTGGCCAAATTCTGAATCAGTTTTCAAACCTCACACAGCTCATTCGGCTAGAGCTATCATCTAACAAATTTGATGGTCAGATTTCATCCTCACTTGGAAGTCTTGAGAAGCTAAATTTCTTAGACCTTTCTTACAATAATTTTAGTGGTAAAATTCCAAATAGTTTGTTTAACCTCACACAACTCCCTTATTTGTACCTCTCGAACAATAGACTGATAGGACCCATCCCATCACAAATAAATAGGCTTTCACGTTTAATCAATCTCGACTTATCTAATAACTTGCTCAATGGAACAATCCCATCCTCCTTGTTTTCTATGCCTTCTTTGCAGCTTCTTTCTCTTCACAATAACCATTTCAGTGGCTGTATAAGTCCTTTCCTTTCTAATTCATTACAATATATCGATTTCAGTCGTAACAAGTTGTACGGCCAGATTCCACCTTCAGTTTTCAAGCTTCAAAATTTGACAGCTCTTATGCTTTCCTCCAATGATAAACTGGTCGGGAACATCTCTTCTGCCATTTGCAAGCTGAAGTTCCTAGCAATGCTAGACTTGTCCAACAATAACTTTAGTGGATTCATCCCACAATGCTTGGGAAACTTCAGTGATTTCCTCACAGTGTTGAATCTTGGTGTCAACAATTTCCAAGGAACTATCCCTTCAGTGTATTCAAAGGGGAACAGTTTAAGATATCTCAACTTCAATGGCAACCAACTGAAAGGGGTGATACCACCATCTGTCATCAATTGTGTGAATTTAGAATTTCTGGACCTCGGCAACAACATGATAGATGACACATTCCCTTCCTTTTTAGAAAAGCTTCCAGAGTTGGAGGTTATTATTCTAAGGTCAAATAAACTCCATGGTTCTTTGAAGGGTCCAACTGCCGATGACTCTTTTTCTAAACTAAAGCTGTTTGACCTCTCCGACAACAGTTTGAGTGGTCCTTTGCCGACAGAGTATTTCAACAACTTTAAAGCCATGATGAGTGTTGATCAGGAGATGGATTACATGAAGACAAGAAATTTAGGTACTCCGTATGTTTATTCTGTTACAATGGCATGGAAAGGTTTGCAAATTGAGTTTACAAAAATTCAATTTGCCCTCACAATACTTGATTTATCCTGCAATAAATTCACGGGAAAGATTCCAGAGTCCCTGGGGAAGCTTAAGTCTCTAATACAGCTCAACCTTTCTCACAACAGCCCTCATTGGGAAATTTAACTAATCTGGAGTCGCTGGATCTCTCATCAAATATGCTTGCTGGAAGGATTCCTCAACAATTGGTAGATTTAACATTTCTTGCAGTCCTGAACCTTTCGTATAACCAACTTGAGGGATCCATACCTCAAGGCAAACAGTTCGACACATTTGAACATGGTTCCTACGAAGGGAACTTGAGATTATGCGGGCTTCCCTTGAAAGTAAAATGCAACAATGGTGAGGGGCAGCAACTTCCATCATCAAACTTTGAGAAAGAAGATACAATGTTTGAAGAGGGATTTGGATGGAAAGCTGTAGCAATGGGTTATGGATGTGGATTTGTATTTGGAGTCTCCATGGGATACGTTGTGTTTAGAACAAGAAAACCTGAATGGTTTGTGAAGATGGTTGAACGTGGTGGGCATCAAAATACAAAAAGGCTTAGAAGGAAGATTGCTCCCAGAAATGGTGGAAGACGACACTAGCTATTCAAGGCGGTGTGAGAAGGTAAGTTTTGATAATGCTTTTACCGCAATTGTTTTATTCCATGATCCATCTCAAGTTTAGCTAATTAACTTGCTTTGTTGACTAGGTAGGTCTATAATGGCAGCTGCCAAGAAGAGGGGATCATCTTCCAGGCTGGTGTTAGCTGCTTCTTTTTTTCTTTTTAAATTCGTGTGTTTGTATTATTTTTTATTTTTTTTTACAAGCAGAAGTTTTCATTTACCATATTTTAAATGTGGGGTTAATTATTATGTGATTATTGTTGTAATAATTCGTGTGCTTTCATTTTAATGATTAGTGGGAACATGACTCCTGTTATAAGGAGTCATCTTGCATTTATAGAATTGCACTAAATTTTGGGGTATGATGAAATTTAACAGACTTTGTATAAATAGATTACCTACATTAAATTGAGTAAATTAGCCTATAAAATATTTATAAAGAGTTTTTTTTTGTAATTATCGTGAGCGTTGGAATAATATGAGAATATGTAACGAGGCTAAGAGAAAAAGAATTCTTATAAAAGATAAAAAAAAATCAAGACACAAAACTATCTATTCCATATATAAAAAATCTTTTTGAAAAAATCTCAAATGATTTGATTGCAAAAACATTTAGAGTTTTGTTGGGGGGAAAATCTAGCATACTATTTAAATATCAAACAAAGGTATATAATTTTACTCTCTCAAACTATTTTTTTATATATAGAAGAAATACACTTGTGCAAGCATGTGTTCACAGCTAGTTTACTATTATAAAATAACTAAAACAATTCCAATTATAATCGATCATGTGCTCAATTCAGATTTTAGACATATATGATTCGCAAATAAGTATTAACTAAACAATCAATTGGACTTTTGGGATGAAACTTGGGATTGATAATTATGATGAATTCATTTTTTTTTTAATGTGGGTGTTTAGGTCAGCTTGTGTATATCTCGACTAATCTTACAAACCCTAAAGTTAATGACTATGTAAAAAACATTTTGCTCCATAATTTTATTTGTTGTCATATATGGAAGATCTATCAATTAACAAAACAATGTTTCTCATAAAAAAAAGTTTTCATCAACATAATAAAGAGATGTGTGTGTATAGGATTTCCGATTAATATATATATATATATAGTTTTTCTAAATATGTTTTCTTATTTTTATTCTCTAAAAAGAAAATTACATGAATAAATAAGTGACAATTTTGATGGGGAAAAAATAATTTTGATCCATAATTTTATTCGCTTACATTCATCACGTGAATATTTTTTTTTATTATTATGTAATTAAATAAAAAAATATTTTTTTTAATAAACCTGAATAGACCACATTACAGATGATAAATTAAGAGGTTAACAAGCCAGCCTAAATTATCATTTCAATATTCAACCACTTTCTATTTTTTTCACATTACTTTCTCTCGTCTGTAATAATGGTAAAAATAAAGCTTGGAAATAATATATAAATATAAAAATCAAATAATATACAAACCGAGAGAAGTGAGAAATTAAAACGACACCGTTCTGAATTCAGATTTTAGGGGTTATTTTTTTCTAAATTTTTGTTTCTTTAACACAATATAAGGTTAAAAGAAAATTAAAA
>CM055436.1:7856128-7896210 GCA_029228465.1 Salix viminalis | reverse complement strand
TGTCGTTTTAATTTTCTCACTTCTCTCGGTTTGCATGTTATTTGATTTTTATATATATATATTATTTCCAAGCTTTATTTTTACCATTATTACTCTCTCATTTTTTGAGACGAGAGAAAGTAATGTGAAAAAAATAGAAAGTGGTTGAATATTGAAATGATAATTTAGGCTGGCTTGTTAACCTTCTGAATTTATCATCTGTAATGTGGTCTATTCAGGTTTATTAAAAAAATTATTTTTTTATTTAATTACATAATAATAAAAATAAATATTCACATGATGAATGTAAGCGAATAAAATTATGGATCAAAATTATTTTTTCCCCATACACACACATCTCTTTATTATGTTGACGAAAACTTTTTTTTATGAGAAACATTGTTTTGTTAATTGATAGATCTTCTATATATGACAACAAATAAAATTATGGAGCAAAATGTTTTTTACATAGTCATTAACTTTAGGGTTTGTAAGATTAGTCGAGATATACACAAGCTGACCTAAACACCCACGTTAATAAAATAAAAAATGAATTCATCATAATTATCAATCCCAAGTTTCATCCCAACAGTCCAATTGATTGTTTAGTTAATACTTATTTGCGAAACATATATGTCTAAAATCTGAATTGAGCACATGATCGATTATAATTGGAATTGTTTTAGTTATTTTATAATAGTAAACTAGCTGTGAACACATGCTTGCACAAGTGTATTTCTTCTATATATAAAAAAAATAGTCTGAGAGAGTAAAATTATATACTTTGTTTGATATTTAAATAGTATGCTAGATTTTTTCCCCAACAAAACTCTAAATGTTTTTGCAATCAAATCATTTGAGATTTTTTCAAAAAGATTTTTTATATATGGAATTGATAGTTTTGTGTCTTGATTTTTTTTTATGTTTTATAAGAATTCTTTTTCTCTTAGCCTCGTTACATATTCTCATATTATTCCAACGCTCACGATAATTACAAAAAAAAAAAAAAACTCTTTATAAATATTTTATAGGCTAATTTACTCAATTTAATGTAGGTAATCTATTTATACAAAGTCTGTTAAATTTCATCATACCCCAAAATTCAGTGCAATTCTATAAATGCAAGATGACTTCTTATAATAGGAGTCATGTTCCCACTAATCATTAAAATGAAAGCACACGAATTATTACAACAATAATCACATAATAATTAACCCCACATTTAAAATATGGTAAATGAAAACTTCTGCTTGTAAAAAAAAAAAAATTACAAACACACGAATTTAAAAAGAAAAAAAGAAGCAGCTAACACCAGCCTGGAAGATGATCCCCTCTTCTTGGCAGCTGCCATTATAGACCTACCTAGTCAACAAAGCAAGTTAATTAGCTAAACTTGAGATGGATCATGGAATAAAACAATTGCGGTAAAAGCATTATCAAAACTTACCTTCTCACACCGCCTTGAATAGCTAGTGTCTTCTTCCACCATTTCTGGGAGCATTCTTCCTTCTAAGCCTTTTTGTATTTTGATGCCCACCACGTTCAACCATCTTCACAAACCATGCAGGTTTTCTTGTTCTAAACACAGTGTATCCCATGGAGACTCCAAATACAAATCCACATCCATAACCCATTGCTACAGCTTTCCATCCAAATCCCTCTTCAAACATTGAATTTTCTTTCTCGAAGTTTGATGGAGTTTATTTGACCTTAGAATAATAACCTCCAACTCTGGAAGCTTTTCTAAAAAGGAAGTGAATGTGTCATCTATCATGTTGTTGCCGAGGTCCAGAAATTCTAAATTCACACAATTGATGACAGATGGTGGTATCACCCCTTTCAGTTGGTTGCCATTGAAGTTGAGATATCTCAAACTGTTCCCCTCTGAACACACTGAAGGGATAGTTCCTTGGAAATTGTTGACACCAAGATTCAACACTGAGAGGTTATCACTGAAGTTTCCCAAGCATTGTGGGATGAATCCACTAAAGTTATTGTTGGACAAGTCTAGAATTTCTAGGAACTTCAGCTTGCAAATGACAGAAGAGATGTTCCCGGTCAGTTTATCATTGGAGGAAAGCATAAGAGATCTCAAATATTGAAGCTCGAAAACTGAGGGTGGAATCTGGCCGTACAACTTGTTATGACTGAAATCGATATAGTGTAATGAATTAGAAAAGAAAGGACTTATACGGCCACTTAAATGGTTATTGTGAAGAGAAAGAAACACCAAAGAAGGCATAGAAAACAAGGAGGATGGAATTGTTCCATTGAGCAAGTTATGAGATATGTTGAGAATGATTAGATGTGAAAGCCTACTTATTTGTGATGGGATGGGTCCTATCAGTTGATTATCAGATAAGAGGAGTATGTTCAGACCTGAAAGCCTATTAATTTGAGAAGGGAGGCCTATCAATCTATTGTTCGAGATGTCCAGAAAAGTGAGTTGTGTGAGGTTAAACAAACTATTTGGAATTTTACCACTAAAATTATTGAAAGAAAGTTGTAAGGAATCTAGCTTCTCAAGGCTTCCAAATGAGGATGAGATCTGACCATCAAATCTATTATCTGAGAGGTCCAGCCAATAGAGTTGTGTGAAGTTAAAAAAAGCATTCGGAATTTCTCCAGTAAGACTATTGGAAGAAAGTGTTAAGCTATTCAGCTTCTCAAGGTTTCCTAGTGAGGATGAGATCTGACCATAAAACTTGTTATTTGAGAGGTCCAACAAAGTGAGTTGTGTGAGATTAAATAAACTATTTGGAATTTCACCAGTAAAATCATTGAAAAAAAGTCTCAAGGCATCTAACTTCTCAAGGTTTTCAAGTGAGGGTAGAATCTTACCATCAAATCTGTTATGTGAGAGGTCTAACTCAATGAGTTGTGTGAGGTTAGAAAACTGATTCAGAATTTGGCCGGTAAATTTATTGCCCGAGAGACGCAAGAACCGGAGCTGCTTCAGGTTTCCAAGTGAGAATGGGAGATGACCCTGAAAACTGTTGCCTGAGAGGTCCAACCACGCCAATCGCGTATGATTAGAAAAATCGTCAGGCATTGGACCAATAAAACTGTTGTCTGAGAGGTCCAAGTACTCGAGTTGCTTGAGTTTTCCCAACGAGAAAGGGAGTTCCCCTTGCAATCCACAGTACCTGAGCTGGAGAGATGTCAAAGAAGAAGACAAGTTCATGAAGGAACTGGGTGCCACCAAAGACATGTCCACTATAATCAAGTTGAGCTCTCTTAGCTGGGTAAGGTTTTGAGCCAGCTTGCTGAAAGAAATCGGTTCCAGCATCAGGCTGTTGTAAGAGAGATCAAGTGACGCCAATCTGGATAAATGGGAGATTTCTGGGGGGACTTGGCCTGCAAAATTCGATGAATTTAGATTTAAATGCGTCAAATGCAAGAGCTGACCGAAGGAAGATGAAATGACAGAACCATTGAAGTCATTGTGAGAGAGATCGAGCTTCTGAAGATGATGAAGGAAGAAGAGAGTGCTGTTAGAATGGAGGGTGCCATGAAGCATGCTGCAACGAAGGTCTAGGCCAATTACATGGCCAGTTTTCATGTTGCATGTCACGCCATCCCAAGAGCAGCAATCTGTACCCTCTCTCCATAGCACTGTTTTGGGTTGATTACATTCCTCTCTCCATGGAAAAGAAGACATCAAGGAAAAGGAGTTTTTGAATTGAAGCAAAGCCAGGCTCTGGGCAGCGGGGCATAATAGTACTGGAGAGGAGAAATTGGAAGAAGAAAGAGAAGGTTGGAAGTGCGAATGGAAGAAAAGGAGGCAGAGAATTTGAGAGAGCAATAACACAGATCCCATCATCCCGTGTATAAGTGCTCTCTTAAAATGTAGTCTATATATAGACGAGAAGTTACTGTAGCTCTAAATACAAATTACTATGAATTTTAATAGAATAATTATTATTTTATCTTTTAGTTTATAAAAAATAACTCTTGACTATGAGGATATTTTAGACTTTTTTACTCACCTTTTATCATTATCTAATTGTTTGGGATTGTTTTGTCTTATTTGATTTTTCCTTAATAAATAAAACTATGGTTTTACCCCTGTTAACAGACAAAACAACATTGACTGTATAGGAGTATTTTTTTATTTTTTACATGGTTGATGAACAATAAAATAATCATCATACTCTTCAATAAGAAAAAAACTTAGAGTTGTCAGTGATGGTGTTTTTGTTTTTCAAGTTTTTATAAACAATTAAAATACTAATATGCCCTCTGAAAAGACAAAAGCAAAGTGTTTGAAGTAATTGGTTTTAGCTTATTTTAGATTTTTTAATTCTTTTTTTGCATAAACTAGTGGCATGTCTACCCTAGAAATATTTATCTTTTGTCCGTGCCATACAGACAATGCGTGCAACGTCGTTCGGTGGTGAAAAATGTTCATCCTCCATCTCACTGGATGCGCTGCTATGGCCTCTTCCACATGGTGGTGCGCTTGTCGTCTCATGATAACAAAAAACTTACAGGTGGTCGGTTGATTGTTTTTTCTCCTTTTTCTCTCTCCTGCAGCTGAAGATGCAGTGCAATCTTGTTTTGTTTATGGTTTTCTCATTTCAGTCCTTGGTTTTTTATTTTTTTTCGTCCTGATTTCTTTTATAAAAGTTTTGGTTTATTTCAAATTCTTTCTTCAATTGAAATTGATCGGAAATGTTATGTTTTCAAGTTTTGGTTTATTCTTTTTATTTTTGGTTTGTTTTTCATTCCTGTAATTTTTTTGTTCTTAAGGTTTTAATTTGTTTAATTTTTTTTCAATTGAAATTGATTATATATTTTGTTTTTTATTTTGCCATTTATTCATTATTTTTTTTTATTTTGATTCCTTTAATTTTTTCAGTCCTTTCAGGATAGTCCATATTTTTTGTTCATATTTATGTATCTATACTCTTAGTTTTGGTTTTTAATTTCTATCATTTTCTCTTTTATTGAGGTTTTATTTTTATTCAATTTAGTCATGAAGTTTTAATTGATGTTGATAATCATTTTAAAATTGATAATTCTTCTCTTTTCCATTTGTTCCTTTTTTTTGTTTGATTCTTATTTTTATTTATTCTTCAAATGAAATGATTTTTTAAATGCTAATAATATTTATTTTGGTTCTGTCATTTATTTTGATTGTTTTTATTTTCTCTTCTATTAAAGATTTTTGTTTTTTTATTCTCCAAGATAATTTTATGGTTTTCATTGTTTACAAAATAATAATCCTAGTGATTATTTTTTATGATTGTTTTCTTGCTTACTCTTTTGTTACAGTTTTTAGTTTTCTTTAGGATAACAAAAATAATTTATTATAATGATTGTGGTGCTTATGGTATTAATAATTATGACTATGGTGCTAATAGTAACAATAACTCATGAAATAGTATTATGAATATCTAACAATAACTCATGAAATAGTATTACGAATATCAATAATAACAAATTTTATTATAATTAAATTATTATAATAATTATATTCTTAATGATAATAGTAATAATTTTGCTTTTGTCCTTTAGTTTTTTGTTCTTTAATGTTTTTCATTTGTTTTTCAAATCAAATAACTTTTTTTATGCCGATAATATTTTTTTGGGTTTTGCCTTCAATCATAATAACAACAATAAGAATAATAATTCAGCTCATTTATCATTTGTCGTGTCATTCGGTGAGGTGACATGTCCTCTTCCTCCCGGTACGGCGTGTGTTGTGGGAAGACGGTCGTAGAATTGCCGGTGGACGATTTTGTTTCCCCCTTTTCTCTCTCCTGCAGCTGGAAATCTATGACAGTCGTTTAAAGTTTTTGGTTGTTTTATTTCAGTCCTTGTTTTTTTTTATTTTGTTTTTCTTACTGATTTCTTAAATGGAAATTTCATTTTTTTTTCAATTATACCCTTCAATTGAAATTCATAATATATGGTACGTTTGATTTTAGTCCTTAATCTTTCGATTTTTGTTCCTTTAATATTTTCGGTATGCAGATTTTAATTTTTTTTTTAATTTTGTGCTCCAATTGAAATTGGTTGGTCATATATGGTATTTTTCATTTTTATCCTTATTCTTTTAATTTTTTTTAAACAATTACACTACATATTTTTTAAAAATCCCTTTATTTTTTTTGGTCCCAAGGTTTTGATTTGTTGCGGTTTTGTCCTTCAATTGAAATTAATTATATATTTTTTTTTTCATTTTGGCACTTAATCTTTTAATGTTTTATTTAGTATTAATTCTTTTGGTTTTTTCGGTGTTTCTTGGACAATGTTTATTTTTTTATCCATATTTATGCATCTGTGCTTTTAATTTTTTTCATTTTATTTTTTATTGGGGTTTTATTTTTATTCGGTTTAATTCTGAAATTTTAATTTATATTGGTAATCATTATAAAATTAATATTTCTTTCTTTTTCTCTTTTTTTTAGTGTTTTCTGTTATTTTTTTATGCTCATAATATTTATTTTATTTTTTTCTTTTTTGTTGTTGTTTTTGCTTGCTCTTTTGTTAATGTTTTTTATTTTATTTTTCAAGATGATTTTATGGTTTCATTGTTTGTGTAATAAAAATGATAATTTTAGTTATTTTTTTTATTGTTTTCTTGCTTGCTTTTCTATAAAAATGATTTTTTATTTTATTTTTCAGGATAATTTAATGATTCTAATTGTTTTGGAAGTAATGATGATAATAATTTTGGTTGTTATAGTAATGAGAATGATGGTAACTTAGCAATGGATTTTCAATGATATTTTTTTCTTTTATAGGTAGAAAATCAATTATTTATTTTTGTTGTTTAGTTATCAAAGGTGTTTCCACAATTTATATTTTATTATTGTATTTAATTTAAATTAGATTATCAAATGAAGTAATCCTAATACATTGAATTGATTGATTTAGGTATCTGAATCTTCTTGCTTTTTTAATAACGATGATAATTTTATGCTGGTGATTCGTTGAAACTTGTTAAACAGATAAATTTATATTGATTTAAAATGCATATATTTTATTGAAAGTCATGCTCCGTAGGAATTTTGCACAAATTGATTATTTTGCCCAAATTTATAATATAATAAAAAAATCTCACAATCTTAATATCTCATACTCTTAAAAAAAAAATTGCGAGGAAAAAAATATGGTTCTGACCTCGGAGAAGCGCAGGTAAATGGATAGTGTATATATATATTAGAACAGTGAAAGATCTTTGATTTTTGATATGTTTCGATTTTTTATTTTTATTTGTTTGCTAATAAAAATTAATTTTGTTGGGTGAAGCTTCCAAGTATAAAGCAGCTTAAAAAGAGTTTCCTGGAAGGATTGGTGATGTAGACCCAGATGGTTTATTTTTTCTTTTGTGTATTACCAGTGCACATTATTTTCTTACACGTGAGGATACAAGTAAAATCTTGAAAAACAAAAAAATGTCCTCAATTTTACAAGAAAAGAGATTTTATTAATTTCATCACACTAACTTAGACGGATAATGAACATAAGGCTTTATACCACTAAATAACTAGGAATAACAATATATAATTTTGATGAATGTGTATTTATACTATCAATCATATACCAAAAAACAATAGTTAATAGATACTCGTAGTAATTGTTTTTTTTTTTTTTTTTTTACTTTTGCTTAAGAGATACTTATAGTATATTGAGTATCAATAGATTCTCAAGTTGGTTTATAATTTTTAATTATAGGTCAATAACAATAGTAAAGGGTTTTTTATGAAATAAGAAAACTCTAACAGTTGATATT
This sequence comes from Salix viminalis, assembly GCA_029228465.1. Lineage (NCBI taxonomy): Eukaryota > Viridiplantae > Streptophyta > Magnoliopsida > Malpighiales > Salicaceae > Salix > Salix viminalis. Next base: position 7,888,487 of record CM055436.1, on the reverse strand, counting down.
AAGCACCCGTTTGGCGCACCAGTGCGTCCCACGTTTGCCGTTTGGGATGGAGTTTTGGTGTTTGGTAACAACCAAACACCATTTAAAATGAGTGGGTCCCACCCCTTTTTTAGTCCCGAACGGCGTTTCAAGAAAAGCACCTGGGAGGTGCTTTTCAAACGTCGTTCGGGACTGCGTCTTCGGGCACGTTTCTTCTCAAAAAAATGAGACCCATTTGCCTGCACTCCTTTCATCTTCTCCATTTCATCGTAAATTTTTGTTTTCTTTTTTGCATGTAACATGCATCTCTCTCTCTCTCTCTCTCTCTCGCCCACAAAAGCGGACATGGTGGCCGAGCTTCCAACGCCGACTCCCGGCCACCACAGCCACCATTTACTGATGAAACCACCACGGGAAGAACCACCTCGGCCTCCTCTACCCGCCGGTATCCTCCGTTTAAGCTCTCGTCGTGGTCGGTGAACGAGTACCGCCACCTTCCAAAGGGCTGTTTCCCGGCCACCACAGGCCACCATTTCAGACGCCACCACCACAGGAAGAACCACCTCGGACTCCTCTACCCGTAGGTATCCTCCGTTGAAGCTCTCGTCGTGGTCGGTCGGAAGGCACTATTAACGTTAATTATGTGCGCTACACTATCGCGAAGAAGACGCACAGTGCAGCGCACCGTTTTGCCTGTTTGAGAAAGAAGCAGCTGGACCTGGGCTGGGCTGCACTCGGCCCAGCCCAGGTCTAGCAAAGTTGGGCTTAGGCCCAATTTGGTGGGCTGTCCTCGGCCCACCAACAATTTTAAAATATATATTTTTTTTAAAAAATGTGTAGATACAGATCAGTCTTAATGGAAGGAAAATATATGTTCGTGATGAAATTGCAAATAGTTTGATGGGAGAATAAAAAATAATATTTGTTTTTTCATGAATTATTAATTACATAATATTATTATCATTATTAAATTTACAATATTTAAAAAAATTATGTGTATATATATATATATATATACCCTTTTAAGTAATTTCACAAGTTAAAAGCAGTTTGTAAAGTTTGGAAACCAAACACCAAAACTCCTTTTTCTTCAACCTTCAACTCAACCACAGTTTTAACCAAACACTTAACTGCTTTTTTTGAACCACAGTTAAAAACTCCATTTTTTCAACCACAACCGCAACCGCTACCGCTATACCAAACAGGCCCTAAGATGACGAGGACCAACTTGTAGGGCACTTCATTTTTTTCTCCAGATGGAAATTAATGCCTGACCCATAAGCTTGACGAGTGACTTTGGTTGCCAAGATTATGTTTACAGTGTAAATCTTTTATTTACTAGATTTAGATTAATAAAGGTTGAAATATTTTCTTGTATTTTTTGTGTGCTTTAAGATTATTAATTTGTATTGGTTTATTTGCTTATGACATGGCAATTATAGGACCTTTTTGAACGAGTGAAACACATAAATGTAAACAAAGGAAAGATTTAGTATGGTTGGAATTAGAATATCGTAAAGGGCTAAATTTTGAGGTGAAAATTTTAACTCTATGACATATACTTTTATATCTTTGTTTTTTAATATATTTTTTTCTCATTTGTTTTTGAAATTAAATGTCTATTATGTATTTTCATATAGTTTCATAAATTTAATTATTTCATATTTTCCCATATTGATACATAAAAATGATCAAAATATAATTTCTCAAATGAAACTTTATTTCATGATCATAATAATACTTTTCTTAAAAAGTATTTCGCATAAAAGTATGTATTTGTACCAAGTTTAAACATTTTGCTCCATAATTTTATTTGTTGTCATATATGGAAGATCTATTAATTAACAAAAAAATGTTTCTTATAAAAAAAAGTTTTCATCAACATATAAAGAGATGTGTGTAATTAATTTATATATATATATATATATATAGTTTTTCTAAATATGTTTTCTTATTTTTATTCTCTAAAAAGAAAATTACATGAATAAAAAAGTGACAATTTTGATGGGGGGAAAATAATTTTTTTGATCCATAATTTAATTTGCTTACATTCATCATGTGAATATTTATTTTTATTATTATATAATTAAATAAAAAAAAACATGGATAGACCACATTACAAATGATAAATTAAGAAGGTTAACAAGCCAGCCTAAATTGTCATTTCAATATTCAATCCCTCCTTTCTATTTTTTTTCACATTACTTTCTCTCTTGTATCTAAGAAGTGAGAGAGTAATAATGGTAAAAACGAAGATTGGAAATAATATATAAAATTAAAAAACTATAAAAATCAAATGATATGCAAACCGAGACTTTTAGGGGTTAATTTGTTTTCCCTGTGGCCTTTCAATTGTTTTCCAAGGTCCATCTTACGATATTAATTTTGTGGCTATATTAATTTGACTAAAATTGATTTTTCTAAATAATAATGTAAAATTGGTCTTAGCCACTGAAAAAATTGCAACTGAAAAAAAAGGTCGTCTTGACTAGATATATGCTTGTATTTTCTCTTTGTTTATTGGCACATAACTTTTGCCACTGGTGCTCGTCAACGCTGGGATTAACAGTGTTGATGGAAAATCAAAACACCGTGTCCCAGGGATGCCCAGTCAGTCAATATAATATTGATGGAAAGTGCATAGCCATTTTTTCCAGTCAAAAAGTTAATGCTTCAGTTACGTTAGCATCACTTGATGGATGATAGCTGCGAAATTAGCATTTCTCCACCAGTTTACTGTGTTTCAATTACGTTAGCATCACTTGATGGATGATAGGGAAATTAGCATTCTCCACCGTTTTACTTGTGTTTGAGAATATTTGTTGTTTTTTAAAGTGATTTTTATTTAAAAATTAATTAAAATGATATGTTTTTTTATTTTTTAAAAATTATTTTTGAAATCAACATACGATAATGATCTAAAAATATTAAAAAAATTAATTTAAAATAAAAAATAAAAATAAAAATTTTTTAATTTTTTTAATAAAAGCTTTTGAAATACAATATCAGATAGGAGATGCAAATACAAAACCTAGCTATCATGTGTTCTGTCACATACGAGTATAAGAGGTGCTACGAGTCGAGGAGTCGTCACCTAGTTCGTTGGGTAGAAACTCACATATATTATTCATATTCCGTGATCATGTGGTGGATGATACTTTCAATAGCAATCTTCTAAACACAAACTGGCGGGGGACGATGTATAGAACGTAGGCCAAGTAACAACCCCAAATTAAGACTGCTCCACTCTACATAACGATCTAAGCAAACACATCACAATTTTTTTATTTTTTTTTTTTAGTAAAGGCTAAAAAATAAATGCGTTACTTGTAAGGAACAAGTTTAATGAAAAAGACACTTGTATAGCTTGGAAAAGAATTCTATAAGAAACTATTGTTTTCCACAAACACTAGATATGCTTCTTCTTCTTCTAATTAAAATCTCTGATTTTTTGAAATTTTCATAAACTAAGAATCTTTGTTTTTATTGAATTTATATGTGTGTCGTATTTTTTTTTTCTATTACTCTATCGGTTGATATTTTTTTATTGCATTATTTGATTTAAGTTGACTAATGTTTTATTCATATGAGATTACTTGACTGCGTGATGCGCTAAGTTTTTTTCTATGTAGAATACCGATTGAATTTGTGCATGTCGTAATTGGTTATCTTAATATTTAATTAGTAAAATTATAAAAGATAAAATCTGTTATAAATGAGTTTTTTTTCACCTAAAAGGAACATTGTAATTGAAACACATGGGAAGTGACTTGTATATTTTTTCATTGTAGATAGCTTGGGCAAATTTGTCTACCCATTTAGTTTATGTGTTGCCTCGTATTTTTTTTTTTTATGTAATATTAGATTTGAAATAATATACATAAAAATATTGTAAGAGTAATTTTTTAACCAAAACAATCTAAAATAAGAATTAAATTTTTCTAAGAAATACTACCTAAACAAAAGAGGAAATAATTAGAATAAAAAACCAAAATTAAGAGCGTATATATATAAACATTGACAAAAATATGGACTATTTAGAAACATATCTAAAAAATAAAGGAATTAAAATAAATAATTAAAAGTATATGGGCTGAAATGAAAATAAAATATGAAAATAATTTAAACCGAAGGATTAAATTTAAAAAATTAAAAGTGTTGTAAGGAAAAAATAAATAATTCTTTTATTTCTTGATTTAGTTTTGGTCCCTTTATTTTTCAGTAATTTTGGTATAATTCTAAATAATTTGTTTGTATTTATGTATCTATACTCTTAGTTTTGACTTTTAATTTTTATTAGAATTTATCTTTGTATTAAATATATCTTTGGTTAAAAAACAGAGTAAGTTCACATTTGGTGCTGTGAAATGAAAGTATAACCCTCTCTTATGCATGTATATTTAATCTAAAGTTGTTAGTTATTTGTTATACTTTTAAGGGGTTAATATTAAACAAATATCAGAATATATAATTATTTTTAAGAGAACAAAGCTTAAAAATAATATTTCTCATTATTTTAAATGTATTATTTATAATAAAATGAATATATTAAAAAACTAAATAATTGAAAGTCTTGTAGATTGATTATTTCGCTATGATGTATAGCATTATTTAAAAAATCAAGAACCATTAATATTTTTTAACATGTTATAAAATTTGGTGTTTGTCTGCATTAAAGCGCAGGGCAAGTGACTCATATATTTTTTATTTGTAAATAATTTGATCAAATTTTTCACCTGTTTTGTCTATGTGTGGTTTTGTATTTTTTTTATTCATATAATATTAGATCTGAAATATCATACATAAAAAAGTTGTAGAAGTCAATTTTTCACAAAAACAACATCGATTAATGAATTGTCTTGATTATTATTCTTATTGTTATTATCATGATTATTAAATTGTCACATTTATTAGAGTTGTTATTGTAACAATTATTATAAATAATTAATATTCTAATTATTACTGAAAATATTATTGCTGACACTATCATTATCGTTATAAAAAGAATTTTTTATTATTATTTTCCAAGATTTATTCTTCATATTATTATGTTTGAAGTATATAAGAATATAATGAATTCATATCAGGTTAGATTTTATATATTTTATTAGAAATTCACGCTGAGCAAAAATTAAAAATTTATTATCTTACCCAGTTTAAGCATTGTAAAAAACTCTTCACACTCTTAATATTTTTTTCTAATATTTTAGAGAATATAGTTCTGTCAGTGGCGGATCACATGAAAATTGCCTTAGTGTGTGTATATACTAGACTATGTTTACAGTGTAAATCTTTTATTTACTAGATTTAGATTAATAAAGGTTGAAATATTTTCATTATTAATAAAGGTCAAAATTAGTCTTAGCCACTGAAAAAATGGCAACTTGATCCTTGCTAGGATTAATTGGAGGGTGGATATTATGATGGATTGCGAACCATCCTTACTGTGTATAATTTATGGGTGGTTCCATGTTTTTAATTTACTAAGAAACGAAAGCTATTTTAAAAAGCTATAATTAAATTGAAACAAATGAATTATCATTTTTAAATTAAGAAGCTAGTCATGTAAATTGATTAATTAATTATTCAAAGTTTTCTATTATTATTTAAATCAATAACATTATCCTGTTATAACAGGTAAGTTAAGTTAATTAGATATTGATAATGAATTTCTTATTTCAGCACCTTATAAAAAAATATTATATAATTAAATAAAAAAAGGTAGTCTTGGCTAGATATATGCTTGTATTTTCTCTTTGATTAATGGCACATGACTTTTGGCATTGGTGCTCGTCAACGTTAACAGTGGTGATGGAAAATCAAAACACCGTGTGCTTTGAGGGATTCGGAAAATCAAAACACCGTGTCCAACCAGTCAGTCAATATTGATGGAAAGTGCATAGCCATTTTTTCCAGTCAAAAAGTTAATGCTTCAATTACGTTAGCATCACTTGATGGATGATAGCTGCGAAATTAGCATTCTCCACCAGTTACATGTGGTGGATGATACTTGCAATAGCAATCTTTTAAACACAAACTGCCCAGGGATGATTTATAAAACGTAGGCCAAGTTATAACCCCAAACTAAGACTGCTCTACTCTATATAACGATCTAAGCAAACAAAAAAAAAAAAAAAAATTATTTTTAGAAACATCTTAATATCAATTTTTTTATTTTCTTTTTAGTAAAGGCTAAAAAATAAATTCTAATAATTTTTAGCTTATGGATTAGGCATTAGTTTCCATTCGGAATTTTACTTGCTCATTTAAACATATAAAGTACGCTTTTTGAAGAATATAATTGCATCGCATCCAAACAAAAAAAAAATAATATAGGGGGTTTGTATGAAATAAGAAAACTCTAGCAATTGGTATTAAGATGACGACAACCACCACCTTGTAGGACACTTCATTTTTTCTCCAGATAGAAATTACTGCCTGATCCATAAGCTTTATGAGTGACTGGACTTTGGTTGGCAAAGACCCAGCAACAATTTGTCGATGATCACCCATCAAGTGATGGTGATGCCATGTAATTGTAGTCTTTCCACACTGGAGAAGTCTGAAAACAGTTGATATTAAGATGACGAAGACCAACTTGTAGGACCAGCTACACATTTTCAATTATCACCCATCAAGTGATGGTGATGCCATGGAATTGTAGTATTTCCACATCGGAGAAGTCTGAATTGCTGCATTTAATTTCCAAGATGGAATTGACGATTTTAAAAAGTTTTGACATATTTATTTATTATTATTATTATTTTAGTTCTTCAAGTGACAAACAGGATTCGATTTTTGTACATCTTCTATCTTTGTAAAATCGGTGATATTTTAACATTACCTTTAAAAAGATTGCGAGTCCATGATGATTAATAGCTAAGTTTGATTTTTGAAAAACACCATGTCATAAGAGCTTATATGCATACAAAAATTATGCAGGGAAATGCATGAATTTGTAGGTATTAAAATAAGATCCATGTAACCACTTCTCATTAGATAGTTATTACAAGCATAGTAATCCGAGCTCTATCCTTTTTATTTTTGTGTTTTAAGAATATCTCGAAAAACACTTAAATGTTCTTTTGAGTTTAAATTAATATTTTATTTGGTGTTTTTTTAATTATTTTGATATAATAATATCAAAAATATTTTTTATATATAAAATTATTTTAAACAAAATAAACTTCAAAAAATTATTATCACTGTAACACCAAACATGCTATTGAAATCCGTGGATTGTCTATAAGTATTGGGTCTAGATACATTGCTTTTAGAAATCCACGAGCTAACTTGCTGGTGTGTTTTGTTGACCTTTTTTTCTATGTAGAAAACTTATTGATTTTGTACATGTTGTAATTGATAATTTTAATATTCAATTACCAAATTGTAATTTATAGAATCTATTAGAAACAAGTTTTTTTTTCCGCCTAAAAGTGATTGAATGTTGTTACTGTTAAAACTGTTTTGATAATTATTTAATCGATATATTGTATAATTGGAATTGAAAATATTATGTTAAAATGAGTCATGTGCTCCGTGTAATATACTGATTAATTGTTGTGTATGCGTTTATTTGTTTCATGAATTCTTTCATTAGCAAATAGTAAAATTACAATCGTTGAATTGTAGCATAGATGAGTGATTTCTTTTATGCAGCATAGAATTTGATTGGTTGTTTTGTTTTAACTACTTTAGTAATAATCTAATTGGTAGATAGTAAAACGACAATTGATCAAATTGACTAAAGATATATTATTTGTTGTCTGTAACATACCAATTATTGGTTGGATATGTTTTTGACTATTTGGCGAATAATTTATTTGACAGATAGCAAAAATGCAACTGCTCAAATTTATCAAAGATTATTTTTTCTTCATATTATTATATTAAAAAAAATTCAGAACACTAAGATTAAATTAATGTGAGATTTTAAAGAAAAGTCCGTTCAATTTTTATATATATTTTAAGACGTTAATATCAAAAACATATCACAATATATAATTAATCTCTCCTATTGTTTAAGGAAAAAGTCCTGAAAATAATATACATAAAAATTTAGGACCATTAACAATTTTGAATGTCTTTTTAATTTTGTGTTTTAAGAATATCTCAAAAAAAACTTAAATGTCTTTTTGAGTTTAAATTAATATTTTGTTTAGTATTTTTAAATTATTCTGATATAATAATATCAAAAATATTTTCTTATATATAAAATTATTTTAAACAAAATAAACTTCAATTCTATGGCCTCCTGCTGATAGCTAGGAAAGGGATTGGGAAAGATCATGCGAAATGGTCTCCTGCTGCAACTGTAACTTTCATGTATGAACCTGAAGATTTGATGGAGACTTTGAAACTTGAGGAAAAATTAAGTTGGATTGAAAGCAGTCCTACCAGAGTTTTTGATATTGATCAAGTTACCCAACAGGTTGGTTGTTGATTTTATGGTCTAATATATTCCGTCTCGGTCAATAACATTTTATAGTCACTTGCATATAGTGAATAATTCTGTTCACTAATCTTGGGCGTCGTTGAGACTTGAATCTGTCACCTAAAATATTGTTTGAATGTTTTTCCTGTTCTTATCTTTCCCTACACATAAAAACAACATCCTCATTCTTTTTTCCTTAGTTCTCAACCTCTTCAAATGTATGCATCTTAAAGATGTGCATTACTTTTAGTTTAAAGGAAGTTTCTGCGGATGCTTCTCACCTTGTTTTCTGACCCCACATTTAAAATGTGGTAAATGAAAACTTCTGCTTGTAAAAACAAAAGAAGAAAAATTACAAACACACGAATTTAAAAAGAAAAAAAGAAGCAAAGCCAGACTCTGGGCAGCGGGGCATAATAGTACTGGAGAGGAGAAATTGGAAGAAGAAAGAGAAGGTTGGAAGTGCGAATGGAAGAAAAGGAGGCAGAGAATTTGAGAGAGCAATAACACAGATCCCATCATCCCGTGTATAAGTGCTCACTTAAAATGTAGTCTATATATAGACCAGAAATTAAATGTCTATTTTGTATTTTTATATTTTTGTATTTTTATATAGTTTCATAAATTTAATTATTTGATATTTTCTCATATTGATAAGTAAAAATGATCAAAATATAATTTCTCAAACGAAACTATAATTTTGATGGGGGTTAATTTTGATCCATAATTTAATTTGCTTACATTCATCATGTGAATATTTATTTTTATTATTATATAATTAAATAAAAAAATTAAAATAAACGTGGATAGACCACATTACAAATGATAAAAGAAGGTTAACAAGCCAGCCTAAATTATCATTTCAATATCCAACCACTTTCTCCTTTCTATTTTTTTTAACATTATTTTCTCTCTTGTCTCTAAAAATGAGAGAGTAATAATGGTAAAAATGAAGTTTGGAAATAATATATAAAATTAAAAAACTATAAAAATCAAATAATATGCAAACCGAGACTTGTAGGGGTTAATTTGTTTTCCCTGTGCTCTTTCAATTGTTTTTGAAGGACCATCTTACAATATTAATTTTGTGGCTATACTAATTTGACTAAAATTGATTTTTCTAAATAATAATGTAAAATTGAAAATATAGTAAAACTTTAGAATTTCATGATGTCTTATAATACAGTAAAGTTCGCGTTGACTTCATATAGTTTGATCACTGTTGTTTCTTGAAATGCCAAAATTAGTCTTAGCCACTGAAAAAAATGCAATTTGATCTGAATGCTAAGATTAATTGGAGAAAGCATATTATGATGGATGTGAACCATCCTTATAGTGTATAATTTATGGGTGGTTCCATGTTTTTAATTTACTAAAAAAACGAAAGCTATTTTAAAAAGCTATAATTAAATTGAAACAAATGAATTATCATTTTTAAATTAAGAAGTTGGTCATGTAAATTGATTAATTAATTATTCAAAGTTTTCTATTATTATTTAAACCAATAACATTATCCTGTTATAACAGGTAAGTTATAAGTTAATTAGATATTTATATTGAATTTCTTATTTCAGCACCTTATAAAAAAATATTATATAATTAAATAAAATAAAATAGTCTTGGCTAGATATATGCTTGTATTTTCTCATTGATTAATCGCACATAATTTTTAGCACTGGGATTAACCGTGTTGATGGAAAATTAAAACACCTTGTCCCCGGGATGCCTATTCAGTCAATATTGATGGAAAGTGCGTAGCCATTTTTTCTTGATGGAAGATAGCTGGGAAATTAGCATTCTCCACCAGTTTACTTGTGTTTGAGAATGTTGTTAAGTTTGTTTTTTAAAATTATTTTTATTTAAAAATACATTAAAATGATTTTTTTTTTTATTTTTTAAAAATTATTTTTGATATCAGCATATGAAAATGATCTAAAAACAAAAAAAAAAAACAAAAAAAAAAAAATTTAAAGTAAAAAATAAAAATAAAAAATTTTCAACTTTTTTCAATAAAAAGTTTTTGAAACACAAAGTCAAATAGGGCTGAATATCAATATCATTCTAGACGACAGGTGAGCATTTTTAGGGCCACTATTCCATTTTTGTTAATTTTCTGGACGGAAGATGCTTAATTAGGAGGTCAAATGAAGGCTTCTAGTTGTAGAAGTTTGAATTTGTTTGGATAGTGATGATTACAGGTGCAGGAACTTCAACAGAATACAACAATTTAAAGCTTAGGCATCCTACAATGGATTTGCCCATCGTTGACTAAATTGTCAAGGTCCTTACTTTCTCCCTGTTTCTGTGGTGTATTCGCTGGTATAGTTGGTGGTTTACTGATCATCATTTGAGCACCTAAACTAGAATTACATGCTATTTTAGAGCATTAGAAACCAGTTTCCTTCAGAATTCATTGTCTTTAATTTTCCAACACAGATCTATACTTCGTTGTTGCCTTCTTAGGGCAATCTGTTGTGAAAAAGCTAATTGATTTACTAGGAAGAGCATCACTCATCATCTTCATCCTGTCCTTCACAATTGTTGAGAGCGCAATATCACTTGGTATGTGCTGTCACTTCACAGTTTTTCACAGATTGATAACAGAAATGGATTTCTTGGTGGACTTTTCTTTACCCTTTTTCCTTTCAATAATAATGGTTTGTTTTCCTCTCCAAACAGGTGGAGTCGGTATAGCAAAAATGTTTGAAAAGATTGAACATCGTGAGTGCATGGGATTCGATGACATTGTTCATCGTGTTTGATTATTGTGTTTTTGACGTAAATCATATAGATGGTAAAAATAAAAATATATTTAATTGAGAAAATGGAAACAGAAATATAAAAATAATAATTGATCTCTAAAACAATTTGAAAGTAAATTTCTATATTATTAAAATAAAAAATAATATTTTTTTATATTTTATCCTTAAAATATTTTTATAAAAGTTTTAATTTCAAAATTGTTCAACTACAATATATAAAAATAAAAATGATTATTATTATATTTTTAATATCCAACTCAAGAGTTAATTCCTTTCAAAATGTTAGAAAATAATATAAGCATATTCTAGGGCCTTACCTAAAAGCTTAAGCTTTTAGGTGAGATGGTTCCTTTAACGTGGTATCAAAGTTTTGTTGACCTAGCGGTCACGAGTTTGAATCTCACCACTCCCATTCTATTTAATAAAAAAACAAGCACAAGGTAATATGGGTCTGTGTAAGTTTGAAGACCAAAAAACTTTCACTTGAAGGGTTGTGCTAGAGAATAATATAAATCATATTCTAGGGACCTCATCTAAAAGTTTAAGAGATGATTCCTTAATACAAAATTGTTCAACTATGAGTCTCAACTAACACGAAGCTTATTTTATGACAATAAACCTTTTCCTTTCTTTTTTCGATGGTCTCAATCTGGAAAGCCTTTCCATTGTTTATTTTAGTTGTAACTCTTGAAAACTGTGGTAACCAAAGCAAGCAAATTTAAATTACTTATACTACTTCACAACATATCTTCTAGAATCCCACTTAGAAACTCATCCAGCTTCTTTGTTCTTCGATCAAGTTACATTCTCACTACTCCTATTCACTATACTTCTATACCTCATCTTTGGGGACATCCTCTTTAGCCCTCAAAAGAGATTTGATGACTGTTTCCAAGTCCTTTGAGGGTGGATTTTGTTGAAAGTTTGACCTGCACAATGAGATAGGTTTCATATATCAAATTCTATAAACTGCATATAAAATTTAAAAAGAATAAATATGGAAATGATCATATCCTGAAATTATTATCGGATTTGCTTTATCCCTAACTGGATAAAATAGAAGTGTTGGATAGTCTTCCACCTACAACAATTAATAGTAACATTTAATTATCAGTTATTTTATAGAGACCAAAACGTTATCATTAATGATATTCTAAAGACTCCTTAGCTGAAAGGGAAAAAAAGTTTCTCTTGTAAAGGAACCAGTCTCTTGCCTTACAATCTTTAAAAGACTAATTAAGTTTTCTGGTAACTATAATACTAGGTGGCAACACCTTTTTTTCACAAAGCAATAAAAAATGACATGAATCCCCGCTTATGGGGAGGGTCACCACGATGTCATGCTCATGCAAAGGGTGAGACAAACAAATCCTGAAATTATTACTGGATTTGCTTTATCCCAACTGGATAAAATAGAAGTGTTGGATAGTCGTCCACCTACAATAATTAATAGTAACAAAGGAAGAGTTCTCATTATTATAAGTTCATCATTATTATAAGTTCATCATCAGTTTAAGCTTTTAGGTGAGATGGTTCTTTAACATGGTATCAGAGCCTTGTTGACCCAGCGGTCACGAGTTCGAATCTCACCACCCCCATTCTATTTGATAAAAACTAAGCACAAGGTGATGTGGACCTGTGCAAGTTTCAAGCCCAAAGGGCTTTCACTTGAGGGTGTGTGTTAGAGTATAATATAATCATATTCTGGGGCCTCACCTACAAGCTTAAGCTTTTAGGTGAGATGGTTCCTTAACAGTATATACACCTATTGTTAACGTTTTCCAGAAAGAAAGTTGAGATAGATACTAGTTGCAGCATCCACTTAATTCTTATGGTCTATAAGGTATTTTAGACAATAGTAGCAAGAATATGGTTTCAGAAGATGCAGTTCACTTGAAATAGACTGTAATGTAATGAAAATGACTTAGCATCTTTGGCATTTTCTTGAAATATTAGTTTTGGAAATCAGTTGTATAACCACTAATTTCTATTTTCTAACATTAAAATGCATCCCTCCTAAATTAGGAATGAGATTTTTTTCCCATCCAAACTTGCAGAGCTTAAACTTGAGGTGCATGGTTACAGTGAAATTATGCTTACCTCTAGAAGTATATTCTTGGGACTGCTCAAAACCGAGTCATAAAGAGTCTTCCCTGCAATGACCTGAAGGATTTTCTCTTTCTGCAATTTCCCATAATCACAGGATAGTTTAAAATTTGAAATCAATGAAGCAATATTACATAGCAATTTCAAGCTTCATCACTATCAAAAACATGAAAATAAAGTGTTCGGATGAAGGAAATTGAAAGTAAATCAAGTTTTCACAGGATGAAAGGAGTCCAATGTACTTTTAATGGAAAATAAACAAGTTTGCCCTGATAAATTTGCTCTCATTCCACCGAAAAATTGTCTAAAAAGTAGAATATTATTAAAGTATAATATATATATAAATATGTCAAGATACTCCTCATAAAATTTCATCTTAATCTAACTGTTGGATTAAAAGATATGATTAATATTGTAAAACTATACCTTATTTAGAAAAACACTATTTGGTCAGAACGAAACCGAAATATTCTAGGCGGAATTTGGGTGGAATTTAAGGAACAGGCCGAGATTCTTAGCGATAAAAAATTTGCTTTGGGTTGTTCTATTTTTTGAATTGGAATGAAATGTTTCTGGCTATTTTGGACGGAACGGAACGAACAACCTTGATCTAAACCTAATAAAGTCATAAAAAGAGACTAAAATGTTTTTTATTTATTTCATTGTTAGGTTTAATTCTTCTCTTGTGATTGAGTTATATATATATATTTAAGAAAACAAAATTGTATATGTTTTTTTTTTAAATACATTTATTATTATCAAATTAATTATAAATAAATTGATATGTATATATTTTTTAGTACAATAAAATAACTTTATTACTTTTAAAAGAAAAAAAATTAAATGTATAGCTTTTGTTTTCTTTAAAAATATTTCACAATAAAATGATGTAATTATCTATAAAAGAAAAACGGAAAAAAAAGTAAATTGGCATCTAGGGACTTTTTAATATTTTCATTTATGTTTTCTCATTATAATCAATTTTACTAGGAGACAATGAGGTATTTTAATAAATATAAAATATGATTGTTTTACAAAAAAATGCATGTGGGAGATCCCATGATCTTTTAGTGGTGCGTGTCCAAGATAGTTCTTGATTTATCTAAATGGTTATTTAATCCCTATGCGATGTGTGTGGTTTAATCACCTCTTGTTTGGCATTGGCGGGTTTTTTCTCTCCTTCCCTCTCAAAAATTTTCAAAGCAGTCCTTCAATTTGGTTTCCTTCATATTTGATCCTTGTTCTTTTAATTAGTATTTGTTTTAACTGAAATAATTTATAATATATATTTTTTTTCAATTTCATCCTCTAATTTTTAATTAGTTTTGATTCGCATTCTTTGGATTTTTATTTGTTTTATTTGAGATAATTTTTAAATTGTTTTTTTTATATACAATCTAATCCCTCTTAAATTATTTCCCTATTAAATTTGATCCTTATTTTTTTATTGGTATTTTTTTATTTTACTAATATTTTAGATTGATATATGTTTTTTTATCATTCAATTATAGATTTGTTATGAATTGAGCTTCTTGATTGAATTTGGGTCTAGGATTTCATGGGTTTTGATTTTGGAATATAAATCTAATATGCTCATGAATTATTTTAATGAGAAATAAATTATCTATTTTAATAATATGTTTTTACATGTTTTTCTCGTATTACTTTTTATCACATATAATTATTGATTCATGATTTTTTATGTTTATTATCGAAACTTCCTTTCCAAATCATTATAAAGTTTTATTTAAAAAACAATGTTTATATATATATATAAAAATCGTGTTTTCATGAAAACAAAACATGAAAGGAAACAGAGTTTTGGTTTAAGATATGCATTTTTCCTCCTGACTTCAAATGATTTGGATCTTAAAGAATATTTAGTTTAGTTTTTTTTTCAAAAAACTTTCTAATATAAAAGACATGTTTTTGTTAAAATAAAAAAAAAGAAGAAGTAAGAATAGCAAATGGAAAACTTACCTAATGATTTTTTTGTCATATTTTAAATCATTATCTTTTTTATAAATATCTATTTTAATTAATTGCAATAAAACTAAATAGGAAAATGGAATGCAGCTTTAGATTATCTTATTTTTACGAGTTCAACGAATTAAAATTTGAGGTGGAAGAATTAGTCTTTTTTTTTCCCTTGTAGAAATGAGATTGTTGAATTTGTACTTAACCAGAAATAAATGTTTGGCCATCCAGATGATAATAAGGTGGAAGACTTGTTGATATCGCTTTCACTGATTGTAAATATTTTTGCCTCTGGAGTTCATGAAGAAATGCAAGTGATTGTGGAAATTTCCTTACAGGAGACCTACATTAAATCTGATATTTTTACTATTGTGATATTTTTGCTTTGATCGTTATGTAGAGTGGAGCAGTCTTAATTTGAGGTTGTAACTTGGCCTCACGTTCTATATCATCCCCGGCCAGTTTGTGTTTAGAAGATTGCTATTGCAAGTATCATCCACCAAATGATCATGGAATATAAACAATACATGTGAGTTTCTACCCAACGAACTAGGTGACGACTCCTCGACTCCGGCATCTCTTGTACTCGTGTGTGACAGAACGTATGAACAATATATGTGAGTTTCTACCCGACAAACTCGGATACGGCTCCCGCCACCTCATGCACTCATGTGTGACAGAACATATGATAGCTAGGTTCTGTATTTGAGTCACATAGATTAGAACTTTATTTGACATTGTGTTTCAAAAGTTTTTTTTTGAGAAAACATGAATATTTTTTATTTTAAATTATTTTTTAGGTGTTTTTAGGTCATTTTTATGTGCTGATGTTAAAAATAATTTTTAAAAAAAATAAAAAAAATATCATTTTAATATATTTATGAATAAAAATCATTTTAAAAAATAATCTTAACAAACATAAACCGGTGGAGAATGCATATTTCCCAGCTATCATCCATCAAGGGATGCTAACGTAATTGAAGCACTAACTTTTTGACTGGAAAAAATGGCTATGCATTTTCCATCAATATTGACTGACTAGGCATCCCTGGGACACGGTGTTTTGATTTTCCATCAACACTGTTAATCCAAGCATTGACGAGCACCAGTGCCAAAAGTTATGTGCCATTAATCAAAGAGAAAATACAAGCCGTTTTTTGAAGATCATTGCTAGGACTAATTGGAGGATGCATATCTAGCAAAGACTACCGTTTTTTTTTTAATACTGAAAACTCTCCCAATTTATGACCTGTATTGTGGCCTACCAGATTTATTTTGAAGTTTTTTTTATTTAATTATATAATTTTTTTTTATAAGTTGCTGACATAAGAAATTCAGAATCAATATCTAATTAACATATAACTTACCTGTTATAACAGGTTAATGTTATTAGTTTAAATCATAATAGAAAACTTTGAATAATTAATTAATCAATTTACATAAAAATGATAATTGATTTGTTTCAGTTTAATTATAGCTTTTTAAAATAGCTTTCGATTTTTCAGTAAATTAAAAACATGGAACCGCCCATAAATTATACACTATAAGGATGGCTTGCATCCATCATAATATGCATCCTCCAATTAATCCTAGCAATGATCAAGTTGCAATTTTTTCAGTGGCTAAGACTAATTTTAACATTTCAAGAAACAACAGGGATCAAACTATATGAAGTCAACACGAACTTTACCATATTTTAAGACATCATGAAATTCTAAAGTTTTACGTATTTTCAATTTTACATTACTATTTGCATATTATTTGATTTTTATAATTTTTTAATTTTATATATTATTTCCAAGCTTCGTTTTTACCATTATCACTTTCTCATTTTTAAAGACAAGAGAGAAAATAATGTTAACAAAAATAGAAAGGAGGGAGAAAGTGGTTGAATATTGAAATGATAATTTAGGCTGGTTTGTTAACCTTCTTAATTTATCATTTGTAATCCACGGTTATTTTAAAATTTATTTTTTTATTTAATTATACAATATAAAAATAACTATTCACATCATGAATGTAAGCAAATAAAATTATGGATCAAAATTATTTTTTCCCCATCAAAATTGTCACCTTTTTATTCATGCAATTTTCTTTTTAGAGAATAAAAATAAGAAAAAAGATTTAGAAAAACTATATATATATATATATATATATATATATAATAAAAGGTAGCTATAATTAGGAAAAAAAATGTATCTCTTCATTTTAAACTCCATTTCCTTAACAATGCATATATTTATTATTTTAAAGAAGTTTTGTTATAAACTAAAAACATTATTCTTAAATAAATATTTATCATGATCTCAAAATTATTTTTTAATAAAAAAAAATTAGAATAACATCTCAATATTTTGTATGTAATTGAAAGAAAAAACAAATTAACTAATGCGATAAACTATTGTGAAAAATATATTAAAAATAGAATTTTTATTTTTGAATATTCATGAATATATTGTTTATTAGTTTTTTTTCTCATATTAGGAAAAAGAAAAAAAATAAGTCTTGTTTTTTTAGTGTGTTAATTTTGTTCTCTATTGGTTCAATTTTTTTAGATTGATACAATAAAATTCTATTTTGTTAAATTAAACATCTATTTAATATCAAGGTATTTTTTTATAAGTAAATTCTACTAATGGCAAATGATCCTCCCATTGACCTCCAAACTCTAGAATACAAGACCGCAACAAATCTTCTAAAATCTGTATTGTCCTTTCAGATTGCCCATCAGTCTGTGGATGAAAAGTTGTGCTTAGATTCAATCTGGTACCCAAAGCCCGTTGTATACACGGCCATAACCTTGATGTAAACCGAGGATCCCTATCGAAAACTATAGAAACTGGTACGCCATGCAATCTCACCACCTCCTTAATATATAATTGAGCTAATTTTTCAACCGAATCCCCCATCTTCATAGGCAAAAACAAAGAAGACTTTGTCAGTCTATCCACGATCACCCATATAGCATCGTGTCCTTTCCTGCTTCTTGGTAACGCAGATACAAAATCCATAGTGATATTCTCCCATTTCCATTCTGGAATCGGAAGAGGCTGTAATTCTCCAGACGGTCGTTGATGCTCTACTTTCACCTGCTGATATATGGTACACTTGGCCACATATTCTGCTATCTCCTTTTTCATGTTTGGCCACCAGTAACTCTCCTTCAAATCTCTATACATTTTCGTGCTCCCTGGATGGATCGCCAATTTAGACTCATGAGCTTCTTTTAAAACTTCACCTTTTAAAACCTTGTCATCAGGTAAATATATTCTTTTTCCCATCACTACGAGCTAAATATATTCTTTTTCCCATCACTACGAGCCCATCATTCGACACTCGAAATAAAGAGTCTTGGCCAACTTTTATATTATTCATTTCTTTCTTTACTTCGGGATCTTCACCTTGAACTTTTCGTATCTTTTCTCTCATATCAGATTGTAGCACTAACATTGCCAGTAACATTTCTCCTCAAGTCACATCCAAATGCACATTTAGCCCACCAAGTTCCAAGAGTTCATTATCACCTCGCACTAGTAAGCCACCAACAAAAGCTTTCTTCTTCCGACTAAGAGCATCTGCCACCACATTTGCTTTCCCCGGGTGATAGTCAATAATACAATCATAATCTTTGATCAGCTCCATCCATCTCCTCTGCCGCATATTCAATTCTTTTTGTGACAACAAGTATTTTAAACTTTTATGATCTGTAAAAATTTGTACTTGTACTCCGTACAGATAATGCCTCCATATCCGCAAAGCAAACACCACAGCTGCTAGCTCCAAATCATGTACTGGATAGTTCACCTCATGTGGTTTTAACTGTCTGGATGCATAAGCGATTACCCTTTCGTACTGCATAAGTACACAACCCAAACCCTTACTAGAAGCATTGCTATACACGACAAATCCCTCTTGTTCTTTTGGTAAAGCCAATACTGGGGCTGAAGTTAACCTGGATTTTAACTCTTGAAAACTTGTTTCACACTCCTTTGACCATTAAACTTAACTTCCTTCCGAGTTAGCCGAGTCATTGGAGAGGTTATCGTAGAAAATCCTTCTATAAATCTTCTATAATATCCAGGTAAGCCTAGAAAACTACAAATTTCAGTCACATTCATAGGTCTTTCCCATCTCAATATTGCTTCTATCTTCTTTGGATCCACACTGATACCCTTATCCGATATCACATGACCCAAAAATACTACTTCATTCAGCCAAAATTCACACTTACTCTGCTTCGCATACAACTTATTTCTCCTCAAGGTCTCTAACACTTCTCTCAAGTGATTTGCATGTTCCATTTGTGACGAAGAATATATTAGTATATCATCAATAAACACTACTACAAACTTATCCAGATAGGATCGTATTAAACACTACTAAAAGTCGGTACAATAAAAGTTTCATTAAGATCCAAATAAAATCCGATCTTTAACAATAATCTAAATTTTCCAATTGCCTCAACTTCAACTGTCTTTCCATCACCTACATAGATGTATCTTTCAACATCATTTGGCTTTCGACAACTCAGGCAACCCTGCATAGACACACTAATGTGAGTTGTTGCACCAGAATCTAACCACCACGTGTGTCTAGGTACCGAAGTTAAATTAACTTCATAACAAACCAAAGCAAGAAGCATACCTTTCTTAGCACGCCTAGCGTGATAGTTAGTGCATTGCTTCTTTTTATGCCCTTCAGCACCACAAAAGAAACAACTAGTACCAATGGAATCATGTGATTTCGTTAATTATTTCTTTTGAGGTAGTGTACCTGCAGCTTTCTTAACGTTCTTTCTTTTCCTTTCCTTGTCTTTAAAGGCAGATGCTAAGTGAGCACTCTCTGTCCTATCTTGCTTAAGGATTTCCTCTTCCTAAACACAGTGTGAAATGAGCTCATTTAGAGACCAAGTCTCTTTCTGACAATTGTAGCTCACCTTAAACTGGTTAAATTGTGCAGGAAAGGATATTAAAACCAGATGCACTAGCAAGTCCTCAGAGAGTTCAAGCTGAAGTGATTTGAGCTTGGAAGCAAGATGAGACATCTCCAAAATGTACTCCCTTACATTGTCTTTGCCTTTATACTTCATTGAAATGAGACTTGTCAAGAGCGTACCGATATCAGCCTTTTTATTCTTGACAAATCTCTTTTCAATATTGGCAAGGAATTCCTTAGCTGTAGTGATTTCATCAGACATTGTGCCCCTGAATGCTTCTGGAATGGCTCTCTTCATGATCATCATACACATGCGATTTGATTTCTCCCACCTTTCCATATCCCTCTTTTCAATAGAGGTACTCTCATCCGTTAGTGGTGGGGGAGAATTAGTCCTTAACGCAAGGTCGAGATCCATAACTCCAAGAACAATCAAAAGATTCTCTTTCCAAGATTTGAAGTTAGAGCGATTAAGCATAGGAATTGAGTTGATATTGGCAGTTATATTAGCAGGATTAATCTCTGAAAAGAGAACAACAATAATTGAAAAAAGCTCATATACAAGACTTATCTTAAGAGCAAAAAATAATTCAAATAAAGGTAAATCCCATCTTAAGATATCGGACACTCCATTAACAATTTATCTTTGGATAAAAAATTAATTTGTAAGTGATATCTTAACGTAGTAATCAAACATTGATAATAAGAACATGTCAAAGATAAATCGGCCTTTGGGTCGATTAATTAGTCACATGTAAAACCAAGTAATCATCACATGTTGATTACTACAAGTGCACATGCATTTACTTAAAATATTGACCTTCCTTTGGGCCGATCAATAAGAACATAAATCGCATACACATAACCCTTTATATTTCAAAATGAAATTAATCTCCACAAAAGAGGTCACTTTGGTGACATATTGTTTTAATTAACTTATTGCAAAATATATATATCAATATATCAATATTTGAAAAATAAATTTGCACCGAATTACGGTCAAAGTTATTGACTTTGACAATTGACCTAACGGTTGGACCGGGTTGGGCCAACTCAGATCCTAAACCAGCCTGCTGAATCCATATTTTATGCGGGCCTAAATTTTTTTTTATGAGCTAAAACCCATAATACCAGATAATTTATGCGGGCCTAAAGCCCACAACTTCTGTTTATTTGCTATGGGCCGAAGCCCACAGCCCAAAAAAAAAACACAAACTATTACAGCCCCGGAGAATGGTGCAGCCGTTACAACTTGTGTAACCGGCCCCTTGCAGTCCCTTTGTTATGGCCAGCTGCCCCCTTAATTGTCTCTTAATTATGTAATTGCACTGGCAGCCTGCCAGTGCAATCGTTTCATTTTTCTTTTTTTTTTTTTTTTAATCTTTAATTCTTCACCGGCGCTGGCAATGGCCAGCACTGGTCGGTGAATTCCTTCACCAGCCTTCACTGGCGCTGGCCTACGGGCGGCCAGTTGCATCACCAGCGCTGGCTTTGCAAGCCTGCGCTGGTATATATATATATATATATATATATATATATATAAAACAATTATTTTATATATCTACATTATAAACACACATACTGGCAGCCTACGGGCTGCCAGTTTATTTCTTCAATTAGCAGGCTGCCAGTTTATTTCTTCAATTAGCAGCCTAAAACCGGCTCATCTCTGATTAGCAATTCATAGCATATAGATATTCATGTTCATGTCGAATTATCAAGAACGCATAACTGCATAAACTATAAAGCGGAAACGTACCTGAATCCATTTCCGAAAGTCGCTATCTAGAGTTGTACGGATGACCTTCCAAATTAACACGTTCACCTTAGAGAGTCATTTGATTCTCTCTTTACCTTAGCTTTATTTTCTCTCTGATAATGGGATGTCAGTATGAGAATGTAGCACGACGTGTAATCGGGGGGCCATGACTATATATATAAGCAACCAAGTGCCTTTTGGTATTCATGCCTTTTGGCATTCCCACCCTTTGGTATTCCTATTTTAGCCCATCACTAAAATAGGTATAACCCTTTAATCTCTACACATTAAAGGTCCACACCCTATTAGATACATCAAAACCCAATTGCCTAAAAATATTTAGCAGATCATTTTAATTAGGCTTTACCTTATTTGACAGTCCATAAACACATAATTATTCTCATATAAGCCCAACGTTGAATTAATGATCCAACAAGTGGTGGCTCTAATGGCGCCAAGATCAATTCTTTTGATGATAATGACAGCTTGAAGATTTCAAAGAGCTCATACCATGTTAGCTCCGGTGGCTTTATGCGTGGAGTTGTTTTTCTGGAGCCCAATAAGCCTGTTACCATTGAAGAGTTTCAAATGCCTCGTCCCTAAAAGCTGGAGAAGTACTTATTAAGACTAAAGGTGAAATCTTTGATCAGCTGTCAAACACCCCTTTGATTTCTTGTTTATGGTGATTTTTTGTGGATTTTGTTTCTGTTTTTGGGGTCATTATATGTCTTTTTTTGGTTGTAGCTTGTGGGGTTTGTCACTCTGATCTTCATGTTATAAAGGGCGAGATTCCATTTCCTAGTCCTTGTGCTATTGGTCATGAGATCACTGGAGAAGTTGTGGAACATGGGAAGCTGTCAGATAGAAAAAACTATTGAAAGGTACATGGATTAGTACAAGGTGAAATCAAGTCTTCTTTCTTAATGATTTTTGTGTGATTCTTTTGAAATTGTTTGAAAAAATATTGTATACTTTGAGTGGAAAATGGGTTCTTTATCATGCAGGGAGATGGTAGTAATGTAAATTATGAATTTTTTGTTCTTGATTTTCAGATTTCCAGTTGGCTCTCGTGTTGTTGGAGCTTTGTGGTAACTGTTTCTACTGTTCTAAGGTGACATTTCTTTGAGATATAATGTTATTGTTGTGGGTGTAGCTTCATATTGTTCTTGTTATTATGTCATCACTAGGGATTTTGGAAATGCAGCGAAAAGTATAAAATGCGGTAAGAAGATACTGAAATGATAAATTTCTGATTTGGGAAACTATTACGTTTTTAACTATTTTTGGATTTTTGTATATTTTTGCTGAATAAAAAAAAGGCTGTTTGGTGGATGTGATTTGGTGTTTAGAATTGAAAATGAAATTGGGAATTATAAGGCTCCAGGAACCAACTAGTGCACACGGCAACTTTGAGATAATTTTCCAAGATGCCTTTCTCATTAATCAAACTGAACTTAAATACATAAAATAAACATAACTAAACCCAGTAATAACCCCCTTTTTAATTACCCATTACAAGCTTTATTTAATGCACTAATTAACCCAAAAGACATAACTGAAATACATAAAACTGAACACTTATTATTAATTGTCTGACCATGGTTTGTATAACCATAGTTCCGATTTAACTGCAGCTGCCACGCGTCCAAGTGCCACGCGTCAGTCATCCCGTTGCTTCTTCATCAGCCACGCGTCGCCCATCCCCAGCCCACGTGTCGCTGATCTGGCGCCCGTAACAACTACCCCCCGATCAAAAGAACTCGCCCTCGAGTTCTGGGTATTTTTCCCTAAGCTCTTCAACATCGATCCACACCGCATCGTCCTCACTTGTTCCCTCCCACTGAACCAAAAGCTCGGTCCTAGCGTAGTGTCCCTTCTTCTTCATGCGTCGATCTATCACCTTCTGTATTTTGGGAGCTAAAGCTCCATCAGACATCACCACTGGCAAGTTAGAGCTTGGTGAAAAAGGAGCTCCGACCTTCTTCTTGAGGCATGAGATGTGGAAGATCGGGTAGATCTTCGAGTTCTCGGGTAATTCCAACTTATAAGCAACCTTACCCACTCGCTGTATTATCTGGAAAGGGCCAAAGTATCTAGCCGAGAGCTTCAAATTTCTTCTCACTGCTACTGAGACCTGTCGATAGGGTCTGAGCCTAAGGTAAACCCAATCCCCTACTTCATACTCACGATCTGTTCTATTTTTGTCTGCGAAGTGCTTCATTCGAACTTGTGTTTCTTGTAGATTTTCTCGGACCAAGTTGAGGATGAAATCTCGGCTCCTCATTTCATCCTCCACAGCTTGGTTCGCAGTAGACCCCAGTTCGAAGGGCTGTAGTCGAGGTGGAGTCTTGCCGTACACAACTTCAAATGGGCTGAATCCCGTAGCTGAGTGTGTGGAGGTGTTGTATGACCATTCTGCCAGAGGTAACCACCGGACCCAATCTTTGGGTCGATCTCCCGTGAAGCATCTCAGGTAAGATTCTAGCCATTTGTTCATTGCTTCAGTCTGTCCGTCTGTTTGAGGATGATAGGCAGAACTCATTAACTGTTGTGTGCCACTTAAACGAAAAAGCTCCTTCCAAAATGAACTTGTGAAAACTGGGTCTCGGTCACTGACTATAGTCTGTGGAATGCCATGCAACTTGAATATATGCTGCATAAATTGTTGTGCTGTGCTCATTGCTGTGTATGGATGTGAGAGAAGGATAAAATGGCTATACTTGCTAAAACGGTCAATAACCACCATTATAACACTGTAACCTTTAGATATAGGTAATCCATCTATAAAATCCATACTTATGTCAATCCATGCTTCCTTGGGTATTGGGAGAGGTTGTAGTAAGCCTGCGGGTTTAATGTTCTCACCTTTGTTGCGTTGACATACATCGCATTCCCGTATGTATGTTCTTACATCATTGCGCATTCCACTCCAAAAAAACTCTCTTTTAATTCTGGCCAGTGTTTTGTGTGTTCCTGCATGACCTCCAATGGGACTCTCATGATAATGCTGTAAAACCATACCTTGGTAGTATTTTAGAGACCCCAAATGCAGTCTTCCCTTGTAGAATAAGAGATTGCCATGAATTCTGTATTTTTGTGAATCAATAATCCCTTGTTGACTTTGACTGATGAGCTGTTGTAGTTGTTGATCCTGTGAATATGCTTGTATTAGTCCTGCCCACCAATTAGAATGAACACTGGTAATTGCTTGTAATTCCCCTTTTTCTGGATCCGAACTGTGAGCACCTGCATGTAAATCATTAGTTAACCTTCGGGATAGAGCATCTGTAGCTCTGTTTTCCCTCCCACATCTGTACTCCACCGTAAAATCAAACCCCAATAGCTTAGCCACCCACTTTTGCTGGAATGGGGTGCCTACCCTTTGCTCTAGTAGGTATTTTAGAGCCTGTTGATCAATTCTCACCTTAAACTGATGTCCCAACAGATAATGTCTCCACTTCTGAATAGCTAGGACCAATGCTAGAAACTCCTTTTCATAGGTAGATAACAGCAGATTTTTACCCTTTAAGGCTTGACTTAAATAAGCCAAAGGTTTCCCATCTTGCATTAAAACAGCCCCAATCCCCTCACCTGATGCATCACACTCAACTAAAAATGGTTTATTAAAATCTGGCAGCCCTAGTACAGGAGGGGTTACCATTGCTTCCTTTAGTGCTTCGAAAGCTTTGGTAGCTTCCCTTGACCATACAAAAGAATTTTTCTTCAATACGGCTGTCATTGGAGCTGCAATTCCCCCATATCCTTTTATAAACTTCCTATAGTACCCTGTAAGACCTAGAAAACCCCTCAAGGCCTTAGGTGTGGTAGGTATGGGCCAATTAACCATAGCTGAGATTTTCTTAGGATCAGCTTTAACTCCTTCCTTGTCAATCACATATCCCAAGTATTCCACCTCCGAACACCCAAATACACACTTAGACATTTTTGCATACAATTGATGTTGTTGGAGAATGTCTAAAACAGTTTGTAAATGCAATACATGATCTTCTAATGACTTACTATAGACTAGTATGTCATCAAAAAAAACTAATACAAACTTTCGAAGGTAGGGTCTAAAAATCTCATTCATTAACCCTTGGAATGTAGAAGGGGCATTAGTAAGCCCAAATGGCATAACAAGAAACTCATAATGACCTTCATGTGTCCTAAAGGCAGTTTTTGGCACATCATCAGGATTCATCCTGATTTGGTGGTAGCCGGATCTCAAATCTAGCTTAGAAAATAATTCAGCCCCATGCAATTCATCTAATAATTCATCTATGTTTGGAATGGGGAACTTATCTTTAATAGTGTCTTTGTTGAGAGCCCTATAATCCACACACATACGCCAACTCCCATCTGCCTTTCGCACCAATAATACCGGTGATGAATATGGGCTTTGGCTGGTCTGAATGATCCCAGCCTGCAACATCTCTTTAACCAGTTTTTCAATCTCTTCTTTTTGGTAATATGGGTACCGGTAGGGTCTGACACAAGTAGGTACTGCGGCCTTATGTAACTGAATCTTATGGTCATTTACCCTGGTAGGTGGTAGACCCATTGGCTCCTCAAATACACTTTGAAAACCACCCAAAACCTGCTGTATAGCCACATCAGGAATTTTAGGGATTTCTGGCTCTTCTGCCTCCAGGAGCTGCAGCCAAACCCCTCTTCCTTCCACCAAGGTAGTCTTACTCAGCTTTGGTTCCTCTTCTATGTACTGGAGAGGAGGCCGTAAGCCTTGCAAAACTATAGGGATCCCTTTGATAGTGAATTTCATGCTGAGTTCGGCAAAATTCCACTGAATTGTGCCTAGGCTCCTCAACCAATCCACTCCCAAGACAACATCGCATCCCCCTAGGGTTAATAGATACAAATTGACCTTTGCATTACACCCCTGCATGTGAAGCACCACTGCCTTACAGCAACCTAGGCAAGGTAAAGTTGTCCCATCCGCAACTTAGACTACCAAGTGGCTTTCTTCCACTGGTAGCTGCATTTTCCTTGCTACATTTTCATCCACAAAACTGTGGGTGCTGCCTGTGTCAATCAAAATGATAACTGAATGCTTCCCAACTGTCCCTTTTAGCCGCATGGTCTTAGGAGTAGATACTCCAGCTAAGGCATGTAGAGATATAACTAGTAATTCTGCAGTTGATAATTGTGGTTCTAATGCCTCCATTTCTTCTTCTACATGCTCCTGCTCCCCTTCAATTTCTACTCCTTCAAGCAAATATAACTTGGGTCTATTGCATTTGTGCCCTATGTGATACTTCTCATCACAATTATAGCACAACCCCTTCTCTCTCCTTTCTTGCATTTGGTTGGGTGTGAGTCTTTTTATGGGTAAGGGATATTTTTTTTGGAAGTTTTGGTTATGTTGGGGTGTATTCTGTGGGGCTGGAAGTTTTGGAAAGGTATTTTGTGGGGCTAGAAATTTGGGAAATGGACTTGGTGCAGGTAATCTAAGTGGGGCTTGTCTAGGATAAGATGGTGTGTAGTTGTTGGATGTTGTGTTGTTGTTGTGCATGTTTCGGACAGGTTGGTGTCTCCTGCCAACTTCCTCTTCTTGTAATTTGGCCAACCCAAAGGCAGCTGAAAGGGTGTTTGGCCTGAACATGGTAACGATTATTCTCAACTCATCTCGTAGACCACTTAGGAAAGTACTTATACGAAACTCCTCACTCAAATCTGTAATTTTATTTGAGCAGATTTGAAGGGATTTGACTGGTACTCCTCTACACTCCCGGTTTGTCGCAATTTTGTAAATGCACCCACCGGATCTTCATAAGCAGATGGCCCAAATCTGATGCGGATGGCCTCTTTAAACTCCTCCCAAGTCGCTACTGGACTTGACTCCATAAGCCAGTAATACCAAGTAAGTGCCTTTCCCTCCATGTGAAAAGAAACAATTTCTAGTTTTTGCTCCTTTGGAGTCCCAAAGTAATTGAAAAACTGCTGTGATTTCAGGATCCACTCACTCGGGATCACCACCCTCAAACCGAGGGAAATCGATCATGAGTGTCCCTAGCTTGAATTCCCCCCATTCCCTTCAAAGAGTGGATTAGCACTGAATTCGGTGTGTTGAGATGTGCCCTCTCCTGAATTCCTTCGGGTTGTGGCTTGTGCTAAGTGGTCATAATTTGATGCCAACTTATTGAGTTGTTGTAGTATTTTCTCCATTAGTACTCCTTGCTTTGCTTGTTCTTCTCCTTGCTTTGCTTGTTCTTCTGGACAGAGTCGTTGATGCTCCTTGTAGTTGCTTCATTGTTTGAGCATGGTTGGTTCATTCGTGTGCTTATACGCCATGGTCATCTGGATGTATTCTCTGATACCACTTGTTACGTTTTTAACTATTTTTGGATTTTTGTATATTTTTGCTGAATAAAAAAAAGGCTGTTTGGTGGATGTGATTTGGTGTTTAGAATTGAAAATGAAATCTGGAATTCTAAGGCTCCAGGAACCAACTAGTGCACCACGGCAACTTTGAGATAATTTTCCAAGATGCCTTTCTCATTAATCAAACTGAACTTAAATACATAAAATAAACATAACTGAACCCAGTAATAACCCCCTTTTTAATTACCCATTACAAGCTTTATTTAATGCACTAATTAACCCAAAAGACATAACTGAAATACATAAAACTGAACACTTATTATTAATTGTCTGACCATGGTTTGTATAACCATAGTTCCGATTTAACTGCAGCTGCCACGCGTCCAAGTGCCACGAGTCAGTCATCCCGTTGCTTCTTCATCAGCCACGCGTCGCCCATCCCCAGCCCACGTGTCGCTGATCTGGCACCCGTAACAGAAACAGGGCCATGATGATTTATGTGAGGATTTTTTTGCTTATAATCGATCAAAAGGAACTCTTTATGATGGTGAAACCCGACTATTCCTCCGTAATAGTGGTAATGAACTCTTGTTTTTAATTTTACTATCTTCAGTTAATGCTCACAAACTGTCCGTGTTTTTGTTTCTATAAAAAAAGCTTGCAGCTTGTTGTAATGCTCCAAACACAAATTTCATATCCCTACAATATGTGAACTCGACAATCAAGTCTCTTTACTTTATTCCCTGTAAACATAAAAGAAGATGCAACATGATGTTAGTTTGAGCACATCCACTTGTACTATTCTACTATACTGCCAGATCAATGAGCCTGGATGCGGTGATGGGCACCCCATTTCTTATTGCTGTGTATTTGTCTGCAATGAAGTGGTAGACAGTGTAATTCTAGTGTTCATTTGTTTGATATGCTTTCTTTTATCTCCATACCAAGCAGCGCTTATTCATTTCCAGTCTAAATAAATTTTGGTATTTTTAATTGCGATTCTGCTTTCTAGGCAAGCCGATTTCCATGTACAGCATGGGAGGCCTTGCTGAATACTGTGTTCCAGCACATGGATTGACTATATTACCGAACTCATTGCCATACTCAGTGCTTACTGCTTATGGTGCTATGGCTCATGCTGCTCAAGTGCGTCCTGGGGATTCTGTTGCTGTGATTGGAGTTGGTGGTGTTGGGTCAAGGTGACGGAAATATTTTAAATTGATTAGATAGCTGTTAGTTCTACAGACATTGCATCCATAACATACATGTGCTTGCATGTGCACATACCTTACACACACACACAGGTCCCAGCTTTTCACTCATGTTCTTCATGTGTGTGGATGTATGTGCTTATAAATGTGATAAAAATGCGGGGAGAAGACACATGTAACAATGAAGCAAAAGGTGCTTTCAACAACTTCCAAGGTCATTTGATGTCAGTCTAACAAGCAGCTTAGCTAATTTCATTCTGGTTGTTAGATACAGGGGAAATTATTTGATCGTCAAGCAAAACAATAATTCTAGACTTCTCATGCATCATAAAGTTTCTATTTCCTTTCCTTTTCTTATTTGATTTGTATTTTTGAGTCCAGAGAAGGGTTGCGTTGGACTTTCCTGAACAGTGCTTATAGCCACACACGTAATTCTAGACTTCTAGGTTTTAATATGTAAATAGTGGAAGGTCCCCAATTTAACGACAAAAACAGATATATGGGGGTTTAATGTGACTTTGCTTATCTAACTAGTGAACCCAAGAAAATGAGAAACATTACAACACCATGACAATAATCATAAGAATAAAACATTAGCAGAAATTCAGGTGTTGATGTTTTTTCTGAATTATTTTATCAAAATTAAAGTCATAGTCAGTCATGGTGTTTGTTACTCTATTCCAATGAACTCTTGCATAACCATGACTATGACAAAATGCTACAGTTGTTTGCAGATAGCAAGGGCATTTGGTGCCTCTGATATTATTGCTGTGGATGTTCAGGATGAAAAACGTGAGAGAGCTAAAACATTTGGTGCCACTGCCACTATAAATTCAAAGATAGAAGATCCTATTGAAAGGATAAAGGTGCGTTCTTTGTCCTTTAGTTCTTAGTTAAATGAGATGCAGAAGTTCCCTACTCATGATAAAAGATATGAAAGTTTAGCATTTCATGCTTTCTTCATAACCCCAATGGACTGTTTAGTTTTTTGATTTGCTTATGATACTGAGGGTCGGCCATAATCTCAGTTCTCAGTTTTGGTTTGCTTTTTTGTCATTCCAAATTGTGGCATTCAAGTATTTATGGAGAACTCTGTCTTCTGATAGCATGTTGCCACTGGTCACACGGTTGTAAATAGATTAAGAAACATTCTTATGTTTTTCTTCTATATTTTGAAGTTAAATTATGTTGTGTGTTTTTGCCAGGAAATAACTGGAGGAAGAGGTGTGGACATTGCTGTGGAAGCCTTGGGCAAACCTTGTTAACTCTTTTGACTCCTTTTTCTAGAATATTCGAAAATCTTTTGACTCCTTTTTAACTCCTGGAACAGGTTCAAGTAATTGGCTCTTATGGAGGAAGGGCAGGGCAGGATCTTCCGAAGTTGGTCAAACTTGCAGAATCAGGTATATTCAATCTTGCTGATGCTGTTACTAGAAAATATGGTTTTGAGGAGGCTGGCAAAGCATTCCAGGATCTCAACCAGGGAAAAATTGTCAGCAGAGCTGTTGTTGAGATGATGTAATTGCTTTATTTCGCTAGTGCTCCAGCTGCACACCCAGAATAGAGGCTTCTCTATAATCTGTGCAGCATAATAAATCATAGTTCTTGACCCTTTTTGTCATTGGAATGCTATCTTGCCTGATCTCGTTCTACAATCCTCTTTAAAATCCATGTTCTGTTCATTTTTTAGTAGAAACTGTGATTCTCTCTTCATATTTTGAGGAATTTGAAGTGTTGAAATTTACTGAATGTTTGGCGGCAAAAAAGAGCAGACTATATTCTTAACGTACAAGGCTATATTCTTTGAACCGCAATACCAATCGGAGGCCAAAAGGTGCTTCAAAATAGTGGCTTGTACATAATAGATTTTCTTTGATAGCTTTAGGGATAAATTGTCTGTCACTTTAATTTGTTTTAAAATTATTTTTGAAAAAAAATGAAAATTTTGTTTTTTTTTTTTTTATTTTAAATTAAAATTTTTTAGTGTTTTTTTATGTGCCGATATCAAAAATATTTTTTTTAAAAAATAAAAAATATCATTTTAATATATTTTTAAATAAAAAGTATTTTAAAAAACAACTGTAATTAAATCCTCTAAACATCTAGTTAGGGAATGACAATTAATTAAAATGTAATCTTTCGACCGTCAATAACATAATTTTAATTGTAAGATAAAATAATTAATAGGGCGTCCATAAGAAAAACTCGGTTCAAAATGATGGTGGACCTGGTTTACCTATGCATTCATTCGTATACATGGAAGAGAATGGTTTGAATTACGATTCGAAGCAAGCACCCCAGTCATGACAACTAGTACTAAATTAATGGTGATAAGTAAATATACAGTTCCATTGTCCTCATTTATCAGTCCAAAATGCCGCAAAAAAAACACCACAGATCCTGCACTCTGTGATCCAAAACATGTTCTCTGTTTATGCTAATATAAATTTGACGCAACTGGTGATTTTCCACTTTGGCAACTCTCTTATCGAACTACTTTCCAACCGCTGATCATCAGTAGTTGAAGAGCCTAGAGCATGGAGATCAATCTCATGATCCCACTTCTCACCATGAATATCTGAATCTGCTTTACTTTTTTCCATTATCAAATGAACCCCACATTTTTCAACCCAATATTTCCGACCATCGTATAAGCGTACTTCGACATTCAGTCCCAATTCCTCTACACCTTGCAGCGATTCCTCTAACCCGATCAACGGTACACGCTTTATCCAAGAATGCTTAGTGGAATTTCTGTCCAAAGTAATGAACGCCTTCATCTCAAACAATTCAATACCATCGCTCTTATTTTTTAAAGTAGCGCAACCGATACCAAAAAACGGAAGAGATGATGTTT